>OZ010583.1:65917133-66414633 GCA_963932145.1 Acanthosepion lycidas
ATATAAACATATATATATATATAAACATATATATATATATAAACATATATATATATATATATACACGCACAATGTGTGTTTATATGTGTAAAATTAAAGTGATCTAGATATATTTATCTCTTTAGATGTCTCCTCTGTTTATCTAGATCAATCCATTCATATTTTCTCTATCTACCTAGATATTAAGTTCATGAACAATTTCATGGATTTCATAAGATTCTAAAATTCTGTTAATCTTTGAAACAAAGGCTACAAAATATAACTTTTTTCCTTTTATGCTTTTGTATAAAATTGTATATGTTTGCAAGCAAATCAGATTTGTAGCAATTTTGCTGAAATGAAATATACAAATAGAATTGTATTCCTAGTTTTTTTTCTCCCACCACATATTTAAATTTTTCTTTAGTGAGTTTTGCAAACTTACACATTGGTCCTTTTTGTGAAGCCTTTGTTTTGGCATCTTTCATTGCTTTTTCTTTTTCTTTCTCTTTCTGTTTAAAGGCAACATCCTCCTGATCAAAAAAAAAAATAAATAAATAAATAAATAAATAAATTCTGATAAATTTCAATTAAATAAGCCTAAAAATAAGTTTAATTAAAGATTCTGTAAAATTTAATGGGGAAAAGGAATTGACAACAATCTCAATTTAATAAGCAAAGAAAATCAAATACATTTGAACAAATACAAATATGATCAATTGTGGCAACATATGAAGACTATTAAGAAAACGATTGAATAATTTCTAACAGCTGCAGTTCAACGAGTGAAGGGATGTTTTAATCCTATCCAAGATTTACAGCAAAAAGAAAAAAATATATACATTTTAGAGATGAGGAAGTCAAATAAAGTCTTCTGGGTTTATATATCTATCCATTATCCCATTTAATTATCCTTCAGATATTTAGAAAGACATGTATCCACCTTTTCCTTTCCTAATCTTTAACAGAAAAAAAAAAAACGAACAGAATGAAAAACTCAACGTTGTTCTCAGTTCAAATGTCTATAAAACGTTTTTACGAAATAGGATATTTAAGATCCGGCAAAAATACAAATTTTAAAACTTGCCTCATCCATTTCCTTTTTATCCTTCTTAGGATTTTTTAAGGGTTTCTTTTTTCCACCTAGATAAAAACGAAAAGAAAATGATATTTAGTCATTCAGATATGGTGCTAAGAGGAATTTAGAAAATAAAGACAAAAAATTATTTGAGAAAAATAATTTCGACATTTTTGGAAAATACTCCTATTTGCACAATATGATTTTCTTGTTGAACTTCTAGATATGGAAAAATATGCTTTAGTTTGGTTTATTTAGAAAAAAAACATTAAAATTAGTATGTAGTAACTGAAAAGGTCACACTTTGTTGAAAGACGAATGTTTACTAAGTTGCACTTACACTTTTAATGGCTGAAAACTAACTTTCAAAATCGGTTCTAAGGCGAAATATAGAGCACCTGATAAACATTTTGTATGTTAGTTTTTGGATAGAGATTCATGACATTCATATGCAAGAGAGAATAAAGACTTTCATAGTTGAGTGTGGTGAAGAGTTCAAGGTAACCTGATTTTTACAGTTGGAGTGATTGGGCACCAGATTTACGTGACTCGGGGGCATGTCTGAATGCAATTTGATGCTCACATAGTCCAAGATATACATCAAAGAAGAATTACTATATTATAGTAGCTCCATAGCACCAATTTTGGTAGATTTACGCGAATGGTAAGTGAATTTGCTAAAATCTTTCTAACTACTCATTTAAATCAATATGAGCAAAACTGTGCATTGCTCCGTAATAAGCTTTTTACAGAACTTCTTGTAACTGGATATTATTCAATAATTAATTTTAGAGAGACATTTTTCATTGTTTCTGAATAAGAGAAAGTAGGTTTTACTTTTAAAGGATAAATATTGCGAAATATTTCCAAAGTCAAAAGTGTGTACATTGGTTGGAAAAACGAAAAATGTTAGTGCGAGGTTAAAGAAAATCCACTCAGTCATCGGACAGATTATATCACAGTGTTATTGACCCAAAGAAAAAAACACCAAGACAAGATTCATTAGCATTTTTGTCAAGAATAAAAAAAAGGAAGAAGATTGGAGTGATTAAGTTATTTGGATCAAGGGCGAACAATTTTAAAGCAAATAAATTGGTAGTGACAACAAAGTCAGAGAGGACAACAAGTATTGTCCAGTAAATGACTCGTCTGTTGGCAAGTGTAGAAAAAGGTATGGGTGGAGTTTCACTTTCGCCAACGTTTCCAGTAAGAAGAAGTAGGAATAGCGGATGCACTGTTGTCTTAAAAATCTAACGGAGGTGGAACAGCAGTTCAAAAGAGTGGAATTCTTCAAGTCTACAATTAGATCAGATAAATAGGTGTGGGATATCAGTGACTAAATGCCGATAACAGTAATACTCCTGCCAAGGCCAATTACAAACGGTAAAAACGAATTTTAGTTTAAAAAAAAAAAAAAAAAAAAATTATCGTCAAAACAACCAATAATTAAATTCTAGTAAATGTGTAATTAAACAAAACTTATGTTCACCCAGGGGGTGTCCCTCGGTAGTAAAAGCCAAAATGATTTTTCAAACAAAGCTGCATAAAAATATTTATCTGCGCGCCGACATCGCTACAGAAGGTGACAAGATTGGAGTTTAATGTAGGATTTCCGGAAAACCGTTTAAAAATTGCTCAACCCTCCTTCGCACTTCCCCTGACCCCCGCCCCTCCCTCCTGAAAAATAGGTACTATCTGATCCCCCCCCCACCTGGTGCTTAAGCCAATATTAATTTCAACTTCCCCG
Organism: Acanthosepion lycidas; assembly: GCA_963932145.1. NCBI lineage: Eukaryota > Metazoa > Mollusca > Cephalopoda > Sepiida > Sepiidae > Acanthosepion > Acanthosepion lycidas. The sequence goes on from OZ010583.1 coordinate 65,919,938, forward strand.
GTGTAACAATATATGAACAATGTATGAAAAGCAGGAGTTTTCTTAATACTTTGTTGTTATGATGCATGTATAAAAACAATATTTTTTTTTTACTTCAATTTAAATTAAATCAAGCAAAAAGAATACTCTGAAAACCATACTTGTAGTTTAGCAATTCTTGACGAATATATATTGTAAATACTAATAATAACTAATGCGTTATAAATATAACGAATCAAAGACAAAAATTATAGATCAAGGGCTTGAACATTTAGTGACTAATAATATGCTTTTATTCTAAATAGAAAAAATATACCAATTCAGATTTTAATTCTCAGAATGTCAACGTTATTTATTTATTTTGTTTTTTTTGTTTTTGTTTTTTTTACAACTTTTCTAATATAAAATAATACGTGCCATTACGCCAACTTTTTGAACCACAAAATTACCATAAATAAATTTACACATGTAATAGAAGGAGAAATAGAAGGTAATATAAAATTCCCAAATTTTTCACTTAGGATACTTTAAGAACTCATTTTGGGTTATATTTTCAGGGGTTAACACACAAAACATACTGTTTTTTACTAATTTTGATTAATGTCTACAGTCTCTGAAAGAATTCATTGTTTTTGCTTTATTTCCATTATCAGATCTACACTTTCATTAGAAGAAGCTGAAATAGGTTTTAATTAAGTCTTATAAAGAAAAAACTAAAATCTGACTTGTTTTTAAACAGATGTTCCTTTCTAACAATTTAATTAAATCACACAGACAAGTTCAGTACAACAGACTTAAATTGGTCGGTGGGATTTTGTGCTTTGTAGTCGAGAGTGATAATCTTATGCAATTACATTTTTATGAGCTATTCGAATTATATATTTGTATCGAATGTATTTGCGTGAATGTACTTAAGTGAAAATAGAAATATGAATACATTTCAGTTTCACTGTGTGATGCAAAAGAAGTTTAACTTGTGATTTTCCATCTTTCAGTTCCTAGTATTCAAACGTAGTCCGATCAGAAAAATTCAGATAATTTTTCTGCGAACCCCGTCTTACATGTGGAATATGAATAAATCAGATTGAAAATATTTCAACTCATTGACACAAAACCTAGAATTTCAGGAATGCACTCAAAAAAGCTCAAATTTATTGCGATAAAAAATGGAACTTATGACGCAAAGCAGAAAGATACAAGACAAGTTTAATTGTTGTATGTTAGTTTATTTAGATTTTGCATAATTTCAGAGAGTCAATTTTAAACAGAAAGGAATCTAAATATCAAATAAACTGTCGAGTGTTGATTTTAAACTGAAAGAGCATGAATGAGACGTCAATATTTATTATACAACCTCTATTCTTCAAGTCCAGCGTTTCTCAACCGGTTTCTGCGACCGGGCGCACTAATGCGCCCTGAAAAGGTGTCCAGGTGCGCTCCAAGTTAACTCATGATTAATTCATTAATTTTTTTTATATTAAAAAAAAATATTTTTAAAAAGCTAGCGAAAGCAAGTAATGTAAGGTCTTAAAAATAAATGCTTATTTCAGGAGACTCCTTTATTTTCCTAGTTTCAAATTTCAGGGCGTATTTTTCCTTAGTAAAATTTAAAGAGCGCCTCCAGAGTTTTAGTTATTCTACAAGTGCGCCCTGAAGTTTGAGAAACACTCTTTTTAGTCATATACAATGTCATTTTTTAGTTATTTTTACTTAATTTGTACTCTACGTTTTCCACCATATAGTTTCAAATGGCATCAAAAATTATATCAACTGAATGATGGCGGTTATAAAAATAAATCAAAGTAATTGTTATTTAAACAGAATTCATAGGACCTTATATTAGGAAGAGAAGCGGCGTCCATAACATAAGAAAGGTTATTTGGATTTGATAAGGTACCGAAAATACGTGATCGGAGTATGTGGGTTAGAGAGAAAGAATGAGGAAGTGCTGAAAAACATCTACGTTGGAATTCTTAAGTAATCGGTGAAAAAAAAAAAAAAAAGGATTAGAGATTGATTATTTCTTTTCTTTGAAATAAATTCTCAAACTAAACTTTTAAATTATTGGTAGATGTTTTTTAATTTCTTAATCCTTTCTAACATCCGAAATTTTGGTTAAAATCTTTTGTTTACGTCATCGCGGTGGCTGACTTTGCGCTTTTTTCCGTTGAAAAAAAACATTGATTTGGAAATTCTTCAAAATCAAAAAATTGTCAATTTTGATGAGATTTTCAGGACTTATTCACAAATGAATTAAATTATTTTTGAAATTTTGTTTTTTGAAAATTTTGGTAAAATTTTTTTTTATATATACACCCCACTCAGTGACGTAGCTAAGGGGGTGAGGGGGCGGACCGCCCTGGGTGCCAGCACAGGAGGGGTGACACAATGTCACCCCAAACAAAATTTTTCAACCAGGCTAAGGTGCCAAAAATAGTCTGAAAACAGTGGTAGAGACATTGTTGTAACATTTTATCGGATGATATAGTGTTAACTCTGCATCATTCATTATCATTAATAACAACAAAGCGAAATACGAAGCCAAAAGTGCAACAATTTCAGTCTTGCCTGTGTATCAATTCGCTGAGATACAATTTTCCATTGAGTGAGCGATATACTTTTCTACTAGTGTTCGGACGATTAATCGGAATCGGAATCGAAAAAATCGGAACTTTTGGGGGTATCGGATACGGTATCGGAATCGGAAAAATTTGTGCCTATTTTCCGATTCCAAAAACGATTCTTTTAAATTTCTAACTTAATTTTTTTTCCATTAATGGTACTAATGATAAATATTTGTTTTTAAATTATCACTAAAACTAAAATCATAATAACATCAAAATACGATGTAAATTTATTTTACTTGTATAAAGAAAAACAAAAAAATAAACTTTGCATAAATTCTCTAGGCAACCTTTAAAAGAATGCAGTGGATTTACAGTGTTCCGAAAAATGGTTAAAAATTAAATAGAACATTTTTGTCAAGAAAAATACTTTCAAACATCATTGATAATTAAATGGTACCCAGAAAAAAAATGATGCAACGGAAAATTGGACACCGGAAAATTAGCAACAGAAAATTACGTCAACCATGAGCCAGTCGAGATTGTCAGATCTGGCTGTGCTGTCCATTGAAAACAAGCTTACAAGACAAACAGATTTTGACGATGTCATTGACCAGTTTGCCACAATGAAAACAAGAAAACATTCATTCTAAGACCATAGTATCGAATGTCATTCTTTTGTGTATTGCCGTGTTTTGTATTTTAGTTGTTCGGAAAGTGAATAGTTGCATTTTAAAAATCTTTTGATTTGAACTGATTATTTTGTGGTATTGGATTTGGTCTTGGATCATACATGTAAACACTAACAGTAACGTACCGGTCAGTAGAGTAAAGTAGAGGTAGATCATGTATGAAAATTTAGCTACAGCTAACCATTCAGCATAGGGTGAATGGGGGTCATTGGGGTGACATTTGAGCGGACCGCCCCGGGTGACGTTTACTCTAGCTACGCCACTGACCCCACTTACATAATTTCATGAAATTTCACAATAAACCTTTCTATTTCCTGAATTTTTTATTCATTAAAAGTAGGACTCCTTGGAAAATGTGAATTGTCAATTTTTTTTTTTTTTTCAAATTTGCACTATTCTAACTGAAAATCCGTTCTGAATTGAAAAATAAAAAATGCAATAAAACTATGACATTATTTAATTTGAAAAGCTTTTAATTGTTTTTGTAAATAAGTTATATTAAGGACACTATTGTCTGAAGAAATTAATTTTTTTCCGATGAATAATGAATTTTTACAAGAAATTTTCATTTTTTTTTTTTTTTTTAATTATAATAATCTATAATAATTTAAAAATCGTGTAAAATTCTGTATTGGGCTATTTCCTGGATGTGACATAGTAATTAAGTGGAAATGAAAGTTACGAATCCAAAACTGCAAGGATGAATAAACAATAAACATAGTTGAACTATTCTATTTTAAAAAATATTTTTTTTATTTTTTTTACTTAATTTAATACGTTTTCCTTAATAAATATGTTCCTTCTTTTCGGCTATGGTAGCCTCGAATTGACATTATTATGAAAAGAGTCACGTGATCTAATAGTTTTGTCTCTTTACAGAGAAATTACTCTAACAGGTTTTCCCTTCAATTTTAAAAGTTTAAAATTTAAAGTAAGTTTTAGTTTTTCACTTACTATTTCCCTAAATATTTTTATTTTATGTATTTACATAAGTGTGGGTCATACTTCAATTGAGTATTTGTTTCTAACTTTTTTGAAGGTGAAACAATTTTTTCTGTTCGTAAATTCTTTTTAATTTTTTCAGTTTATTCTTTTTAATGACAGTTATTTTGATAAAAACGTTTAATTTTAATTTTAAAACTAATGTTTAATATATTTAAATTATTTTTAAACTTTATTTCATTCATATTTGAAATTTATGTCAAGTCGGGTCATCCATAATTGGCTGTCATCACTTCGTCATTCAGTCGTACATCAATTATTACCTCAGTAAAAAAAAATCTGTACCAATCATTAACAAATGCTTGTATATTACTTTTTATGCTATAAATAAGTAATATTTCTTTCAAATCAGACTAATTTAAGTTAAATTTCTTTTAATTTTACTCAAATAACTTGTCAGAAATATATATATTTTTGGAAGAATTTTAAAATCGACAAATTCGTTTTGTTTATAAATTTGAGAAAATGGCCGCTTTTAAGAAAATTTTAAGAAATCGAAATTAAATTTGACATTCCAATCTATAATTTCTATCTAACATACCAGAATATTTTACTTGCTGGAAATAATAAATTTATTCATTTAGCTTTCAATTAAAGCTAAAATGAAATCTTCAAGTATGTTTTTTCATTTTTAAAAATTCATTTTAAGCTTTACGCATCTAACATTTATGCCAAAATAGTGGAGGTACCTAGTTAAAAAAAAAACTAGCTAAAAAAATACTGAGAAGAGACCTGGATTACTGAATATACCATCATTTGATTTCCGATGGAAGATTCCAGTCATTTCTAGTATAAAAATTCAATGTGTATAGGAGACAAAACATAAACGAAGGCACATTAGAATTTAGAGAAAATGACCAAGCAAGCTGATACAAATGCCAGGTTTCCTTTTAGAATTGCTCAGAAAAAAATTGAATATATATACAATGGGTGACATTTTCACTTAATTCTGCATATGGGATTCAAAATGAACATTTTTCAAACGACAGATTTATTATAAGTGCAAGTCGATGGTATTTATTATGTGCAAGTCGATGGTATATAGATAGATTAACAGGTGTTAGAACAGGCAAAGAAAAATTTGGTTGAACTTTGAAATTCAAACGGGTTACCTAATCCAGACTTGGATACCAGGTCTAGTCATCGCTTATAAAGAAAAGATCTGTCAAACTGGATGTCGTTCCAGCAAACTAGAGAAAAAAGGCAAAATCTGGAATAACTTAACCTTTTCATAGAGCTGAAAAAAAAGTAAAACAAAGTAACAAGTGTACCCATCATTACTGGCACGCTTGAAACAAGTCCCAAAAAGTTTTATATAGAAGTAGGAATCTTACAGTTACGAAGAACCAAAGCTATCCCAGCAACAGCATTATGATTAATCATTAATAATAGAGGGAAAGTGCTGCAGTATTTAGAAGAGTTGTTGTCACTTGATCTCCACTGAAGGCCATTCGCTGAAAATTCAACGAGTAATTAAGCCAAAATATTCAGTTCCATGTATTCATTCATTTATTCACTCTTCAAATAATGAGAACATACATGTATTAGGTTGGTGCAAAAATAATGACTTAATAATTTCGTTATTTGAAGTTAAAAATACGTCAAAAAACGACATTATTACGTCATTATTTTTGCAACAACCCAATATATTTGAACTCCGCTTAAAGCCGTTTATCAAAAACGCTAAACACGTACAATGTAAATTTCAATAGGAACGCTCAAATGAATTTTCTAAATTTGCCATTAAAAGTCAAATATATTTTAGGATAAAATAAGATAGTGAAAGTTGACAAATGTAAAATAAAAATATTAAAATTAATGTCTATATAAAGAAACACAAGTAACAAAAATCGAAATAAATGAATAGTTTTTTTTGGAAAAGCGTCAGTAACCGATAAATAGAAGAAAGAAGTCAAACTTATTGAATAAATAAAAGAAAATGTAAAAAAATGAAAAATAAAAATCTTTGAAAAAACAAAAGAAACTAGTAGTGCTTTCTTTTTAAATTCTAAAAATTAATTCGGAAAGCAAAAAGGAAAATTCTAAAGCGACTAACCTTCTCTGCCTGACATTTTCGTTGCACTGCTGAAGTAACAAAAACAGTAAGAAGAACTTTTTAAATCAGACTTGTGACGTCAGCAGCGCATGCGTTCATAAAAGTTGCGCGAATTCGATTCTACGTTATATGAATATTTTGCTAATATTATTTTTTACTAATTACCGTTATTTCTTGGAAAGACATTTTTTTATATATATTATCTGCTAACCATATTTTTTCCTGTAGGTGGGGCTGTCATTAAATACATTTTCAAGATCAAAAGTTGTACTTGTAACACCTCAGGTGACTGGCCTTGATCTTTTGCCAGAAGTTTTTTCTCTTTTGTTGTTCAAAAAAAAATCTATTACCAAAACTAAAGTGAAGAACAAAGAGAAGAGTTTAAACATAATTTATCGACTATTCAATTCTATTACAAATTTTAAAACAAAAACTAGTAAGTAGCTAAAAAGAAAGAATGCCGTTAAGGTCAGTATTCTACTGAAAATAATTTGTAAAAAGCAGACGATCCAAAATTACCTTAAGGTCACCAACCTTAATTTTATAACTTGATTTTTATTGGTCAGTCAACAATCCAAATGCTACTAATATCCCCTGCCTGCAAATGGGTCCCTTGATGTTATCGGCACACCCCTCTTTCCATCAACGGTTGCCTCAAGTCTTTTCTCTTTCTCTTTTCTTCATTGTCACTATCCTTGACTCGATCATAGCCCAACCACTCGACTTTCCTACATAATACGAGATTCTCTTCCAAAAAAGAAAAGCAACAAACATTTGTCACGAATTCTTCCAAAATCTCCAGTTGTCAACTACAGCGAAAGTCCAAGTTGTACGCACTTACATCCATCTCCGTCGAAGGATTGTCGCATGTAAGAGAATTCATTTTTCTATCAACACTTAACTGTTCTCTTGCCGTTAACTCATCGGCGGCAGGCAACCTAGTATCTTTTAAAACAACTGTTGCCACAGCATCAAGCGAACCTTACCTCTCATCCAAAGCAACAAGCAAGTTAAGAATCCACGAGCCTCCACTTAGTGGTACTTGTATTTTATGGATCTTTCACATGGTCTACTTCATTCTATGTTGACAAACATTTTTCTTGCAACTTATAAACTCTCTGATTCTATCCTGATCGAACTCATGTCGGAATTTCATAAACTACCGTATTAATCCGTTTCTAAGTTTCCATTGATTCTTCTTCTATTCCCCGCTCCTAAACTAGCAAGTGCAATTCGGTAAATATATGTCCTACAAAAAACATTTATGTACAAGTTGCCTCCTTCGTACCGTTTATTTAAAAAAAAAAAAGATTTTTACAATTAATCTTTCCCACGTTTCCGGCTCCTTTCCTCTTCAGGAACATTTGGCGCCAATCATTACAATTTGGCACGCAATAATATTCAATCTCAACATCAACCGCACGCTTCAGATTCGTCAGACCTATTATTCAGAAAGCAGGAACTCGATACCGTATTCTTTCCTTCTTAATCATGTCAGTTTGTCATTAAATAAAATTATATTTGTTATGCCTTTCATACACCATTCGTGTTTGTCTATTCTCTATCGTTGCTAATCTTGTCAAGTACCGTTGATATCATAATAGAATATCAACTACACTTGTATGTGGGGCTCTGGTGGTCTCACACAAAAGGCCATACAAAAGGAAACCACACTAGGCGACCAGACTTCCACTACAATGTAAAGAGCCTGTTTTGGTATTGATTGATAATCGTGTGTGTAAAGACATCCACTTTTCAGTTTTTATTCGTTATACTACCAAAGGTAGTACAGTATTTTAAATATACTAAATAACATAAAATAAAAATAGTTCAATACCAATACGCAGGGATAGTTATAGAAACAGTACTAATTTGGTTCTAATTGCGCGTCCGCCTACATAACTACTCCATAGCAAGAGTTATTTGATGAGAAGGGATCGAAATGAACTGATGGTGTGTGCCAAATCTGAATAATTAAAATATAATATAAATACACCACAGTGTTCCCCACATCAAATTGAAGGATGAAAATATCAAGACAAGATCTGAAGGAAGAAACTTATGCACAAATCAGTAGACGATTTTTTAAAATAAGCAACTCATTTATAAACAACTGTTCTTAAATTTGATTAAATCTTTAAACAACTCCGCTACTGACGTCAGTGTAGCTTAAGCAAATAAAAGAAAAAGAAGTGAAACGTAGAATTAAAAAATATGAATTTGTAGCGGGGTACCAGATATATAGGTACTATTACTATTTATATTAATAATACTTCCACGTACAGGTCAAGTAATAACAACAACAACTCCAATTTCTTAAACAACAAATATATATTGAATAAAATACAACAACAAGCATGACATAATTGTGTATTTACAATGTAGATTAAAGAGAAGGAAGTTGTTTCCCTTTAACTGTAGATTGATTGTAATTAATTGTTGAAGAAAGTTCTCTTGTGAGATAAATGTACCGAAATAATTGTTAGAGCAAAGTTTGCATGTGAAGAATGAATAACACGAAGAAATACAATTGCTTGAAATGTGTTGTGAATAAACTGGTTTGAATCAACAAAGTTCTGGTTGATTGTGCTTGGCGAAAGTTACAGAGAGAAAATGTAAGTTTGTAGTTACGAAATTCTGTGTCTGTGTGTGCGTTGAGCAAGATCGTGGATTTGTGTTGACGGCTGGGATCTTACTGAATCTTACTGGCGACTTGCGAAAAGTCGCCCAATTTAAGGAAAAAAGGTAGGCTCCCACGGAAATGCGGGAAAAAACTTGATCTTACATTAAAAATATGTGTTTGGTTAAAAATTAACCAATCACTACACTCGTACTAAACAGAATAGGTAATATGCTCAGAACCAAAAGATTCAAAGGAACGACTGCGATGACTAAATTGTCCTATACAAAGGTAGTAGTAATTTATTAGCCAATCGCAGGCGAATAAAATGACTTGGAGTGTATGTGGGTGTGAAAAACATAGCAACCGCTATAAGTTATTACGTTATTTCATATTGTATTTAAGAATTCTACCAATTATCCTAGTAAAATCCTTTTCTCTTCTCTTTATTAAGCCCGAATATTAAACAATTTCATCAATTTGTGTCGTAATTCTTGCGTAAAGCAACCCGAGTACTGGTCAAAATACTAAGCTGCTTATAAAAAAAATTGATTATTGTTTTGTTGTCAGTTTTATGTTTGTTCTTTAATGTAGCCAACCTTTTACTTTGTTTGAATACAGTGTTATTGGGTGTTTAAATCAGTTATGGTCAGTTATTTCGCTTTCTAAATGACACACGTAATTTAATGAGGAAGATGATGTTTATTAAAATGTTGCCTTTTGTTTCATTCTCACTTGTTTGCGCCCATTTACTCTCACGGAAAGTGGTTGGAAGAAGCTGGTGTCAAAGGGAAATAACTATTAAATGCAGGAGTAACACTTATTTATTAATGCCTGTTGTGCCGTGGTTACTACAGTTCAACTAAATGACATCGTAAGATTAAGTAGGTTTTTTTTTTTTTTTAATTTTGCAATCTTTCGTTGACGATAACGTTCTCAGCATTTTTAACCATTAGCGATTTTTATTAACAAAAATATACGTGTTAAAATATTTTGCTTAAGAAAACAATTTTCTTCTCCCGAGAAAAAATGATCGTTTCGTTCATAATTTTTTCTCGGAAGAATTTTTTTCTTATAAAAATATTTTTTTGTATTTTTAAATGAATAAATAAGAAAAAAATCACACGCAGAAGCATGTATTAATTATAGTGGCCCCAGGGATAAAATATTATACGAAATATTTAATAAATCGTAGAAAAAAATCTTTTCTTCAAATTCAAAATATCGACTTTCCCCCTAAAGCGGAATACCATGGACCGAACATGTGAGCAACGACGTAGTTTTAGGGGAAATTTAAACAAAAAGGAAACTTATACTTAACATCAGGAAGAGAGAGTTGAAATTTCTAGGGCGCATAATGAGGAAAGAGGGCTTGGCAAATTTTATACTCACAGGACAGACTGACAGCAATAGAGACAGAGGAGAAAAACGCATAATTTATTAAGACTTACAAAGGGCCGGAAATTGTGGAGAGCCATGATCACCAACAACCTGAAGGGACACGGCGCATAAAAGAAGAAAAAGAAGTAAAAATGGTCGCTTTACTTTCAATAAAAAATTACTTTGAATTTTTTTTTATTTGTGTGGCGCGCCTTATGCGGAGCAATATCTCATGCTGCCTACTGATCGCAAAAGTTGCCCATGCTGGTTTAAATATTTGAAATAGATTCATCAGTCTTTGGACTAATGGTAAAACTTGGAACTGATGGATTACTTTCATTGTACTCACCTTCTTTAAATTCATGAAGAGAGTGAGACTGATGGGAACGAACTTCGTTCACTTCAAGAAAATACAGATGCCAAAATGGTATTTACTTGTATCATCTCTGCTTTTGATCCTCACTGAACGAATCTTGCTATAATCACAGTGACTTCAATTTATAAACGCTCACAGAAGCCATTAAGGTTGAGTTTTATTGGAACTGTTTTTTTGTTTGTTTGTTTGTTTGTTTGTTTTTGGGTTTTTATCAGCTCTACAACCTTTAATATCATTTTATTCATAAAAGAAAAATTCATATAATTCTTTACGCGCTCTCAAATGTTATAAATATCCTTCAAACTAAAGCTCTGAAAATTTGTTTAATATTCGGTTACGAATTTCAGTTGAATTGACAGCATCAGATTGAGATAGAGGATCAGTTACTAAATGTCCCGACCTTTAATTTTTATCACGAGTTAACATTAGAACAAAGAATGAAATTTACTTTACAGATAACATTTCGATATAAAGTATAGGATACAAATCCTATACCATTCCAACAAATAACTGAAAAACACAAAATAGATTTGGACACCCGCAAAATCGGATCAAAACGACTAAAAACAGATTTCGCAATAAGGTGTGAAATTAATTTTCTGACCAATGAAAGGAGGCGATTTGCTAAACTAAAAAAAGATAACGATCCAGTGTGAAAAAAAAATCAGCTATAGAGAGACTCAAGTCAATCACCAGTCAGAACGGCGCAGTGACCGGCCTTGTGCCACATGATGCCCACGTCTTGACTAAATATAGTCAGAAGGGTGCAGTCAGTAGTTCACGACCGGCTGATCGGTTGAACTCTCTGCCTTCCGGCGGGGAGGAACCCGAAAGAGGCTACGCCGAAGGGCGGATTCTCTTTCGGAGAGGTAAACCGACCCTGAACCCGTTTATACGGGTTCAATGGGCATATTTTTGGCCGAGCCCACGGGCTCGGAGATCCCACGTTAAACCGGCCTTGTGACACATGATGCCCACGTTGGGGGTGACTAAATATAGTCAGAAGGGCGCAGAGATCATGGAGGACAGATGACTGACAGTCAGGTCCGTCACTGACTCAACCCGACACTAAGAGCAGAAAGTGGGGTAGGAAAGGAAAACAACAACAACAACAAAAAATTTGCAACTGACTCCAAAACAATTCAACCCGATAAGTACATTTTCCTCTTATCTTTTATTTCTCATTCACACTCTCTTTTTCAACTTAAATTGATCCACCTACTTTCCACCTACTCGTCGGATACGCAAAAACAAAAAGAAACAGACATTACTCTACTACTCTGTTGAAAGACAGCGAACACATAGACATTTTTCTTCAAATCCCATTTGCTTAAATGAACTAAAAAAAGCATTAATCTTTTTTACTCTATTCAACAAGATATAAAAATATAAAAATTTGTTTATTCTGCATGAATGACATTAAATATACAATGTTCTATTTTCTACAAACGTTCCTTATCATGTTGTCTTTTCTTGAAATTTGCGTTGTAATTTGTGGGCAGGGTATCCCGTATTAAATTCTCCTTTTAATCCAGGTAAGCTGTACCCCACAAAAGTTTTAAACTTGCAATTTTTAAAGCTCAAAAACTGTATAAATATCACGCTCTTCAGAGATTCCTATAAATTTTCCATAAAATCACTATTTTAGAATTATTATGTGAAAATAACAACATTATACATTAAATTTTAAATTTTTTAGAGATTTTTAAATTAAACATTTTCAGAAAAACCAAATTATTACAATTGCATATTACAAGATTAACTTTTTATATTAGTATTGCAAACTAAGAATCTTAAGTTTGTAATATAAAAAGGTAAGTTAAGATAATTTTGAAGCAAAATTTTCAAATATTACATTTTTTAAAATTTTTCCAGAACGATTTTTGAAATATTTTTAAATATCCATTTTGAATCGACTGTAAAATCTTCGTTCCAACAAAACTATAGAATCTCCCCAAGCACATCCGAGAGCAAGAGATTCATCGAGTAGCAGAAACACAAAAAAATATTAAGGATTTGATTCTCTAAAAACAAAACAAAAACAAAGTAAAGTCAGAAGTATAATTATTTATATATATTGACTTGATAATTATTTAGTATATATTGACTTTAAATGTTTATTGCTTTAAAATCTTTATTTTAAAACATGAATATTTTTTAAATAACCGGCTGAAATGATGGAAATAGATGAATTGTTATTAAATATTTCTGTCCTTAGTTTCATTGCCATCTTTCATTAAAAAAAAAAAAAAAAAAAAAACTAAAGTATACGACGGCACAATAATGAGGGCGTAGTTACTTTACCTAAAAAATAATTTTCAGTTAGTTCTCTGGAGAATAAGTTAATGATTAATGCAAGTATCAGAGGTCAGCCTTTCTTATAAAATTTTAATGATTTTTTTATTACAAATATTCAATGTTCAGTTATTTTTATTACGACCATTACTATGGATTCATTTTTAAATTATTACATTGAATATAAGAATGAAATAAAAAGGGATAAGTAAACAGTATATAAAAAAAAAGATAGTAAATTTCAAAAATTTAATTTAAGAAACATTTAAACAATCATTGGCTGTATAGGATAAACTCCTGGAATGATTTACTTCTATTTTTAAGCAACACTTCCCTATGCTGCCATTATAAGATGCGAATGGATCACGAATGTGTCTAGCTAAGTTTGGGATAGTTACAAAAATTATCAACCATTTTTTACAGCCCCACTTTCAGCCTTGTGCCAAATTGTATCTTAGTACAATAAATAAAAATCCCTTATACTGTTGAGTATGCATTTTCCTATTTGTTTCTTTTTCTATTTTTTTTCATCGTTTAGAATAAGTAAACAGCAAAAACTGAGTGGTGCGGCTTCTTACCGCAAGTTGAAAGCTAACAAAGAATGCGAGGAAAGAAAATGTGTTGCATCTTTGCATGTTTTCCTACAGAAGAAATATGTAGCAAAAGCAAAATGCAAAGACTATGATGCTGAATGTACATCAGAACTAAGAGGTGAGGGAAACATGGAGAAATTGGGAATATGGGGGAGACAAATATAGAAATAAAAGTTGAAGAGAAATTTCCTGCGGGAATTAATGTTAAAGAAATTGAAGGTGACAATGATGAAGAGAGAGAGAGCCTCAGTGCATTGCTGTAAGGACAGGTATGAATATGAAGAAGGGACTGATGAAGTTACTGGAAATAAATAGAACAGGCAAACACAGAGATTACTGTGTACGAAGACATCGCATTTTGACACGAACTTGCTCAGAGCAGTTTCTTTTTGATCTTGTAACACTGGGACCTAAAATGTTTCAAAACAGAGATGAACCGTTTGCTCTGACTGTAAGACCCGGTAAAAATAGTCCGAGAGTAACCCTCGGACTATTTTTACAACAACACTGTTTTTACAAAACACTGTTTTTACAAAACTATTGAGAATGGAGAGACTGTTTTGAGATTATGGTTGCTGTGCTCAAAGACGAACAAATCTCTTTATTGTTTCTGTTGTTGCCTCTTCCTGAAGACAGAACAACGCAAATCAAGGCTAGCAAGAAATCCAGGATTCAAACATGCCTGAACATGAAAATTTGTCTGACCACCAAAGATCATTCAAGGAATGGAAGATATTGGAAATGACCCTTAATAATTGTAAAACCCTCGACAGTAAATTACAAGAACAAACTATGAAAGAAAGACAGATGTGGAAACAGGTTTTAACACGGTTACTCGATGACGTGATGTTTCAGGACGAAACAGAACTTGCCTTTTAGAGGTCATCGAAAAGATGTATAGAGTTCCAATAAAGTTAACTTTATAGAACTTGTTGAACTTATGAGGAAGTATGATCCTGTTCTTAGAAAGCATTACTTGAAAGAAGTAAATGATAATCGGCCGTACGTATCACCAAAAATCAAAAATTTAATTCATTATAATCTTGGGAAACCACGTAAAGGAAAATATATTGGATCGAATTTGAAAAGCCAATTATTTTGCAATCATGCTAGATGCCGGACATTTCTCATAGTGATCAGATGAGTTTCATTTGTCGATATTCCTTTGTTGAAGACAAAGAAGTGGAGATGCGAGAATCATTTCTTGGTTTTATCACTGAGCATGAAAGACGGTTTATGATATCAAGAAAATGATTTTGGATCGACTAGAGAAAAGAGAAAATTGATTTCAAAAAAATGTAGAGGGATAGGTTTTGACAATGCGGTTAGTATGGCTGGAGTTCATGGTGGTGTTCAATATCTTCTAAGAAACATAAATAGGAAAGCCGAATTTGTGCCATGTTCTAATCATAATCTGAATTTAGGCGGTGTTCATGCCACAGCTGTGAATGCAAGTGTCATTACATTTTTCTCCTCTTCCAGTCACCAGTGGGAAGTTTTATCTTCGCATGTGACGGTCATGATGAAGCGTTTGGTAACCACCCGTTGGAATGCACATTACGAAGTTATTCGTGCAGTGACAACTGGATTTCAACGAGTGATTCAGGTACTCGATTCATTAACCTCAGCTTCGGAAAATCTTCAAACGAGAGGGGATGCACAAATCATTCTGCTTTCAATTGAAATCTGGAAAGAAATTCTGGAACAAATAAATCTTATCCGAAAGAAACTTCAAAAACCTGGTATTGGTTTGAATGTGTGTGTAACTCACATGGATGCGATCAAAATTTTCTTTAAACGAAACAGGGACAGGCTGATGTCTGAAGCGATTAATCAAAGTAAAGCAGATGCAAGGAAATGGAAAAGCAGGTTAGAAGAAAGAGAAAGCTACCCGAGGAAAAGGATGATGATGTATGTTAAGCAATTGTGCAGGAAGTAAAGAGAAATATCAGGTCATCCCATAAGTTCTGTCCGAATTTTAACTTTTTGTTAAAATGAACGAAATTTAAAGAGTATTTTATAATGTCTAATGGAGCTGAACATTATTTTAAATGCATTTAAGCTGATCAAATTTTATTTCAGAGAACAATAAAATTAAATTTTGTTTGATTAAATCCCTGATAACATGGAAGTACCCAAGAATCATTTGAGGTACATAATGCTTTATGAGTTCAAGAAAGGAAACTCAGCAGCCGAAGCGGCTAGAAACATTCTCTCAGTTTATGGAGAGGAATGTGTGAATGAAAGAACTTGCAGAAGATGGCTTGCAAAATTCGGAGGTGGAGATTTCACCCTTGAAGATGAAGATCGAACCGGGCGTCCAGTTGAGTTTGATGAAAAGCTTCTTGAAACAGCCCTTGAAGAAAATCCTGCTTTATCAGTTGAGGAATTGGCAGTGGTTCTCAATTCAAACCATACAACTGTTCATCGTCATCTTCAACAACTTGGAAAAGTTCCTAAACTTGGAAAATGGGTGCCTCATGAATTGTTTGAAAACAACCTCAAATCCCAAGTTGACATCTGCTCTCCTCTCCATTTTCACCAACTTGTTTCACCTTTTTTGGATAGACTTGTGACTGGCGACGAAAAATGGATCTTTTATGGATATGTTAAGCGTCTTAGACAGTGGCTTGGTAAAGGTGAAGGCCCCCAGCCACAGCCGAGAAGGGAACTTCATGGGCAAAAGGTTCTTTCAATCTGGTGGGATCGCCAAGGAATAATCCACTTTGAATTCTTACCACCTAATGAAACAATTAATGCTCAAATATACTGTCAGCAATTTGAGCTTTGAGGAAAAAAAGACCTGCTCTAGTGAATCGAAAAAAGGTGATGTTTCATCAGGACAATGCGCGACCCCACACAGCAAGAATCATGTCACAAAAGATTGAAGAACTTGGTTGGGAGAAAATTCCTCATCCACCTTATTCTCCCGATCTTACTCCTTCAGACTACCATTTGTTTTTTTAGCTAACAGAATCATTTGGAAGAAACAGCTTTTGTAACACAGGAAGAGGTTAAAACTGACATTTGTGAGTTCTTCTAATCAAAGCCAAAAGAATTTTACAGCAATAGAATTAGTAAGCTTGTTAATAGATGGAAGGAAGTCATAGATAATGAGGGAAAATACATTGTTGATTGAATCTGTAATTAAATGTAACATTTGGTCACTTGTTTTCTTTATTCAAAATTCGGACAGAACTTATGGGATGACCTGCTATTTACGAATGTCATGATTGACTTGTAAATGAAGTGGAAGCATGATTTGACTCCATGTCTCATCTGAAAACTGTTTTCGCTGGATTATCATTGTAGGCAATCCTGGAAGATACTGAAGGCGAGTTGGAACGAAAATTTAAAATTCTCTGTAGCGAATACGGTGCTGACTTAGACGTATTTAGGCTACATTTGGAAGTTCTCCAACTTCGGGATTTTTTAGCGGCAGCTCCCAAGGTGGAACGTTACATGACAATGATGACCAAATCATCATCTATCAAATGATTGAGAATAATTTATCGATGTCAAGTTCAAAAAACAGTGTCAATTATTGTGATTGCTCTACAGCTGTTTCTGACGCTCACAGTTTCTGTTGCTACTGCAGAGAGAAGCTTTTCGAAACTGAAGCTCATTAAAAGTCACTTGAGATCGAGTATGTCGCAAGATCGCTTATCCAATTTGTCCCTCATTTCAATTGAACATGAAACTGTGAAGAAGATAGACTTTGACCAAGTTATTAGTAACTTTGCTTCTTCAAAAGTTCGAAAGGTTAAAATATGATAACGTTTTTTCAGCTAATTTTTGAATTTGTTGTTTTTCAACGGCATTAAGTATATTTCATTTATATTTTTCCTCCATTATGAATATGGGCCCCAAGCGACACTTTGCCTCGGTATGCCCCTGGTTACGATACCTCATCTCAGAAATATAGAGAGATAATATTCTCATTTGTGTTATTTCTACCACAACTTTTTAACCGACTTACACTCCAACCTCCTTTAGATATTGTATTCAGTCTACTACTGGAGATGCCAAACGGAACCCTTTTATTTGACCTACGGTTACATTCTTCTCTTATTTCTATGCCTGTCATGTTCAATGTCTTTCTGAATTTATTTCAAAGCCCGTAACCGTAACTTACTTCTTATGCTGTTGATTAGCTTCTCCGCTCAACTGATTTATATTTTTACACCCAGAAACTGAATTTACAACTTTCAATGAAAGTAATTAGCTTTACTGGCATTTATTTATTCATCATTTTGAGGCCTTAAATCTAGTGTTTATTATCTTTCTTAATAAGTGGCTACTTATAGTGTTCATAGTGATGCCGAGCTTACTGATGATATGTATGTCTGCTTTTGTCAAATGTTTTATTTCCGAATGCTCTATTTTTATTATACTGTCTTCCTTCCGTAGGGAGCCTAACGCAATTCCCTTTTTGTATCATACATGATCAGTCATTACTGATTTCAAATATTCTTCAAAACTTACTTTTATAGTTTTTCTTTTGTCTTATTGTATTTTGGAAAAGTATATTCGAGCAAAAAAAGGGCAAACCACCAAATCTCAATAAATGCCATAGGTGAAGTTATTTAAATACATATAAATTTAATTTGTATTTTAATTACTTTGATTATGACATTGCTAATGTTTTTATAAAATGAAAACATTAGCAATATCGTAATCGAAGTAATGAAAATACAAATAAAATTTATATCAATAAATCTGTATGACCTTACTAAACTTCGTACAAAAACGCAGCCAGTATTCCTTCCATGTTTATTGAATAGGTGTAGAGGTTTATCCTTTATTTCCTATTTAAGATATGGTTTACCTTTTTTTTTTCTTCCATGGCCTTAATAATTTAACTGTCTTAACTTTTTGGTGATTTGACTGATTTGTGGCTGTGACTGTGAGCATTTGGTAGCGCCCTTAGAAAGGCTGCTCAGATCATAATATCAGAGTATTTGTAGTGCCATGTCACGCATGAATAGGATAGGTGCCTGTATAAGTACTTCCAGTGAAGAAACCCGAAACCACATTATGCTTTAGTCTTAGTCAATTTCTAATCAAAGACAGTAATAAACAGTAATAATTATTTGGGCTTTTTTTCTCCAGAAAATATATTCTTATAACAGTTACAATTTAAAAAAAAATACGAGAAAATCAGTAAGCAAAAATCACCTATTACCCTCAAACTTTTTCTCCAATATTCGCGGTATTCATACTAATTTCTATAGTGTAGAATCTTTTCTGTATCTGTCTATATTTCTGAGATGAGGTATTATCTACACTATTTACATTATTCGGACTATTGTCCTCATCTTTGTTGCCATATTTATCACAACGTTCGAGAACTTGAAGAGGTGAATTAATAGGAGATAACTGATATTTGATATCCATTAGACATGGCACGTGGAACTAGAACAGTCTACCCCAGCGAGCGAAAGGAAGAGTTCAGTTCGACATTCCAACCACCTGAAGAAGACCAAAACGTTGTGATAAATATGGCAACAAAGATGAGGATAATAGTCCAAATAATGTAAATAGAATCTTTTCTCTTGAAAGGTTCTCCAGATATCGTAGCACATTGTGAAGCTAATTTAAATTATTCTATAGCTATCAATCAGATAAGCAATATGATTTTCGCTTTTCTTTGTTGAAAAGATTCTAGGATATATAAGTTTTCTGTCCTTCCTCTTCTTAACAAATTGAAATTGAAGATTTGACAAATGTTTGATCTTCAATCTTTCCTATCAAATTGGGAAATGAATGACACCTTGAACAGCCACACACATTTCTAGATATTTTTCTTCAATGCAGGTATCTCCCCCCAGGTCTTTATCCTTTGACCTACGTTGTTCCTAATTTTAATCAACGACCTACCTGTGATAATGACACAACTATGTACTCCTGTCTTAGTAGTAAGTCAGATCAGTACATAACTAATTATAGCCTCCTGGAGAATGACTCTTTGCGACTTCTCGAGGTAACATTTTCCGCCGAAATGAAGAGGAAAGGTTATATTGAAATGATTTCTAGGTCTGCTGTTAGGAAAGTTGTTTCACTGTGTTGTGCATGTCAATATTTCTCGCCAGAATCTATATTATATATTTATAAGCCTACCATTTGTCCATACATTAAATATTACTGTCACATCTGGTCTGGTGCTTCTGCCATGTATTTAGAGGTTCTTGATAAAATCCAAAGAAGAATCTGCAATGATACTTGTCCTGACATCTCAGCTTCAGTCACTTTCCCACAGTCGTATACCTGTACCATTTCTATAAATATTTTTATGGTATGTATTCTGATTAGATTTCCTCTTTGGTATTTAGATTTTATGAATTTAAGCGTATGACTAGATTGACATCATTCTACAGCTGAAATAGCTAGATAACCGTAATTTCTATGCTAACAGTTTCTTCTGTCCCTTGTGGAACTCTCTTTTGGCTTCTCGCTTTTCAGACAAATTTAATCTTCAAAAATTTAAGTGCAATGTCAATCATTTTCTTCTGTCTTATTTCATGTTATTTTATTGTTCTCTCCTTTTAATAATGTTTTCGTTTTCTCATATTCTCTCACACTCTGTAACCCCTTGCGTCTTAGTGGCTTTATTGCCATGCTTAGCGTGAAATGATTAAAGAAAAAACAAACAAACAAAAACACCATTAAACTAATTTGGTAGAGTAATTTTAAATGAAATATAAGATATAAATACAGAGAACTTTTAACTGTTTTATTACAATACCGTAAATTTGACATGGGTTTGTACATCAGGTTGAGGTTGTTATAAGGAAACTACAAATTGGATTACCAAGTGCTACTTAATTGTACAAGCAGCAGCCAGCTAAAATCTGACCCTTCCCAGAGGCATTATAAATATTTTAATTTAAGACGTTTTTAAAAGAAATTTACATACAGCTTAATTTATTTCAGCCTGACCTTCTTGTCCATGTCTCATGGATAAGGAAACATTCGTTATTCATTGACCGAATAGCCAGTACTATTGTCGGTTGAAATATTATAAAATCTTTCTTTTAAAACAATTTTTCAAGAAAATAAATTTCTCAAGTCCACTGTTATCGCTCTTTCCGGTATTAATAGAGGCTTCCTTTCTTCCTTGCTGTTTGCCTGAAGTAGTAAAGAAAGTCAGAGAATTTTATGTCATTACTTTCTCTTCGAGGTACATGTGCTATCCATTTTAGTTGTTGCTGTTGTTGGAAGTTTTCATGTGATGTGGATTCTGTTATCTAGTGCAGTTCATTGTTTGTGATTCTGTAGCGCCAGTCAACGAGGTTTGAAAACGGATCATCTTCTCTAAGACCTTTCGCTCGAAATAATCATTTGCCTAAAAAATGAAGTTGTATTTAGACATTTCTGAACGAGGTGGACGCCATGGATGACATCCATATGGGAATCTAGATCATATGAGGCTATTTAAGAATATGACTCGTAATCTTAAGTTAATGTTATAGTTTGTAGCATATGCGGTGTTGGACAAAAGTATCCCTAGCGCAGCCTATCCTATGTTCAATTTCCTTATATCCAATACTAATTATTTATATTTTATCCACACATCAAAGTAATTGAGGGTTTCTGGGTATGTGCCATAAGGTGTAATATTTTTTCTTCTGCGAAAACAATACTATTCCTCCATTGGATCACAAAACATTCCAACATAATAATCACTAGGATAGCATTGTGACAAGCGATTTCAAATCAAACTTGATCGTACTGAGGAAATGGTAGGGTTCATTGTTGGGCTATACTCTAACTTTGTGTCGCCAACGTTTCGGTAGAATGTGGCAGGAAAATTTCAGGATGTGGTGCATCACATGGCTGAGATTAGAGTACAGCGTATATAGTACAGTGATGTAGCTGTGGCATATAATTAGATTCACGCTCTGATTTTATGACCTACAGATTAAGCAAAAGATCTCATCTGCTCAATAAGTATGCGCAACTGTTTACAACATGTTATCAGATATCAATACGGAATATGCTGGACCAGTGAGTATTCCCACCCTGCTGACCGTTAATTCCTTGCCCACACCAAGTAAAATTCCTTAGCAGTCATAGTCATTTATGGTATCCTGGGCTTACTAGTAGCGATGAATGACGCTAGGTTTAAATAAATCCAACAAACGTCCTCATTAAAGTTCCGCCAGGAGAGCCACCTGTAGCTGAGTGTAGTGAAACTCGATAAACAAATAGGAAACGATTTACCTATGCTCCAGTTGCCTCATGACATTTACCAGACATTTTAGAGCTGCTTTGAATGTACATATAGTTTGTTCAAAAGAATCATTGGATGAACGGTGGCAAGATGCACTGTTCCCAGCCTACTTAGTGTTGGATGACTAGTATGGCATAAATTCATCAAACCGATCTTATTTAAAGCATTAATATCGATTACATGTGTGAGAATCGATAGCTGTGGTCCTGCACAAGATCACAGTTAAGCTTAGTACGGCACAATATATCGAACTTCCTGGTTTATCGTCGGATCAGGACGAATATGAGTGCGTACTTGTTTCGATGTTACCTGCTCACAGTACAGATCTATCATATTACTTTGTTTTCAATTACCGATAATTCAGAATTTAGCTAGGGGGTCTACTCCTACAGTTAACATTGTGGCTTTATTTGTTTATTTTTCTTAATTCCGTTTTGGTCCTGTGATTTCCAGCAAAAAGATGACAGAAGTAAGACCCAGAGTTGGATCCAAGCAGGGTTAAGAGAAAATAGGTTTTTTCGAGGAATCCAAGAAGCTTATAGTCAAAGATAAGTTTGCGGCCATACAAACACGAGTGGAACTTCTTGAGAGTAAATAATAAGTATGCCTTCCCTTTCAATCTGAGCATAGTTTTCATTGACCAAAAAATGTCTGCGATGTCTAAGCCATCAGATTTTCAGAACCATGCGGTATCATGTGGATTGTGACTCTTTCAAATCTGTAAGACGAGGCGGTCACATGATACAAGAAGATGTTTATTGGGATTATATAGTGTACCATACGATGGAGAGTATTTCCTTTCAATGATCAAAATCAACTTTTTGTTCAGCTGATCTCAATCTCTGTGGTACATGCTTTCTCAACGATCTATGTAAAGGATCCAACAGATTGCCAATTGCTAAATTGGTTTAATCCAATAACCGTGGCCTGAACGAACCTAAACTGGAAACGATGAGTATTTGTTGTTATTAGTTCTTGAGAGCCGCATCCATCAGCAACTGATAATAATAACAATGAGTTCTGGGATACTATCAACTATCTGATATAATTCTTGTAATTAGACAGAACGGGAAGCCTGTTAATATGTTCATTGTAGTTGTATACTAGCAGGAGAGCCCGGCGTTGCCCGGAGATGTAACAGTAAGAGATAGATCAAGTATCGACCATCATAAAGACTGAAAAATAAAATTGACAAAGATTATTGTTTAAGGTTGACGGACACGCATGTCTTAATTAGCTTTTCTTTTTTTTTTTTTTTTTTTTTTTTTTTTTACGAATTGGTCAAACCCAAACTCAAACAAAAACATTGTTTTCAATCGTTATGAGTCTATCGATTGAATAGAATTTTATTATAAACAATTGACTTGTAAATGGAATTTTGAAAGCATTCTGAATGTAAAAATAAAAAAAACGTGTGCAAGACAATAAGAAACACTACCTGCCAAAAAAAAGTGAAGTTTTGTTGAAATCGGTTGAAAAATGTAGGAAATCCGATCCTATATAAAAACGAACACACACACAAAACAACCTGGGTTTTATAAGTATAACTTGATATGAGTTGTCCCCCTTTCATTCTGGCGACAGAATCGTGTTTTATCGTGTTTTCAAATTGATTTCGTGCAAAAACAATTGTGTTTATCCAATTTTTGGCGCTGTCAGAACCTAATTTTACGCAGTCCTATGAAGTTTTGTTGAAATCGGTTGAAAAATGTAGGAAATCCGATCCAATATATAAACGTACAGACACACACACACACACACAATCTGCGTTTTACAATAAGTAAGATGCACTGGGGTGGTACACAATACGGAAGAAAAAGTTTTAAAGTTGTACTGTATGCTAGACAACGCCAGAGCTCAGTGCAAATCGCAGGAAATTGCAATCGCCTGAAGTAGGAAAGGAGATAAAATGGTGAAAAAAGAGAACAAACGAGAAAAAAACATCAATTGCAATAAGACAGAATGTATGTCTGTCGACAAAATGAACATCCCAAGATGCTAATTACAAATTGTCGACACCAAAATTAAGCAAATACAAAAATTTAAATATCTAGGAAGTGTTTTAACAGACAACGAAAAAATACTGCATCGAAATCCGAATGTGCATTGGGATGCCTTCGAAAAGCTTACCAAAGTATTAAGAAGCAGGAACATTTCATTAGAAACAAGAAAATAGTATTGAAATGTTATATAATATCGGCCGTTCTACATGGCAGTGAATGCTGGACAATCTCACCACAGATAAAGAAGAGACGAGACAACAGAAATATAGTTCTACAGCAGGATGCTGAGAACACCATGGACTGAACATGTAAGCAACGACGAAGTTTTAGAGAAAATGAAAACAAAAAGAACTCTTATACATTGCATCAGAAAGAGTCGACTGAGATTTCTAGGGTACATAATTAGGAAAGAAGGCTTAGAAAAGGTGACATTCACGGGACACGTTGATGGTAAGAGGGACAGAGGAAAGCAGCGTATAACCTACCTAACGAGTATGTGTAAATGGTTGGCAGAACATAGATTAGGAAAGATAGCGAAAAGACAAACATTACTAAGAGCTACAAATTACAGGAAATTGAGGAGAACCATGATTACCTACGTCCTGGAGGGACATGACACTTAGAAGAAAAAAGATTGACTGACAAAGACGCTCTAGTTATCACCTTCTATGGGTAAGAAATTGCGCTGACGCAAGAATTGGCAGTTATAGGCGTTTCCTTTAATTTAAAAGCATGATATAACTATTTTCCTCACTTTCAAAGTTTCAGGGATCAGCGACATAGAGGGTTGTTTATTGTTTAGCACATGTGTGTAGTAAACTTAGGAGAGGTGTTCTGGGAATCAATCCTTTGAATATGACACTGTCTCTTGGTAATTCCAATACCTTTCGCTGACATATCTTGTCGCCACGAAAAGAAACTCCGACACAACTTGGAAGAAATGATTTATTTCAACCTGACCTTTTAGCCCACTCACCAATGATACGGGAGTAAATTTTTCTAAGGGGCGTAACTCTATTAACAATACAAGTTTATTTTTTTAAAACAATTCTAACGCCAAACATTATCACAAAAATAGTGAACAATCTAATGTATATAATTAAAAAAAAAAAAAAAATCAGTCACAATTTTTTTTTAAAATCGATATATAAATTTATTGGTTAATTTGCAATTTAGCCGAGCGCCTGCGTTCAGTTCGCATTAAAAATTTCCAAAATACTTACATTTATGTGTAATTGTACAGTACACGCTTCATTCGAACCTGGCTTGATAAATTTGATAAAATCTACCGTTTTAGAGTTATCGACAGTAAAAATTCGGATTCATTCGCGTCGCGGGCAGCCATTACTGACGTTATTTGCATACATTCGCTGTGGAATATCTATAAATAGAATATTCACTTGTCTTGATTATTGCGCGCGCAATATAGTTCTCTTCCGCAGTAATTGAGACAAGTAAGATCAGTAAAAATAAGGCCGTTAACTACATTCTTCCGCGCTTACCTTTCCGCAGCGAATATACGCAAATAACGCCAGTAATAGCTGCCACAAACGATGCGAATGAATCCGTACTTTTACTGTCGATAACTCCAAAACAGCAAATTTTATCAAATTTATCAAGCCAGATTCGAATGAAGCGTGTACAATTAAACATAAATTTAAGTATTCGGGAAAATTTTAATGTGAACCAAATGCGTGTGCTCAACTGCAAATTAACCAATTTATTCGAGGTTTGGAGATACAAAAATATACCGTGTCTCAAAAAAATGCTTTTGACTTTGTTGTCAGTTTAATATTTATAAACATAATAAACCGTTAAGTAACCTTCTTTGTAGGTCAATAAACATAAATTTTTCTTAATTTTAATCATTAATTTTGTTTGCAACTCAATAAACACTGCATTTATTTTCATTTAAAGAGTGAGTTTGGGGATACCCTGTATTTGTCAATTTAATTATAATGCTTATATACAGATTATTAAAAAGATTTGCTCTTGTCTATTTTAGGTTAAAGATTATGATGAACCTGTTAAGCTCAATTTAGCTAGATAGTCTAGTTTTTAAAAATTAACTTCGTTGTTTTATAACTAGCAACTACTGACGACTCCTCAACCCGTAGAAAAGTTGCTTGTAGATTTCCATCAATCTTTTTGAATTCTTTGTGAACTATATAAAAACTTTTTGTACCTTCACACACATACTCCCTGTTAGTCTTATGCATTTACAAACTTTTACCTAATGATTGATTCTATATTTTCAGTTAAATTTCCTCTTGCATATACTGTTTCTAAAGACATTGCTTATTCAAAAACTCTTAACTGGAGTTAGAAAATCATAATTTTTATTAAAGTTAAATTTATTTTTATTATTTTTTTTTTCTTTTGAGCGGCTGCGTTTATATATTATCCTTTTTATAACCTTCACTTACCTTACTCAGCCCTCAATGCCTGTCGCCATATTAGTTATTCTTAATATTTAGCAAGGAGTGTTGCAACCATACTCATAATAATTCAATATTATTAATTTTATTAATTAATATTTATCAATTAACAATAAATTATATTATCAGTCAAAATTATTATATTAAAACCTTTAAAAAAATGCAATCCAATACGATTGAAATATGCAACAAATAAAAATTACTTAAAAATATTTCCTTTTCTTTCTTCAACTTCCAATAATTAATGCTATTTGGTGACACACAACTGTAAAAATGAATGCAAGTTGTTACACTTCTGAAGCCACTGACAGCAATTTATAAATTATACCACTGCCTTACAGCTGTTTTATCCTGCTTACAAAAAAAGATCTATTGATGATAAATATTTTCTAAATTAGAAGAGTAACAACAGAAACTACTGTATACCAACACACTGATTATTACTTTAAATAGCACAAACATAAGTGATGCCATTTTGCATTCCATCCTGATTATTTATAACCACTGTGATGATGTTAGTTGCAGTATTTCTATTTTGTGTAGTTTTCATCCTGATTTTGTTGAAAAGAATCAGAATAGAAGGCAGAGAAACGGTATGCACGCAATGTATAACATGTCAAATGCTACTTGAAATTTCAAATGCATTAGATAGATCCTGAAAAGCGACTGGTATATCGTAAAGAATTGAAATCTAAATGAATGTGGGTAGTATTACATAGCGATTAAGACATAGAAAAAAATTTTAGCGACATTTTTTGTTCTTTTTATTTATTTATAGAAGATCCCTATAATTATAGGTATCGCCTTGCACTGTAGAAATTTAGAGTTATTCCCCTTACACCATATTGTCAACAATTTTGTATAAGAGAAAATGCATCAGCTATGTAATTTTAAAAATTAAATGGATCTATATTAATAAATGTCCAAATACTTCTTTGTCTCCACTGCATAATAACTAAGGTTATCATAAATTACTCTTTTTAACCAAAAGTGGATATGCAACGTGGAGAAATGCACCCAATACCAAACTTGAAGAGTTTTTAAAGTGGAAGAAAAATAAGAAAAAGAACATATCCATTACAAAATGGAAGTTAATATGCATTTACCAAGACAATATATTGTTAATCAATTATTAATTTATATAAAAATAGATGTAGTCCAGAATCTTATTGATTTTTATAAAAAAAAAAGTCAAAATGAATTTATTGAAAGATATATTTGTATAAAAATGCTCATGTTCTTCACTAAATCTTTCTCCCAAGCTATAAAATAATGATACAAAAGAATATGCAAAAGAAAATAATCAAATAACAAAAACATTCAAATTTAAATCAGATTTTATATCTCCCAACTCATACTCACATTTTCAAAAGTTTTCTTCATATAATGTCAGCTTTGGTTTTCATTTTATGTCTTCAATCAATGAATTTCTTTCTTTCTTCACATTTCCAAAGTTCTCTTGAATAATTCATTTACAATACAAAACTAATAAGCTTTTATTAATAGAACATTTTAGTCATAGCTGAACTCAGATCTACAATTTGTGCTATTTTTATTATTTCATTCACCTATGTCTAAAAATCCAGATATCAAAAAATTTTATTCTTCAACCATTAAATGTTTCTAATTTTTTCTTACTATTGACAAAT
Source organism: Acanthosepion lycidas (assembly GCA_963932145.1). Classification (NCBI taxonomy): domain Eukaryota; kingdom Metazoa; phylum Mollusca; class Cephalopoda; order Sepiida; family Sepiidae; genus Acanthosepion; species Acanthosepion lycidas. The sequence goes on from OZ010583.1 coordinate 65,947,818, forward strand.
AATCTTTAAATTCATAAATACTCATTTAAACACTATGAAAAATTATATGAATACAAGGACAATTACAGAACAATTTGTCTCGTTGCTTTCTCTCCTCAACAGGAAGTAGTTACGTGACATTTAGATAATTGGTGATCAGACTGTGTATATGGACATTTGATAATTCTGCAAAAATATCAAACTTTTTTTTTTTTTAAAGCATTTTATCCCAAGCAAGGAAGAAATGCTACTAGTATGTGGGGAGTGAAAGTGAGAGAAAAGACTGGGTCGGTATAGGAGGGTTTGATGAAAGCATAAAAGATGAACGAGGTTCAAGACAAAAGAAGAGGGTGATTAATGTTGCATTTAAATTTTTGAAGATTGTAGTTTTCAAGAAGGCAAAAGGAAAGGAGTTCCACTATTGGGAAGTGCAAGAAAAGAAACTGTTGGAGTAGAAGTGGCAGTTACATTTAACATAAAAGTGTGGAATCTAGATACCAATTTAGTAGCACACTTAAATTCATGTAGTCAGGACACCAGGGAAAAAAGCTTGTCAGAGAAGTTGCCATGAAAATATTTGCAGAAAAGACTGGGTGGGGGCACATCATGTCTGTGAGAAAGTCACTGAAGTCGAGATGCCAAGTCAGGATCAATTACATTGCAGATTCTTCTTTGGATTTTGTCAAGAACCTTGAGATGAATAGCAGGGGCACCAGACCAGATATGGCAACAATATTTTATGCACAGATGAAGGGTAGATTTGTAGATGTGTAAGATGGATACTGGTGAGAAAAACCTTCTGGCATGACATAGTGACCCAACTTTCCTTGCAGTAGATGCAGCTATTGATTCAATATAGGCATTCCATTTCAAGTCAGTTGAAAACATGAGGCCAAGAAGGTGCAGTGAGATGCTCTCCTAGAGTTAAGCATCAGCCATATGCTAATGGTGAGCAGGGAACTTTCTCTATGGTAGAAATAGGAGCAGTTTTGGAGGCATTAAAATTTACAAGCCATTTCTTGTGATTACAAACCCATGATTAAAACAGTATTGTTATAACAAAGAAAAAATATTTAATTATCCTGTCCTTCTATAAAGACTAAGATCTTGTTTATAGACTTTCAAAATATTTTTACTATGAGTAAAACTTGCAGTATCAATTAAAAGATTTTGGATTATGGATTATATGATGTCCAATTCAAATGATCTCATTTCAAGTGTCTGTAACTCTAGCAACATGTTGATATTTCTGTATTCATTACCCCAATTTTATTGTTTACCAGAACAGCTGTATGTTATGATTTGACATATCTGATATCTGTTATGACTACATATATACTTAGAAAATAAATTTCTAAGGAATTATTGTATTATAAAGACTTTTTAAATCAATTTCAAGTATATATATATATATATATATATATATATATATATATATATATATATATACACACACATGCACACACACACATACATACATACATTATAAATGGGTACATGTTTTTGAGTAGACATCCTAGGCTTTGTTTTTTTAAAACAGCAATAGATCTCCTGGTCTATAAATCAAAAGTCTTAATAAAGAAAATTTACCTCCCAACAGGAATAAAGGCTTTATTTCCTTTTTAATCTGTGAAACAACTTTTAATCTCAACATGTTTTACTTTTAAGCTACAAGAGAGTGATTACAGCAAAGTAAGTCTCAAATTCCCAACTTGACAAATATGTGCCTTTGTTAAGAAGGGTAATTGAGCATTGCTTTGCTGTAATTGCTTCTCGTAGTTTAATGACAATGCATATTTGGTTTGAAAGCAGTTTTTGGGTGAGAAATGCAATGCAGGTTAATTCCTGTCAAGAGACATTTATTTCTTATTAAGTTTTTTAATCTTTAGGCTAGTAGACATAAATTTCACTGTTAAAAAAATGACAAAAGGAAAATTTATTCAGTCCTTTACAGATATACTCTATCTGAATTTTTTTTATACACACACTTACAAAGTGCGATGGGTAAATTGTCGCCATTATATATTTTAATTCCACACAATGTGCATGTTGTCTGTTTTTGATTTTGTTCACTGCACAGTATAGTAGCATCAGTTGGGCACCGTCTGTGAGAAAAAGAGCTCCAGGACGCAATTCACTCTGCCAAAAATTTGGAAATGGCATGTTGTACTGCTTGGCATTCACACCAGAAGCTACAATATGAACATTTCAGAGTGTTTGAGTATCAATCTGAAGACAGTGCAGAGGATTCAGAAAGAGTTGGATGAGTCTAATGGTGATTATGAAGATTTGGCAGCTCAGAAAACTCACTGATTGTTCTAAGAAAAGAACTCCTGAATTTGTTGGTGAGGGCCTCAGGCTCAACACAGAGGCCTAGATCAAGTGCATTGAGGAGGTAATACTGCTCTTGGTCAGGAGGGTGGCTACTGAAAGACCCCATGCCACACAAGCAAGAGAACCCAGTCATGAGTGTCACACAATTTCTGCAACCACATCACACCTTACATCTTGCTAATTAACTCCCCAGACTGCAATACCCTTTATTATTATGTGTGGGGCACAGTTGAGCAAGAAAACTCCTTGTAACATCAAAGATAGACTGAAGGCAAGGATTATGGCAGCATTCACCAATTAAAATAAGGAGATCATTCAGAAGAGTTGCAGATTTTAAAGTGTCATCTGGAGTCCATGGTTGAAACCAACGACGATTTTATTGAATAAATTTACTCTTTAGTATTTCAAGATATTTTTGTGTAATTTTAGAAAACATTTGTTAAAATGAGATATCAATATTATTTTTATTTTTGCGTAATTATCCATCGTACCCTCAGTGTGTGTGTGTGTGAAGTTGGAAATGGGAAGATCATTTTTATCAAATATTTTATTTCATTGCAATCAGCTAGAATTTCATAATGATTCAAATGCAGTAAACTTGAGATTAGTTTTCCTGAATCATTTTAATGAAAATATATTAACTAATCATAACAATCACATAACAGAATGACAAAATAACATTTGTTCAAATGAGTTTGGCCTCAGAGAGACTTCTCGGGGAGCTTGATTGGTCTTCCATTGACACCACTGAATAAGGGTTATGGAATGTGCAACTAAAATGTGTTAAAATATAGCAACAGGGTTTCAGCAACCAGATACACTTGAAGGAGTTCCTGAAACAAAACAAAAAAAAAAGAGATTAAATTCAAATTCACAATTAAACTAACCATAATCATTTTTGTACAAGTAAAATACATCATTTATGAGCTTTCTTTTCTATTTATCATCAAATAATATTGATTATTTATAAAGCTATGCATTACAAAATACAGACAACTAACAAATGAATTAGATAATTTATTTATTGAGCTGATAACCAAATAAAAGCAGTATCTCTTAACAAATTAGATTACATGGCTGCTATAGCACAAAATGTTTTACTGTTGTAGGTTGTGAAACACAAACTCATCAATTAAGGTCACCTGACTACTTAATTCTCCAGGTATTTTCTCCTGGAATATATTAAAAAAATTCACTTGTCTTTTTGTATTGTTTTTTCTTTTCCAAATTAAATGTAATCGTCAAAAACCCATATAGATATGTAATTTCATCTGTCATTTTATTTGAAATACAACCATTACAGAGGATCAGTCACATATATTCTGATTCAAAGTTCTCACTACCAAGATATCATCTATCTTCTTTTCATCAACTCACCATTTTATAACGTTCATCTTTTAAAATAACACATTTCTCTGGATTTCATTGTAAAATACTGAACTAACTTAAAACTTATCTCTATGTACTAAACTTGTATTGAAATGAAAAATCCACTTCTATTAATAGGAGAAGGTATTCAAAAATCCATTGATTAAAATATATTTAAATAAACATGATTCTCATAAATTTTAAATAAAAATAAAAAAATTTTATGAACCTCACACATAAAAATATAACTTACCAACCTTAGCCAGAAGAGAAACAGTTTGAATATTTTTCATGCACAAAAAAAAAAAAAGAAATGAAGCAGACAATTCATGCAGTCGTTTCATTTTCATCATCTGTTATTTCCAGTGAATGGCCTGAACAAAACATCAAATTATTTGTTCAGCAAATAATGAATATTTTGTAAAAACTAAAGAGATTACATATTATTTATTTTTATTAGAAAAATCTTATTTTTTCATTAGTCAAAAACTTCATTTTTCAATAGAAAAAAGAAAGTTAATTTCTATTTTTATTATTATATTTTATTATTAATTTTATTCATTCAAATTTAGTAAAGAAACATCAATGACACTAAACACAAAACATGCAGAGTGAAGAAAAAATGTTATCATTTGAATCCATTGAACATTTTAATGTGGATATATAAGAAATGTTATGTTTACAAAGTATATAAATTATTGCCTTTATGTTAATATAAAAGAGTAATCTATTTATTACATTTTAATAAAAATAATCCTTTAGTTTATAGCCTTGAAAAGTAGTTAATAAAAACAGATCAAAGAATGAATAAGTCTTAGCATTTATTCAGATGAATATTCTTAATGATACATTGAATATCAACAATATATGAGCATATGTGTTTTGTTATTACATTAGAAATAATGTGTGATACAAATTAGGTCGTTGAAAAGTACAAATAAATTACAGAAAACACCTACAAATTAAATATTTATAAATTCGTACAAATGTTTTTATAACTGATTCTATTTTATATATAAATGAAAGGAAAATAATGATTATGATGTGGAGGAGAAGACAAGTTTTTGCATCTGTTTTTTCTATTTTGAAGAACATTCAGTGAAAATAGTAACTATTTCAGAAAGAGTGTATAAAACAGGTAAAATTAGATTAAATTATTTATTGTACAATGATTTACCTTAAAATCACCCACATTTTAAATAGTATTACTGTTTTATTTATATTTTATTATAGGCATAACCATTTGTATATTAAGTAAAAGAAATTAACTTACAATAAATAATATTTTTTATGCAAAATTAAAAGAATTTTTTAATCCCTTGAAGGTAATGAGAGAAGAAAAAGTGCCTACTCTTATCCCGAATGTTAACAAAGGTGCATGCAATAACAAACAAGGCAAAATAACATAACAAAATTATAGAAATAATTGGCTCTAAAAAAAGATTCATAATACAAATTTTTAAAATCATGAAAAAAAAAAAAGAGGTGCAACCACCTAATAGATAAACAAAAAAACCTCCATGTATTACCCTTAAGATACTCAGGTAGGTTTTAACAATATTTTTTCAGTGTCATTCTGTTTTCTTTCTGCTTGGGTCCCATGTAGTTCACTGTGGCTTTTAACAGTCTTCTTGCAATGCTGTTCGGATTTTCTTTATGCTTGGCTTCCACGTGGTTCACTGAGTTTTGCTTTTCCCACAAGAGTCTCCAGAAAATATAGTAAAATATCTTTTGTCAGCATAGTTTTTAAGAATGTCAAAACCTTTCTATACTTTGCTCTGCTGGCAGCTTTCACATAAGGAAAACTAAAACCTTTCTGCTGTCAGCAGGCTTCATCTCTTGTGTGTGACATATCACTCCCTTCTACCACAGTTAACAGGCTTCATTCCTTCTATGTGACAACTAACCACCTTCTGCTGCCTAACCCCCTTCTGCCATTCATTCACTGACCCTTCTTAAATACCCTCGTGTGTGGATCAAATGAGCTTCAACTTTAAATTTACAAGGGCATAAGCCAGCATTTTCATTGGATAAAAAATACAAGAGTAACACATTTTTTCTGAATTTGAAAGCAAATCCCTGAGTCCAACATGACAGTTATTTCTGGTGGTCCTTTTTAGAGCCAATTCTAAATTTTAAAAAAAAACTTTTACACACAAAAGTAAGTGTATAACACAAACTCAGACTATTTAACATTTATTTATTTGTACTTTTTAATTAATTATTATTTTATACAACTAATAAAAAAAACTTATATAAGAGCAAAAAAAGATGATATACAACACAAAATTTGGTTCAAATGAACTGTTACCTCACAGATGTACATTTATTAATTCTAATTTAGTGAACAAAAGCAACATTACTAACAGCAAAATATTTGTGCTGGATTGAGAGAGAGGGAGAGAAAAGGAAAGAGTTGGAGGGAAGACTGAGAAAGAGAGGGAGGTACGTACGTTGATGACAGCTCTTTGGAAATTTGTTCAAGACTTTTGTTTTTTGTTTCAGGAATGCAGAAGAAGACAAAAATGACTGAAAGAACGGACATGGCAGTGAAAAGGAAAAAAGTTCCTGGCAATGTGAAAAGGGCTGAAATAAGGAAATAAATACATCATAAATATATTGTGATTTTGAAATTAGGACTTTAATAGATTTGTATGGCTGTTTCCATTACCATCAATCAGCTATTGTCAGTTATTTGTAAGTTAAATTATTTGAACATTAGCAAGAGAGAGAGAGATATCTTTATCTAATGATGATCAGAGATTATCAACAGACATGCTATATATAAGACCAATGAGTTCTGTCAACCAAAAAGAAATTCTTATTTAGTATTTATGATTAATAGATGATAGTATAATCAAAAACAGAAATTACTCTTATGTCTTTTTAATTAAAACAATTTAAATGGTTCAGCAACCAGCTGTGATGAGATGAATTTTCGAAAGATTTTTTATTTGATTAAAAGTAAGAAAGAAAATGAAGTAAAACAAAAGAAAATAATAGAAGAACAAAAACAGAAACATGGTTTCATTATACCATATTATATTCAAATGATATGTTAAATTGGCAAAATGCTTTAAGTATAAATGTATTATAGAATTCCATGAAAAGTCAACATTCTGAAAATTGAGTTTTAAGAATCAATTTTTATTGACAAATATTTGAGAAAATCTTCCTGTAATAATGATGGCAGGAGTTTATGGTTTATTTATTTTGTTCTCTTCATAATCTTTATGTGCAATTCAGGTATGAACAAATGATCTTTAATATCTCTTGTTGCTGTCTCTTAACAAAATTAAATGGCTTTATACTTACAAATCACTTGCAAAAACATGGATGAAACTATAAAGTTTGCTGCCCAATTTATTACTGTCACTAGAGCAACAGCACGTCCTCGAATAGCTGGTGGATAAATCTCACTCAAAATGATCCATGTAACTGTCAAATAGAAGTAGAAATGCATCATCAAACCAATCTTTAAAAAAAAAATATATTTTCTGATTTATATGCATTAATTATTAAAGTGAAACCACCAAAAGCGTTTTAATTACAGTGTACACAAGAGTCGTTTAGGTTCTTCTATAAAGTTCTGATTGAGTTTTCATAGCATAAATCGTGTGTATGTGCATATTGGCATAGACATAATAATCAGCTAAAAAAAGGATTCCCAACATTTAACAAAACATATGATTAGAAATGCATCAATATACCAATTGAGGAACCACTTAAAGATTAATAAACTACATTGATTATACTATTTGTTAAGCAGATATTAATTTAAATCTTTTGTTCAGATTTTAAGATTGATTTTATTTTTAAACATTAATCTTTTTCATGTTAAATTCAATAATATTTTGCGCATAAATATTATAAAATTGTTAGGAACAAAGATTTGTATTTTTTGTAACAATTTTACAAATAAAACATGTTGGTAATTTTTGTCAAATGTCTTCCTAAGAAACAAGATGAAATTTACAAAATACATACAAGCAAAGAGGGTAAAGAAAAGAAATGTTCATAAGTGTATTTAATAGCAACCAAAACCTATTCATTTTCCTTTGAAGTTTAGTTTTCAGTACATATTATCATTACATATAAAAAAGAACTGTTTTATTTACTGCGAGCATTTTAATTTTATCATACAAATGAAAAGGGGATACTCTGTTGGATTAGCAATCCTATTCCTAGAAAGAAAAATTGTACAATAGATTTGTAATGTATTCCTAGAATATATAATTCCTAACACATTCTAAAAGGCATATAATTTTGCATTAATAAAAGTACACTTTGAAATATCAAACAAGTGAAAAAGAATGTAGAAATATGATATTCAGAAAAATTACTTACTTGGACCAAAACTGATGCCATATGCTCCAACATAGCCCATTAGAGCAAGTATTGTTATTATATGAATTAAATGAAAGCTGGGAGATTCCTCAGATTTTCCAGTAGAATTCCTGAATGGTTCAACAGTAGTAGAAACCCAAAGGCTACCATTCTGAATACCAATGTGAAGTGTTTTGTTTTGATAGTTTTTTACATTTCTAACATTACGTACAATATGTGAGTCACAAAATATTTTGTTCGCATGAGAAAGTTGAACAAATGATGAATAAACAAATCGTTTGTGCTTTGCAGGTGAAGATGAGGTGTAAGAGTTGTTTGTGATTGTTTTGTGAAGGTGATCAATATTAACAGTTATGGTAGGGGACGGAGAGGTTTGCATTTCCCAATTGGTACACATTTTGTGACCAGGAAAATGTTTCTCTTGTATTTGGGCCCCAATACTCAGTAACAAGAGACTGATACTCATGGCAATGGCACCAATCATCAGAAATGTACGTCTTCCCCAATAGTCCACACACAGCAGTGATACAATAGCAGCAGTCACCTATAAAGATAAAATCAAAAGCTCATAATACTATGAAGGTTTCCTTTTTATTCCTAGAAACTAGTAAATACTCACTAGTAAATAGTAAGAGAAACTAAACAAACACTACAAAGATAAATGATACAGACATTCATTTTTCTTGCACGAAACCAATTTTCAGAATTTAAATGTTTGTTTTATAAAAGATTTGTTATCTAAACTGGCTATAAAATGATAAAATTTACATGTTTAATAAAATTAACACTCATTGCAATTTATTTGTAAGTCTAAAAAATAAAACTATATGAAAATAATTTTGTTTATTGTCATAAAATTTAAGGGAATATTTACTTTGACAGTACCCAGGCCTAAAGTGGCCAACTCAGCAGCAGAATCAGAAGGGAAACCAACAGCTTGAAAGACAACAGGGGCATAGTATAAAATGTTAGGTTGACCTGTGAACTGTAACGAAAAGGAAGCATACAAAAATATAAAATATTAGATATATGTGAGCTTGAGAAATTTAATAATTCTGCATAATATATTGCAGTCAATAAGAGGAGGAAGAGATGAAATACTGTAATCGCTAACTGAAAGAACATGGAAGGCCTTGATATTAATGAAGATGAATATGATATGTTGGTATTATAGAGTTTACAAATATTAGTTTCAGATGGAATATTGTTTTAGTGTGAAGCCAATGTTTCTTTATTTAATGTAGCAAAAATGATATGTTACCAACATATCATTTGAAACAGCATCTTATACTTCTAAGTTGATAATTTTATGTTCTAATTACTGACCTCCACATGTAACAATGTATTTTTATTCCAAGTTACGTCTTATTAACATATGCCATATTATCTATACTAGCAAATAAGGGATATATAAAATATGTGAAACTAGAAGATTTAAAGTTATCACATCAATTCCTATATTTAACATAAAACATAATTTATTTGAGGAGCTAAGAAATAGGGCAGATAAGTTGGTTAATTTATGACATCAACACTTGGATTAACATTGAATTTTTTTTTATAAGGCACTCAGGGAGGATCAAACTCATTAATCAATAACCAGATTAGCCTTCCTATCCAAAATAGCATAATAATAGTAGTAGATTAGAAAAGAAATTTCAATTACTCAGTTTAAACATTAACATTTGTTTAATTGTAAACTGTAAAGAGCATTTGAGGAAACTGATTTAGCAAGTTATTCCTCTAATTGCAAAACCTCACAAAATCATTTTTTTTGTCTTCAAACATAAAAAATGATTACAATTCTAATTTACAAAGATTATAATAGTTTAATATTTTATCATTAACTTTTTCCAATCATTGAATTATTAAAGAATTAATTTTTAAAAAGTTTGGTTCAATATTCTTACCTGTTGAAAAAAGGCCAAACCAAATCCCAAAATGAGGCGTCCTCTCATGTTATAGCTAGACTGGAATAAGTCTTTGAATTTAAATCTCTGCAATGAATGACCTGACAAATTTAATTTCATTAAAGAATTTTTAAATGCTTCAGTCCAATAAGGTTCTTAAAATTACTACTGTAATTAAAAAACTAAAATCATGAAAGTATAATCTTTTCAGCTCTTAAAACTGAAAGGCAATTTAATTTTTTAAACTTAAAAGATAAAAGTAATCAGTACACCCAATAAATTCTCGTAAAGGGTTTCAGAAAGAAATAAAAATATTATCTAAAAAACATCATAACACATAAGTATATATAAATACTTTAATCTGCTTCTCTCTGTGGAAGAAAAGAATGTTTTTAATACCTTTTCTTTCAGTAAAGCCATTTTGATAGAGTTAAGTTGTACTTCCATCATTGTTTGGCCATGAAGTCTTTTCAGAATTCTTGCAGCCTGGAAAGAGAAAGAAAAGTTTAAAATTTAACTTCTATTACAGTAGCGGCTATAATATAAGGAACGGAAACAACAAAGACATAAATATGTGTATTACTTAAAAAGTAATGCATGATTAGCAATGAAATTTTTACCGAATAAAGATTAGGGTGTAATGCATAAATATTATACAAAGTTACAAAAATTTACATAATAGTTTTTTTTTTAAATAAAGATTAAATGGAACAAAGGAAATAAGCTACTGGACAAAAGTTAAGGAACGATGTTAATAATTTGCATAAACTTTTAATTTACATTGTTAAAAAACTCGATGGAGCTTTTCAACAATAAGTAAAAGTTCATTTATCATTAGGACATTATTTTTAAGCAATATGGCAAATTCTACATGCAAAACACTCTCTTTTGAAGAAAAAACTCATTATCGCTAACTATCAAGAAAAAAGTCAATTTCAGAAATTTCTGATATTGTTCATAGGTCTAAAAGTGTCGTTCATCATGTAATTAGCAGGTATAAAACCAATAAAATGTTAGATGCAAAACCAAAATCCGGCAGACCTCCAAAAACATCACAAAGAGAAGATCGAAGAATTGTTAGAATATCTACAAAAAAACGTTTTGAAACTGTTACATCAATTGTCTGTAAATTTAATGAAGAGACAGATAATAAAATCCCAAGGAAAACGGTTGCTCGCAGATTAAAAAATGCAGGATTGCCTGCCCGTATTCCATCTTCGAAGCCTCTCATTTCAAAGCAAAACCAAAGGGCATGCCTGGAGTATGCGAGAGAACATGTTGTTTGGACTGACGCACAATGGGATACAGTTCATTTCAGTGACGAGTCCAAGTTTACTATATTTGGTTCTGAGGGCAAAACTTACGTACGCTGTAGAACAGGTGAAAGACTGTCTTCTCAATATATCAAGAAAACCGTTAAGTTTGGTGGCAGCAGTGTGATGGTGTGGGGAATGATTTCATCTGCAGGAGTTGGCCCTATCATCCGCGTACATGGAAATATCAATACTGAGATTTACAAAAAGCTTCTTCAGCAGCATGTGATACCAAGATTACACCATAATCTTTATGAATCTTCTATTTTCATGCAAGACAATGCACCTTGCCACAAGGCTCAGAAGGTTATGGCTTTATTTGAAGAAGAAGGAATCACCCTAATGAAGTGGCCAGCTCAGAGCCCCGACCTGAATCCTATAGAAAATGTTTGGAAGATAATTAGAGAAAGGGCTCAGAAAAGAAACCCGAAAAACCAGGATCTGGGAGTTATTGAAAGACGAATGGGAGGGAATTATTGCTGATATTTGCAAGAAATTAATTAAATCATGTGGTTGACGATGCAGAGAAGTCATTGCAAATAAGGGGATATTTACCAAATATTAAATTTTGTTGATATTTTGTTCACAATCAAGTATTAACAAGATCGTACCTTAACTTTTGTCCAGTAGCTTATTTCCTTTGTTCCATTTAATCTTTATTTAAAAAAAAACTATTATGTAAATTTTTGTAACTGTATAATATTTATGCATTACATCCTAATCTTTATTCAGTAAAAATTTCATTGCTAATCATGCATTACTTTTTAAGTAATACACATATTTATGTCTTTTTTGTTTCTGTTCCTTATATTATGGCCTCTACTGTATATTTGAAAACTACTTAAAATTATTTGAACTTAATGCTTTTATCAATAAACAATGCATGCAAATGAAGGAAGCAATTTCATTATCAATTAAAAGTAGAAATAATCAATTCACTTTATGTCTGACATTAATCATACTGTTGGAATTATTAGACAAGGTCTAATATCTTTGACTTGTTTGTTGCCACAGACTCATCTTACAATTGGGTTCTGTCACAAGATGGATGCATCTCTTTTTCCAAAGACTTATATATTTACTTTGGTGATATGACAAATGATGTGAAAATATATAATTTATTCATAAATCCACATCTTGAGATGGATCATCCTCATTTAAATTATTAAACTATTTTAACATATTTACATATATATTTATTTGATATCCTGTTGTACAAATTGAACATTTTGAATGAGAATAAATCTATCTTAAATATGCAATTATAAATATTTTCTAATTTTTATTACCAGACAAGTGGTGCATTCAGAAATAAATTTGAAATAAAATTTCTGTTGTGGCAAGGATCCCATTCTTTATTTTACATGAGAGAAAAATCAGTAAAACAACAGAAAAGGAAAATTATTTTATTAATTTACTTTTCAAAACTAAATAAAAATTTATTATTTAAATTTTTCAAAATAAACCTTCATCAGGAATATAATTTTGAAAAGGGAGAAAGAAAGATTAAAAAGTAAGAGAATGAAAATTTTGTGGAGGTCAAAAACATCAGCAAAAGATAAAACATATTTAAAGTGTAGATATATCTAAATATATCTCAGGATGGTACTTATAAAAGAGTTCTAAATAGGGAAATGATAACCATAAGTATATAAAATGCCTTTTATCTTATTTTTTATCTCATCCACTTTACACATTTTTCTATCTTTCTACTGTAACAGGTAAAATAAATCAAACAACTTACCTGTCTTTCCTTTCCTTTCATTAATAAGAAACGTGGGCTCTTTGGAAGGAAGAACATAGCCACTACCTGAAAAATGGCCGGGAAAGCAGCAATACCAAACATGTATCGCCTGGAGAAACAAAAAACATGGAAAGTAATATAGAGAACTGTTGTCATTCTGATTCAAAAGAAGGAACAACTATTGTTGAGCCAAACAAAAGCAGTTTTCATGGAAAAAAAAAAAAAAACAAGTTTCAAAAGTAACTTTAAGTAAAAGAGAAGCTGCAATGTGCATTGTGCAATGATGAAAATTAATAAATGTGTATATTATTAAATAATGATAATATTTCTATTTCCATAGAGAAATAGTATTAGAAATCTACAAATATTGTTGTAGTATGATTTTCAAACATTTTAAGGAAAGAGACTGTTCAAAAGTATCCTAAGTTTTCATTGTAACATGATCTAATACATGAAAAGTTAATTTCAACTATTATACATCCTAAATTTATTATTCATATCACAATATTAAATTAATTGATTTTAATATTAGTAAGAAGTAAATAACTCCTGGATAGTTGTAGTTAAGCTTTATTCACAACTCATGCAGAACTACATACATCACATACAATAATAATGGGAGATTTTTACCCCCACCCAAGAGTTCCTAAAAGGAGATATAAATCCAAGAGAACTATGAGAGGCTGTTATTTAAGTAACCAATGCTAATATTGGTGCAGTGTGTGTGTGTGTGTGTGAGAGAGAGAGGGAGAGATCATTGTCTATGAAAGCAGCTCTGCAACTTACCATCCATGATTGACATCAATGAAAAGGAAATTGACTAGATAAGATATCAAAAGGCCAAGAGTGATGCCCAATTCATTAAACGATACAAGCAAACCCCGTCTTTTCTGAAAGGAAAATATAAAATATAATACAATTCTATATACTGGTTTCAATTAGGAACAACAAATCTCTCAACAAAATCATTGTAACATTATTTATTCCCAATTTATTCACTTTTCAGGACTACAACTAATACGATTCAAATAATTGGCAGAGGGTCCTGCAAATAACTGTGCATAGATGTATTTACATTAAAATAATGGACATGGATTTTTCAGCTGATTTATTAGTTCACCTGAGTAATTCTTATTCATGACATCTCTTACGGTAATGGTGGTTACTTGGTAATACCAATCTCCTTCCAAACTACACCCAGTTAACTTGAGACGGGCTGTACTGGGATATATGACACCAGCAACAAGGAATGATCTCTAATCTGATTTATCATCAAACTTCCAAAATTGAATGCCTTTGCAACTGCTATTGACTTACAGCTGAGGTAAAATGTAGTTTCATCCTTTTACTAAGGTTATTAGTGCAAATTAAATGCAAACTGTCCCAGTTACAATTTGAATTCAGTCTGTTGATTCCATTATCAATGAGGTTAACTGTTAGACTACTCACACCTTCAGGGAAATAATCTAAATTAGAAAAACAGAAAACAGTTTTTCAAGAATTTAGTGTTTTCACAAACATTACTCACCAATCATTAGTTTTGTCCAAAAGATGCTAATGTTTAGGAAAGATAAATAAATTTGCATAATTCCACATATGAAGAGTTGAATAAACCACAACTACTTCCTTACATGCAAGCCTGCCATTAGGTGGCATGCCACTAGCATTTACCGCTGGTGGCCTGCTGTTGGACTACCAGCGTGTTCCTCTTGGCAATGTTACTACTGATGGCTTGTTGGTGGCTGCCACCAGATGACCACTGGCATTGCCATCGACGGCCTGTTGACAAGCCACTATCACCTTGAATTTAGGGTTGATAAAACCCTTGAAAAAGCATACTTGAGATGAGTTATCATTAGCTTTTAAAAAGCATCATTCTCTTGATAGCATTCAGATTACCCTGCCTTGCAAATTTCTTTTGAAATAAGAACATTTAACAATCTAATTTACTTATGTCATAAACCAAAGTAGCAAATATACTTACTGCTGGGGCAATTTCAGAGATATAAATGCACTCTGCTACTGCAGAAATAGACACAGCACACCCAAGCAATAATCGACCACACACCTGGTAAGAAAGATAAAGAAGATAAGCAAATTACTACCATATGGTTAACTTTTTTGTCAAACACCAGTGTCAAGATGGTATACCGAAAGATCAATAATTCCTTCCTGCCCAGGTAATGTAACTATTATAACTTGTGTATAAAAATAATAAGTAGATTAACTAAAAAAGATGGTTATCAATGACTAAATATATTTTATAGATTTTTACTAATCATATTTTCTAATTTTTTAGTATGAAAATATTTTACTAGCAAGAATGATTTATAACTTAAAAACTCAAAGATTTTTGGATCTATAATCGCATATGCATCAAGAAATCTTACGCACCCTCCTCACATCAAGTGATATTAATGCATATATTCTTTTAGCATATTATGAAAAGTGGGAAAAATTTAAAAAAAAAATAATTAAAAATGTTAATTAGTTGCAATAAATGTAATCAATTAGGAATAGATAGAAAACCATGGTGAGGTTCAAACCAGAGGATAACTTACTAAGTTTACTATATTTTACTAAAATGTATTAAATTGTTCACAACAAAGTAAATCGCCAGTCTCACCTACTTCTCTCTGCTATCTTTGCTTAAGTGGGTTGGCAAAACAAATGAGCCTGGATAATTTCAACATTATCATCATAACTTAACCTAAGAGCTAAAAATCATATCTAATTTTAAATAATGTTGTATCATCAAGGCGAATGATACACAGAAAAGAACGAGTGCTTAATATATTTATTCAGCAACAGTATCCAGTACTAACGGATACATACATAAAACACAGAACAATAAGTTACAAAACAATTAACAAGATAACTTACAAGGAATAGAAACTGGTCAAATGCTGTATAGCCAAACGAAGTAAGATCAGTTCGAATATTAATCAGCTTAGTATCAACTTATTCCAGCTGAGAGACTTTGTTGTTTAATAAGTCAGAATGCAATGTAGAGCAATCTATTCAGATCTCAAATTCAAATCTAGCAACAGTGAATCAGACAAGAGTCAGTCACCAAAATTTTGACTGAGCCAAATATCACAACTGCCACCAATGACAAGGGGCAGACAATCTTCAACTATGGCCAATGGTGGGAATGAAAAATTTACATTTGTCCAAATTTTAAAATAGAACTTTCTTTTCAAGAGTGAATGTATGGCACAAGTTTTACAAGTATATTATTGATTGGAAACAGCTTCCACTATTTAAAAAACTCTTCTTTACTAGTGTTAATGTGGATTTTAAAAGTGTAAATCAGCCATTATATGATCTTTATTGACACTCAGGAGTTACAGACTTTATACATGTGAAAAAAACTCATAATTTGAACCTTTCTATCCTCTTTTCATTTCGCACATGTTCAACTACACAAAAATTCATTCATATTTCCACAGATCATGATCCCAATAATATGCCAAATATAGAAATTAAAGAGGTTGAAATATAATATAAGGTTCAGCATCAACCTGTTGTCAACACATACAAATTCAAGTTAAAAATAATTCTGAGGAAACAGTACTAAATTATGATCAGGCTGATGAACTCTCAAACTGAGAGGAAAGAATGACTATTGAAATTTTGACAATACATCATCATACTACCATCAGACAAGTTGCTGACCTGGAGATAGTAGCTATTGCAGTCTAAAGAAGTATCTAATCCTGAAAACCAAAATGTTTTCACAAATCCTGAACAGAGGTCACTTCACCAACACTGACTATAATAGAGGGCTGAATCAATAATACAATACATGTACAATTTTCCCCAAATTCATAAAGATTGTTGCATTTCATTAAGAATATATAGTTATCAGAAATCAGTACACATTGAGCAGATTGCTGGTAGGTGTAGCCAACCTCCGAACAGATACATCTGTCCTGTAAGAAGAACTTTATCCAATATATAAAAGCAATTAAAGATACTCCCATTTATTCCAAATAGTTGGTACATTTGGTTTTCTGAACTTGTTCACCAAGGTTCCCACAGATGAAATATTGTCATGCCAATATGTTGATATTTTGTGTACTGGATCAGACAATGAATGTCATATGCTCTGGTTCAGTGGGAAAAAAATGTAGGATCATATGGATGAATTAAGAATGAAAAATAAATCATTACAAAATATCTCAACATGGAGAGGAAAAAAGAATAATTTATTCATGTGAACTAAACAAAGATTTGGTTAAAAATTTCACTAAATACAACAGAAGGCATTCATATAGGCACTATAGCTAAAATATTGTAATTATAACAACCAAGATAAGGAACTAAATATATTGATGTATAATAATGATAACTCACTGATTTCATAAATTTAAACAGAATAATTTTTAAAAATATGATTGCAAATTCTGTCAATAAATACCCCACCTTCTAATTGTAAAGCTGATAGTCATTTGAATCTACACATATTTTGTTTTTATCTGTTCATTATATATTTAAGCTAACTTAGTTGCTTTGATACTATTTCTGTAAATTTAATATGTTCATCTGATTATTTTTCTAGCTATTTGATACTAAACACTTCAATATTATTCTAATGTTATCTGTTGATTTATACAAATTGAGCAAAACCCTTATTTTGCATTATTGGAAGCTAATTTATTAGGATTAAAAGGTGGCTGCAGGTAGATTAAGTAATAATCCATGTTGTATTCATTAACAGTCATCTGGCTTCTTTCATAATAAAAAAGAAAAGGAAAATTGGTAAACAGCAAAAATGTCTACGTACAAGAATGTAAAAAGACTTAGCCAAGGCAAGTGTGATTGAACCCAAGGTAAAGATAATACCATTGACAAGAATAGTCAGTTTCCGCCCTAAAAGGTCAACCAGGAAACCTGGAATAAGAAACAATAAAACTGTTTAATTTATTGAAAATGGTAAAATTGATAATTGTATAAAAGGATAAACAAAAACAAAGGGGACAAAGGTATTAAAAAAATTATAATTATCTTTGTTTTTCTTATTCATCAGAATCAAAACTTGAGAAGTACATATTAAATTATATAAATTAAAAATCAATGTGTAATAATCATTTTGAAAAAAATAATCTGAAGAGAATTTAAAAATACAAAATATAAAAATATTTTGAAGACCAATCTGATTGATTAGCTGTAACAATTGGATAAGTCAAAGAAGCATTAGTAAAATCCCCAATACCAATTTATAACAAAATATTAGTGCCAATAAATGTAAGATTTATGTAATGGGCATAATTGTAAATTATAGATTAATATTAAAAACAATGTTTCTCACTCTGCCTCAATTCTTCATTTACAGGAACATCAATAGTAGATTTAAAATCTTTTTTGTGTAATTTATTCGTAAAACATTAATAAATAGAGAATTTGTGAGAATGAAGATACCTACCAGATACGATTGCTCCAATAGTGGCTCCTAAGAGCAGAAAACTGACTAAAATGGCTTGTTGGTTACAAGACAAATGGAACTCTTGTCTGAGCTGAAGGAGAGCTCCAGAAATGACACCTGGAAAATTAAAAGAATAAATGAGCCAAGTGGAAAAAAGGGGTAAAAATAAGTCATATTACCAGATCAAAGAACATCTATTTGTTCAATTTTGGCATAAACTATAGATGAATAGGCAGATTTATTCCTGCCCACCATCAGCATGGCTGATACTAGATTCATGGAGAGCAACATACTGTATCTTCTTGGCCTTATGTTTTCAACTGACTTAAAGTGGAATGCCTACATTGAATCAATAGCTGCATCTACTGCAAGGAAAGTTGGGTAACTGTGTCATACCAAGACATTTTTCTCATCAGAGTCCATCTTACACATTTACAAGTGTACCATTCACCTTTGCATTGAATACTGCTGCCATATCTGGTCTGGTGCTCCTGCTACTCATCCCGATGTTTCTGACAAAATCCAAAGAAGGATCTGCAATGTAATTGATCCTGACCTGGCATCTCGACTTCACTCACTTTCTCACCAACATGACATGGTTTTCCTATTTCTTTTCTACAAATATTTTCATGGCTACTGCTCTGACATGCTTTTTTCCCCCCTGGTGCCTAGACTATGTATTTTTAAGCATGCTACTAGATTGGCATTTAGGTCCCACCCTTTTACTGTTGAATTAGGTAAATGTCACTTCTACTCCAACAGTTTCTTTTCTCGTATTTCCTGCCTATGGACCTCTCTTCCATATCCTTGCTTCCCTGATAACTACAATCTTCAAAAATTTAAATGCAACATCATTTGCCATCTTCTATCTTCTTGAACCCAGTTCAGCTTTTATCCTTTCCCCAGTCCTTCCTATACCAAGTCTTTTCTCTCAACTTCACTCTCTGTAACCCCAAGCATACTAGTGGCATTTCCACTTTGCTTGGGGTGAAATGATTAAAAAACAAAAGATTTGAATTTGTTTAGCTATCAGAATATACTTACAAATAGCAAAGGAATAATATAGTTGCAATTTCTGCTAAATATGTGTCATGAAATACAAAACAAAATATCTCCTTTAAGCATTTTACATGTATGTAATCTTATTCTTCATTAATAAATGTATCTTTATATAATTTGGAATGACAATTTTTTCTATTTTTATTAAGACTCATAACCAGTGCCAGATTTTCCTATAGTATTAGGTCTCAAAATCTAGGGCACCTCCAGCCAATGTGTATAATATTTTTGACACAGGCATAGACCTTAAAAAACACATGCTATCATAACACATTGTAGACTCTAAACAACCCTTCAGTAATTTTCCTTACATTCCATTTCAGAATAATAGTCTTAAGCTGATAACTCGAATGCTAGCATTGATTTCTTTATAGATTTTGTCCTTCCAGGAAAGAAATGAGGTAGATAAGTACAAAACACAGCTGTGCAAGTATCTGAAAAGGACCTTGTCATTTTCATTAGTCAAGTTAGTAATGAAACTGTGTTTATTTGTAGCATCTTTGTTGATGATAGAAAAAGTCAAACTTGTTTTGTGAACAGTTTTTGGAAGAAGATTTGATTAAGATTTTGCAATATAAATGTCAATAAAGAACAATTCTTTCAGAAAAAATGCCCAAATATAAATTATACAGGAAAAGGTTTTTTTTTTTTTTCACTAAAGTAAATCCCATTTTGTGAGAATGTCTATAGAGCCAACAAATGTTGCAAAAATCAATGACATTTTTTGTGACAGTTGGCATTACAACATTTGTTGGCTCAACAACATACCTTCATGCTTTCCTTTCAAATAACTGTTGAAGAATAATTTTACTCTTTACTTGCAGATTCTAATCTGAGCCTGAGTAAAAGATTTTCAAATCTTACTAGCAGGCACATGAGAAAGAGACTTGAAGAGGATACAGTAAAGAAGGTAATACCAATCACTGCTTTCTTGCCTTATCCACTGATTGAATTGTTTGTAAACTCTTTCCAAATATTACATCTCCTATTACAGCTTTAGCTTCTGAAGGGTTTGATGATTGCCAAAACTCATTATCTTATCCAAATTCATGAAAACTCAGAGAAGCACAGCAATTCTATGTTAACCAATTTAAGAAGGAAGCAAGAATAAATGTTAATTTCAAAGCTAAAGGAATAAATACAAGTAGAACATGGTGGCACATGTCATGGAGCTAAATTATTGTTGTAATATGCACTCTTACTGAACAAGGTTTACCATTTAGGAGACAATGAATTATTTGGATCTCCAAATAACAGCAATTATTTTGGTCTTTTAGAACTAATAGCAAATTTTAATCCTTTTTTTACTGGCTGATATCAATTGGTATGGAAATTCTGGCTCAGCAAACCTCTCTTATTTGTCAATGTGAAGAAATCATTCAAATCATGGTAAAGAAAGTTAAGGACATAATTGTGGCTGACATGAAAAAGGTTGGATATTCCATTCCTGACTGTTTATATACTGATCAGTTGACTTTAATTATCAGATATATATCACCAGAAGATGGTTTACCAAGTGAGAGATTTTTAACTTTACTTGAGTTAAAAGATCACTCAGGAGAAAGCATGGCTGATTTAGTGTTTAACTATCTCACTAATGAGCATGACGTTGATTTGAGAAAATGTCAAGGGTAGTCTTATGACAATGCTGCCAACATGGTTGGTAGGTTCAATGGCAGCAAAAAATCATTGAAAACAAAAAAACAAACAAATTTGCAAGATTCATTCCATGTGCTGATCACACTTTAAATTTGGTGGGTCATTCGGCTGTTGATTGCTGCCATGATGCAGTGAACTGTTTTGGCATTATCAATGAAATTTATACCTTCTTTTCATCCTCCAAAAAGAGATGGGTAGTTTTCAAGTGCCTAAATATTTGACAGATGCTAGGTGGGAGGCATATGCAAAAGCCATGGAAGCCATTTTGGAAAGTTACAGTGCTATCACTGATACCCTCAGTCACTTGTACTCTGATATTAATGTGAAGAGTGACACCAGGCTTCAAGCTAACAATATTTTGCAGAAAATGGAAGAACTAGAATTTGTGCTAATGTTGCATTTTTGATCCCATGTGTTAGACCATTTTCACAAGGTCAACAAAGCCATTCAGAAATCAAATCTGTTATTGAATACTTGTGCAAGTTTGTACAATTCACTTATTACAATTTTATGCAAAATTACAGAAGATTTTGATGAGCTTGAGCAAAAGCCACCTTGTCAAATGTTAACTACAGAACTGCCACAAAGAGAAAAAATAGTAAGGAAACAGTAATGAAATGATGGAGGCACACCTGGTCATGATGCCTTGCATCAACTCTCTTCAAGAGATAAGTTTAGGATGAAAATATTATTTCTATACTAGATGCACTTGAAACCAATTTAAGAAGAGCTACTTCAAAAATGTTTTCCTTTCTTGCCAATCTAACATTATCTAAACAAGAAAATCAGCAAAATGTTGAACTGTTGAGAGAAGAAAACTTACTAATGAACTTTAGTACTTTCACATATATGTGAAACAAAGCCATAGGCCTACAGGATGGCACTTTGTAACTCATACAGACCTTTATCAAATTATATACAAGGAAAAAATTCAGATGGCTTTCCTGGAAGCAATCTTGCAGTTATTTCTATTTCTTAGCTTAATGGTCATTAACTGTTAAGAAGAAAAGTCTTTTTCAAGACTCAAAAGAATTAAAAATGAATTAAGAGCCACAAGGTCTTAGAAGAGGATGTCTGCACTGAGCATTCTGTACATTGAAAGTGACAAACATAAACAAAAAGATTTTGATGATTTTGCTACTTGGTTTTGGAGGAGTCTCACAAGTGGAATAGCCTAGGGTCTCTTTTCATCTAAATCTGGTCCTTCTCATAAAACAGGGTTGTTACTAAAACAGATGAAAAAAAAACACCAGGAATTTCACTGTATATGTCTATTTGTACAAGAGGTTTTCCAAAAGTTTTGAACCCCTTAATGACATGATAGGAGGAAAAGAATACTTTTATTTTATTTACAACAAAGATCATTTTGACTATGATTCATCTCAAGGCTGAATTTGACTGTTGCATATGAAATGCAGCCCTTATGGTAGACATTTGGCAAGCAATTATAGATTTCCCGTGTAACAATCTGTTTCAAAAATTCAATATCAGCACAATACATTAATTCCAGATTCTAATATTTGTCAGTCATCAAAGATTTCAATGTTTTTTTGCTTCTGAAATGTAAATAACAAGAAAATATGAAATACTTCTATGATGTATCTTTTCAAGCATCAAATGAGACCAAAATGGAGACTTGCAGCCATATCTGAGCTGGAAATGATCAATTCTTACTTTCCAGATTTGATAAAGTTCATGATTTTGTGGATGAGGACTTGTTTCCCCACTCTGCAACTTCAGATAGAATTTTGCAAGCCTGTCACTACTCTATCACTATGTCTATGGCAAATGTTCAAGTGAGTTCCATTCACTAGTTCCAGCAGTTCAGACCATTACTGCTAAGACTCACCTTGCTACTTCCAAGATGTCAAATCATACTTATTTCATTCATGTTCCAAATGTAAGAAGAAACTTACATCCAGACAGCTTTTTTATCAAAACTTTGTGAAACAGACTCCCACATGGGTGCTTCCCTCAACACTTCAAACTTCTTTTCAAGTCAATGGTAAATTGTCATCTTTCCTCTTTATCACTATCTTTCTTTCCACGTTCTCTTCATGTCACATGTCTCATTCACCATTACCATTTTGTTGATTGTAATTCTTTGCTTCAAATTGCTCTTAAGCCTCATATTGGGTGAATTTTAGTATCGATTTTAGTATTGAAAAAATTAAAATGTTCAAATTTCATAAAACCAAAATATATTAGCAATATGTTATAATAAGACAATCAAATAAAACAATAATTTAGAATAACTATAAAAAGAAACATAATCATGTTCAAAATTTTGGGATCATCCCTTGTATATGTGTGTTTGCACATTGGTAGCAATTCATCTTTTTACAAAAGATAAAAACTAGTTTTTGTAATACATTAAACAAATCACTTTACTTCAGTTGCTTTGAAAGCATTCATCTTTTTTTACTTGTTAATAAAATATTTCTTTTTTTCAAAAGATTTTTATGGATCACAAATGTTGCCAATTTAGAGGTCATAAAAGCTTACATACCAGAGATTTTAATGAAAACTATCTTCCATATACTGTTATTTTACTGTTGGCTGGACTTTAATAATTTAAAAGATTTATTATCTAAACAATAAAGATATTTTAAAAATCTGTATATCACAAAATGATTTTTAATCATAGTTTCTGACAAATCTCTTTATTTGCCTTATATCACAAATATTAGTGAAAAATTAATTACACTGAACATATATCAATATTACTCACCAACATCATACCCAAACATGATGCCCCCAATTGCAGCAGTGCAGGCAGCCATTAACAAAAATACTTTCTCACAACATAATACCTTTAGGTTACCATTGTTCTCATCTTGAGAATTTTCAGGAATGGCAGTCATTTCATATTCTTCTGAACCAGCTGGCTGGTGAGTAAGATCATTTTCAATATCTGCAAGAGAGATAAAATGTTCCATTTAAATATTAACTGAAATGTTTTATTTTTATATGAAACAGATTAGTATTTTTACAAATTTCATTTTCTCTTTTTACTTTGTTAAGTTTACTTAATATTTACACAAAAGATAATTTGCATCCAACAATAGATTGGATGGACAAAATCACTCCATTCATACATTTAAGTTTATGATCCTTGATAGAACAGTAATTTGGATCATTCTTGAACCAATTTTAAATGTGAATTAAGTTTAAGCATCTAATGATTTTTATTCTTTTTCTTTCAGATTTAATGACTTAAGTCTTTGGCAATTTCAACCATGGAAAGATTAACATTCAAATAACATGTT
Source organism: Acanthosepion lycidas (assembly GCA_963932145.1). Classification (NCBI taxonomy): domain Eukaryota; kingdom Metazoa; phylum Mollusca; class Cephalopoda; order Sepiida; family Sepiidae; genus Acanthosepion; species Acanthosepion lycidas. Next base: position 65,972,228 of record OZ010583.1, read on the forward strand.
AAAGATTCAAGAGTGCAACTGGAAAAGTTATTTATAAATTCAAACAAACTGGACTGGTAGCAGATGTGAAAACATGACTGCATGCTTATTTACACTGTTCAGCTGAAAACATTGCTGCAGTGCATGAGAATGCGGCCAAAAATCCAGACACATTTATTCGTCATTGTGCACAGGAATTGAACCTCTCCACAACAATGTTACATCGTTTCCAATTGCACTTTCTATTGGTCGATTATGTTGACCAAAAAAAATATTGCAAAGTACGTGAAATGCCAAAACAAAAAGTCTTCCTTGTTTTTTAGTTAAAATCATTCAAGATTCTGATATATAGGTTTTTACAATGAGCACTTCTCAAATATTAAATTAAAATTAATGAAAAAATATTCAAATATCAGAACTCAAATTATAAATATCTGGCTTTTGAGAATTAGGGACAACCACCATATATCTTATTGTAGAATAGCATAGATGCTCAGAAAGAAAATAGGTTTACGTTATTTACATTGTTTAGTCTATTGTCCTCATCTTTATTGCCATATTGACAACGTTTTAGCATTTGTACACCTCGGCATTTTTCAGGTAATTGGAATTTTGAACTGAACCCTTTATTTCATCCACTGAGATAGAGTGTTCTATGTCCCATACCTCTTCTGGATGTTTCAGTTCTCCCTTTAACTCAAATTTCCAAGTTTGTTTTTGTCACCACTACAGTTGCAAGGTATTGAACTCACAACTCTTTGGGTCAAGTCACTGGATCCAACCATATACTTTTTAGCAATCTTCAGGTTTTTTAATATTTTACTTAAATAACTAGCATGGATACTAAATAAAGAAATAAAACTATAACTTTGAGAATCTGATATCAACAATGAATTTTACCAATTTGAACTTGGAAACAAACCTGAAAGCAAAGTTTAATTCTAGTCATGTAGCCACATTCTTTCTCATCCAAATTTCTCCAAAACATTATCAGATAGTAGTAAACATAATCATAGTATCGTTGTTGTTACTTTATTAAATTATTAGCATTTCATTATTAACAAATTTATCTTTCATCTAAAGAATAATAGTGATAGAAAGTAAAACAATCTGTGAGTATTGTGATCAAAAAGCAACATTATGAAAGATAAACTAAAATTAATAGTGAAAAGTAACATTAATTTGATTATAATTAATAATTAAAATATAAGTAAAAGAAACCATATTTTTTCTAGACTTGTCATTTATACATAGATATGTGTTTGGATGTTATTCTCTTTTTGATAATCAAAGAAATGTCATTACAATTAAGATTACACTATTTTCTAATTGCCTCATTATTATGACTACATAACACTGCAATGACTGCAGATTGCTTAAAACAACCAATTACCGTTTTTTATTAACCAAAATATCAAATAGTTCAATTGAATCTATTTGAACTAATAAATACTAATGATAAAACTTCATTTTAGAAATTCAGACAAATAATCAAAAAAATTAAGCAACTTTTTTTTACTGTTATATTTTCATTTAAATTGAATCTAGAACTTTATTCATTTTTTTATGAAAGATTTACATTGAAAATTCTGTTGTATGTAAGTGTAATGACTCTAAAAATTATTCCATGATTAATATTGTATTTTGTAAATTGTTAAACTTTTCTATTTACATTTGTCAGGTTGACCGGAAGTTTCCATCTCAAGAGTCAGGAGTCAAATGACCAAAATCAGTTATTTTCACATGGGCTCTGAATGACACTTCTGGTAGCATTGAAAACATTAAAAATATAAATTATCAATCAACCACTGACAGTGTTTCCCTTGCATTTTCGAGGGACTGCTTAAGGGAAGCTATAAATACAGACCATAATAAAGCAAATAAGAGACAGTTGGTAAATGGATTATGCATAGTCAACCCAACCAATTTACTGATCCACTGAAAGATCTTGCACTTCTCTGATATAGATTCAATAATGAATCCAAGGTATTAACTTTACCCCTTTCCAGGGGTTTTATTAAACACACCTCAATGTGTGTACATAACTTTCCCCTTTCAAAGGATTTTTATTAAATACACCTAAATGTGTGCATGTTACCTTTCCCTTTTAAATGTGTATATATGAACTTACCCTTCTTTTCAAGGGTCTTATTATATTCACCATACTATGAATAAAATATCCAAATGAATTCTTATTCATTTTAAATTCACTTGTTTAAATGCCTTGCTTGACCAATGTGTTGTACGTTAGGTTAAGATTGCTTTATTCCAGACAGCCCCTGGAATAATTAATAATTGCTGCCACTATCTTATATGAGTTAGCCACAAGAACCAAACACTTTCTGCACCCCATAAATCAACTAGTAGCATACCTGCTCCTGAGAAAAATCAACACCCGCCCCAACATATTTAAAAAAATTCTTAAATAAAAATTGTTATCAACATTCATTTTGGTGTCAAATGTATTTACTTGTGTGAGCAGTTTGAGCTTTTTGTTTAGAGCTGTTGAAAATGGGTTCTTTTTGTAAGCAGAAAAATAAAATATAATTGTTTATCAAAATGCAAATAATTCTAAAAAATAATAAGAAATTTCAAGATCTAAAAATCTGCTTAAATTATGTACTGAATAATGTTGGCAGCAAAAATACATTTTGTATAATAATTTTATTTTTTTAGTTATTCTAAAAACTGGAAAAAACATTTTTTTTTTTACATTATTTACATTGTTCAGACTGTTTCCCTCATCTTTATTGTCATGTTCACAACATTTGGCCATTGTATGCACCAGCCTTCTTCAGGTGACTGGAAATTCAAACTGAACCCTTTGTCCACTGGGATAGATTGTTCTAGTTCCATATACCATGCCTCTTTCGGATGTCTCAGTTATCTCCCTTTAACTCAATTCCCCAAGTTTTGTTCACCAGTGCAGTAGCCAAATATGGAACTCACAATTCTTTGAGTTAAGTCACTGGATCCAAACAACGCTTTTGGAGAATTGAATTAAAGGAAGATAACTGAGACATCCGGAAGAGGAATGACACGTGGAACTAGAACAATCTCCCTCAGTGGACGAAATAAAAGGTTCAGTTCGAAATTCCAATCATCTGAAGAAAGCTGGTCCGTACAACGGCCGAAACATCGTGAACAGTTAACATGACAATAAAGATGAGGACAACTGTCTGAACAATAAATAATTTTAAAATACCTCATCTCAGAAATAAATAGAGACAGATGTTTTTTTGGTTTTTTTTTTAATTTTCTGTTTGTTTTTTAGTGTAGTAAAATATTAACTTAAAGATTACAAAAATAAGTTGTCAGTTAAAAAAAATTACTATCGGCAATAAAAACAAGAAAAAATCGACAAAGTTAATGGTAAAATTCTTGTTTAGCAATTTTTTAGAAAAAATATCTTGTGAAAATGTTTTTCGTTCAGGAGATAAAAGATTTTACTTAGGCTAATAATGCGAATAATTCAGAATTAATTTATTAATTTTAATAAACTAGGCGTATAGGAAACAATAACAGTAAAATGCACAATCACTTATTTTGTTTCTTAAAGTTAAATAATTCAAATTGTTTAAAATAAAAAACAATTATTCTAATCTTTCAAAAATAAATCATCAAACATTCTTTCAAAATTTTGATAAACACAATCCACCAATACCAATTTTTAAATATCTTCACTCGATATTCAAATAATAATCTGAAACAAATGAAATGAATAATTGTTTTTCAACTTATGTCATTTTTTTTTTCATTTCAACCTGTTCTGAGTGAAATTGCTAGAGAGATGCACGTAAAAAACATTTTTTACTTTAAATGAGAATATAATAATTTAATACATTGAAAATTTCTCTACACAACACCAGTCGCAGATGTTTTTATGTTGATCTTTTTTTCGTTTATTAAACATTTTTTTCTTCCAGAATTATTTTAGTTTTTTTTTTACCTTACAATAATTAACATTAACAAACAATAATAACGCCATTAAGGAATTAATCAATTTTTCTCTCTTAAGAAAAAACTGGATAAAAATCTATGGTCTGGATTTTGTTTATTTGCTTGTATACATTCGTCATTAAAATCGGTATTTTTTTTCCCCATTATTCAATAAATTATTATTATTTTAATTACATGTGAGTAAATTCCTCACAATTAGTTTCTTTACCTTGTTTGGGTTTGGATGTGTCATATTTTTCCTTTTCTTTATCTGTTTCCTGAACATTTTTCTCAGTATTATCGTTTCCTTGAGGATCTGGGCTTTTATTCTCCTGATATTTTTCCGTCATTTTTTTACTGTTTTTTGTGATATTATCGGAAGCAGTAACTGCCACATGAGTCGCAACTAAATCCATAATATTTTTTTGCTTTCTTCAACGAAGTTAGTTACTTTTTTTGCCTGTAGCACTGTCCTATCTGATGGACCCAATATGTTAACTCAAACTGTTAACAATGTATCCGATGACGATAAACCTACAACAGGCGATGAAAAAGAACAACGACGAATAATAATACCGTTGTTACAATCTCTAGTTTTGTTCGCCGTCCTATTATGGACCCAGTCAAACGATTGGCTTCTTCCACTTTTTTTCTTACAATCAAAGGTAATTTCTCATGGTCAGTTGTTTCACATTGGGTTCTCTATCTTTTGGTTATGTTCGTATCTCAAGTGACACTGGTTTATGTTCCATCCTTAACAGAGAAAGCATAGTTTATCTTTATCTTTATTTATTTTAAACATGTTTTAAAGAAAATAATTCACATTCCAATAATTAATGTGTGCTAGTGTCAACGTAGAAGCTTATGTTCTCGTTTTTTAACTACTCTTTCTTACCTTTCATAAGAACAAAAGAAAAAAGTATCTAAAGAAAATATTTCCTGGTCATAAAAGTAAATAAATATTGTCCACTACTAAGGTAATTTAAAAAAAAATACATTCCGAATGTAATATGTCTTAAGAAGAGTTAACTACTTTCTCACAAAAATGAAAAGAAAATAACTAGAGCATAGCAGCTCTAGCTCGACTTAATTCACGTGGTCATTTATTCACAGGAAGAATATAATCTTTCAATCTCCAAGTAAGAGAAGTAAAAGAGCTTCTCTTGGATGCAGTCAAATAGAAGTTACTCTCTAGTCTAAAAGCTAAAACTAAGGTTTTAGAGAGTAATTTTAGGAGAAATCAATGAGCCTTCCTCAATATCAAGAACATGTCTTGGTTACAGAATCGAGCACATCTGCGTTGGTGAGAGATGAACATTTATTAAATAATTACTAATGTGCCAAGTCTTATAACCAATACATTGCTCTAGATAAAAATGATTTTCCAGTTTCGGGAAAAAGTGTAAAGACATTCAAAACAGACTCAAATACATCTAATGAAAAAAAAAAAGTCGTTGCTACTTTCTTACAGTCGAAATTTTTAAAAAAATCGTTAAAAGCCTTAAAAAAAAAAAAAAAAAGGTTTTCAAATCACAGTACTGTATGTAAATGAGGTACTGCTATAAAAGCAGTACGCTACAGCGAATGCCAGTCGAGTTAACTAACATCTGTTGGATGAGACGATCGAGAACGTTTTTGCGTACGACGAATTTTGTTATTTTGTTAGCCTTCCTTAAGGAAAACTTTATTTGAAAGTATTTTTTACGTTTTAATTTTATTTTGCTTAATTTTTGTATCGTCTAGATTATTTAGCACATCTGATTATCTTGGATCAACCAGCAAATCCCTATACTTCAGCATGGGCGATAGACAGGCCCTAAAAAAGAGGGCCTGAATATTACGTAGCGGTACGTGCAAAAGTGCCAGGAAAATTTCAGGAAATTAACGCCTGACCATTCCGTCGACCTAGGAGGCGATTTCGAAAAGAACAATTTCCCTGCTGACATTTGATGTAAATACCAGAAAGTTGGTGGGTGTCGGCAGGGAAGGAATGGAAGAAGCACTCCAGTGCCGGAACATTATAGAGAAGGTGTTGGCAAGGAGGTTATACGCGATGTGGAACATCTTGTTGGGACCAGAAGAGGAGGCAAAAGCACTAGCAGGAAGCATCCTCACCACCAAATCGGTGAGAATGCAAACTGAGTATATGGGCACTCGAAGAAACAAGATTACTTTACATGGGGTGCCCAAGGATGTAGAGGAGGACTTTGTAGGAGCCTTCTTCATGGAATACGGGCAGGTGGAGTAGGTTACAACAGTAAGGAGTAAAACGGGCATTGCCACCGGGGATATCCTACATGTGAGAATGTACCATAAGTGTTTTTTTTTTTTTTTTTTTAGATGTACCCAACACTTTGACGTGTCGGGGCCGGACGATCCTCATCGTTGTACAGGATCGTTGACCAAATGCTGGTCTTGTGGCCCTGCGGAACCTAAGGCGTACCTCGTTAAGAATATGGCCCCACCCTCGCCCAACAAAAGTAACTGCAGAAGCAGTCCAAGAGGAAAAGTCCGACATCACTGAAAAGAGATCGTGAGGAGAGGACGAAAGTTGGCAACTCCCACCCCCAACAAAATGTCAACATCAGGAGCGGCCGGAGTCGAAGCGACAGCAGCAAAAACAACACCACCACCAGCATGAACTAAAAGCATCAACAGAAGCAGCAACAACAAAAGCAGCAATTACATCAAAAGCAACAGCAGCAACAACACAAAAGACGCAACAAGATCATCAACAGCATCAACTACTACAGCTGCCGGATGAGGGTATGGAGGTAAACGAGATGGCACCACCTCGGTCCGTTTTCTTTGAAAGGGGAAGGGGAGGAAAAATGTGAAAAAAGAAAAGGTCAGAAGTCATGAGACAGGCCATGACACAACCAGCAAGAAATGACACAAACGCAGGTAAGGCAACAGGGTTCCGATATTTCCCTCCCTCTGTCTTATCCCACCCCAAAAGAAAAAGAATCCCAGATTTGATTCACCCCTCGTTGTACAGGGCCCCCAAAGTTAACTTTTCCTACGGATGTCAGCGGTATTGTCGCCCAGTCTGCGTTTAAGGGAACTCGCTTAGAAAATGTCTATCAGGCTAGCCAGCTTGAATGCGAAGGGCTTGAGAGATCGAAGGCAGGCTGCTCGACTTCTTCGTGATCTCCTGTTCTTCGGTGTAGACGTGGTCGCAATCCAGGAGACACTTTGTTTGGTATGTTGATGCTTGTGTACTGTCTAACGACTTTGTTGTCTATTCAGCATACGTGGAACAGCTGGACAGAGGTGTTTCTTTGCTGGTTAAACGTACCCTGGGTGTGAAGGTGGATCTTGTCCATGTCGATGCGAAGGTTGCTCGTTGTCGCCTCTACTTTACGCTTTGGCATTGAAGCCTCTACTTCGCTATCCCTGGAGGTTCATGAGCCAGGGTTTCTGCGTACGCCAATGACGTATCCATTTTCGTGTCGCGCCGCAGCGACACTGGGGTGGTACGGAAGGCGCTCTAACGGTGCGAGGTGACGGGGACCAAGATTAACCGCAACAAGTCTTCCAGCTTGCAGTTAGCTGCCTGAAAGGGGGTAGTGCTTCTGGGGGCCTTTAATTGGACAGACTGACCCTTCCGCATTGTGTAATTTGGGCCGGGGCTCCAGCTGAAGAATTGATCAGAAGTACAGGCAAAGTCGTAGCGTCGGTCCGAATTTGGCTCCGACGGCGGTTGTCCGTGAAGGGCAGGGCTGGGGCGTGTGCCACTTACGTCTTTCCCCTTACCCTTTACCGGTTGTCTGTACTCCCTCTCTGTAGGGACTGTAAGAAGTCGTTCGAGGGCTTGCTGTCCTCCCTCTTGTTGGATGGTCGCAAGAATCAAATCTGCTTTCTTCTGCCGTGTGTTGACAGAGGACTCTATCTTGGAAGGGAGTGCCGGGGACGTCTTCCCTAACCTTACCATCTCCGTTTCTGGGACGTCGTCGTAACTTCTGGAATCAGTCGAGATTCCTCCGACAGTGTTGGGCCGCCTTGAGAGCATTCCTCGGTCCTGTAACCTTTCACGACCTTGGAGACTATTGTATCATGAATTGGTATTAGTAATATATTCTTCTACATCTCGAGAATATCCTGACCACCACGCTTGTAATTTCTGTATATTTAGATATCTCATTTGTGTTGCTGTTATACCACAATGTACATCATCGTGTACACCTTTTAGTACTTATTTTCTTAAACTTTGGGGGTATTTTCATATTTCCATTGCATATTATGCCTTCCTCTACAGTTAACTTATGTCTTGATTCTATTGCATGTAAATGAGGTACTGCTATAAAAGCAGTACACCACAGCGAATGTCAGTCTGTTGACATGAGAACGTCTATTCCAGAAAGTACTCTACTTCATAACACAAATAATTTTATCTTTCCCAAAGAGACTTTTTTGAGGTGATGACAAAAAAGACAAGACTCTTACTCAGTGAAATTTGAAAAAGAAAGAAAAAAAAACTTTTAAAATACAAATACTTTTACAATACTAAACTGTACAAAATATACCTTACATAAAATTTCCTTTGTGAACCATAACTTGTCTAGGCAGAATAACAGTTCGTTCTTGTAAATACAAATTCCTGTTTTCTTTTAAACAAGAAACGGTTCATAAGCATCAATTTTTTATTTTAGTAAAAAATAAGAATTTTATTTATATTGTAAGTTCACAAGTTCGAAGTGTGAGAAAAGATCTGCCCCAGCCGTCGCTAGGTTTAGACAAAATATTAAGTTTTCGTGATTAACATTCGAATATGAGATAAAATCTCATAGGTTTAGAAATATACATTTGAATATATGAGATAAAATGTCAAATTTTTAAGAATACTTTCTTTTTTTCTTCAGCAGCAATCTAAACGCCTGAGACTAACGAATCATTTCTGACCTTGTAAACAAAATGTTCTCTTTTTATAGTGTCAAACTGGATCAAATCAACTCCTTTGTGAGCATTTACCTGTTATCCCGATTGGTTCAAACAAAAATAAAAAATAACTATCGAATCAAACTATTTTAATAATAGAAATATAATATAGAAAAGGAATCAGTTTAAATGTTTTCAAATTCATCAATGTCTGGATTATCAAATTCTTAGAGGGTAATGCTAAAAATAAAAAAAGAAGATTTATTTACTAATTACGGAAATGCTTTTTCAAAAATGTATTTAATTTTTACATTTGTTCTGCCACATGAGATATTTTTGGTGGGCTTCTCCCCTGTCATCAAATAGTCTCCGCCATTCCCCCGGAGTATGGTGTCTTGATAAACCCGTATATCTAAAAGTCTGAATCTGAATTGTTGGAATATTATTATTATTTAATTGACCACTGCCATTTTATGACAAACAAGAGAAGAGCGTGTATGGCACAATGGGTCCTGCTTAAGACATTTACGTAGTCAAGAGAACTATAAATTATTTTATCTGGACCTGGAGCGAAAGGCAGGTTTTATAACTGACAGGAGAGTTTCAAAACAACTCCACGCTATCCAGAAGTAGGGAAAAAGAAATAAAATATATAAATAGATAAAAGCTTTCGGTATCAAGTGCTATTAAGGTAGGAGGTAGGGATTTCAGTTATGGGCTTATATAGTGAGGCCGCATTCCAGACAAGGAGTAGTCGCACAGTCACACTCATGGAGTCACCATTAGAGTAAGAGATTTAAAGTCGAATAGAGGCGTGAGGGGAGATTTGCTTCATTAGTTTGCCATGAAAGAAAACAAAAGTAGCAGTGAATGTGCCCCAAGTGTCATTACATACCACCAGATACCCGCCAAGTGAATCCATGAACTCTGTTTATTGGAATCAACAGTTTTGTTTCTTTTTTTAATGTACATTGGGACTTTTCAAGTTTTGTTCATATTGAAACGAACAAGAATCGAACCACGAGGCGGAAGTTAACCAGTCGATGAAAAACTGCCTGAAAGACCCAGCCATGTTTAACAGACACCTCGTCGTGTGTTATTGTGATTATATATGTAACGAGCAAAATCAGAAATTTATTTACTAAACTTAAGCTTAGTTTTGGCACAAAACCACAATTACAGGGACCACTGAGGATCGAACTCATTACTCAGTAATAATGGCCAACCACACTGAGATGCCCTGTGTAAAGTTCTTATTCAATACTAGTAGTAGAGCCCGGCGTTGCCCGGGGATGTAACAGTAAGAGAGAGATCAAATATCGACCATCATAAAGACTGAAAAATAAAATTGACAAAGATTATTGTTTAAGATTGACGGACACGCATGTCTTAATTAGTTTTATTTTTTTGTTTTGTTTTGTTGTTTGTTTTTTTTTACGAATTGGTCAAACCCAAACTCAAACAAAAACATTGTTTTCAATCGTTATGAGTCTACCGATTGAACAGAATTTTATTATAAACAATTGTCTTGTAAATGGAATTTTTAAAGCATTCTGAATGTAAAAATAAAGAAAAGAGTGTGCAAGACAATAAGAAACACTACCTGCCAAAAAAAAGTGAAGTTTTGTTGAAATCGGTTGAAAAATGTAGGAAATCCGATCCCATATATAAACGAACACACACACACACAAACAATCAACCTGGGTTTTATAATAAGTATAACTCGATAACTCGATATTAATAAGTATAACTCGATATGAGCTGTCCCCCTTTCATTAATGCCTCTTAATCGTGTTTTCAAATTGATTTCGTGCAAAAACAATTGTGTTTTTCCCAATTTTTGGCGCTGTCAGAACCACCGCAAGGTAATTTTACATAGTCCTGTGAAGTTTTGTTGAAACCGGTTGAAAAATGTTGGAAATCCGATCCAATATATAAACGTACAGACACACACAATCTGCGTTTTATAATAAGTAAGATTAGTGCCTCTATTCGATAACTACAATATTTCATTTGCATTTCTCTAAACACTACATTAAATGTATTGATGATTCTTGCTTTCCTGCTTGTTGGAAATCCTCTTTTATAGTTTCAGTCTTTAAGATCTCAGGTGAACTATCTGAGCCATTTATCAGCCTTGTTAGCCTTCTACCACTAGAAGCTCTAATCAACTCTGAATTGGGTAAGCATTTCAACTCGCATGGTTTTCTTTCAGATAAGCAATATGACTTTCGCTTCTCTTGGTCAACTGCTGGTGTATTAACGATTATTGATGAGAGACTCAAGCTTTCGATAAAGAATAGTGAAAACTCGGGCTGTTACTTTGGATATCTTGAAGGCATTTGACGGAGTTTGGCATGCCAGTCTTCTTCACAAGTGAAAGGTTATGGTATTGCTGGACGAATTTTTGAACTGATTCAATCTTTCTTATGAAATAGTTAAGTGAAAGTTGTCTTGAACAGCCACCCTTCTAGATCTTTTTACTTTTAATGGAGGAATCCCCCAAAGCTATATCCTTAGACCTACATTGTTCCTAATTATCATCAATGACCTTCCTGGTTGCATCAGTTTTCAACTTGGTATTTATACTGATGACAGTATGGCTGATGCTAACCCCCACGAAAATGATTCATTGCCCCTTCTCGGACTAACGTTTTTTGCTAATATGAAGTGGAAATATCATATTGAATCTATTGCTAGGTCTGTAACTAGGAAAGTTGGTTCACTATGTCGTGCTAGACAATTTTTCTCTCCAGAATTTATCTTACATATTTATAAGTCTACCATTCATGCATGCTTTGAATTTTGCTGCTACATACTGTCTGGTGCTCCTACTGTATATTTAGATATCCTAAGTCATAGAAGAATCTACAATATCATTGCTCCTGACCTGGCATCTCGGCTTCAGTCGCTTTCCTACCACCGTAATGTAGCTTCCCTGTACCTTTCATAGAAACGGCTAGATGTAACAGTAATTTCTATGCTAACAGTTTTTCTCGCACTTCTCGCTTATGGAACTCTCTTCCGGCATCTTGATTTCCAGTCAAGTTTGATCGTCAAAGATTTAAATGTTTTCTTAATTCCTGTTCTTTTGTTATCGTTGCTTAATAATGTTTTTCCTTTTCTCATATCCTCTAACCCCCAGTAATGCCTTGCGTCTTAGTGGCTTTATTGCTTTGCTTGGGACGAAGTGATTAAAAACATTCTCTATTCTAGATGTGAATGAATATGGCTGGAGAAAAAGCGAAAATCGTGTTTAAGTTTTTGGATTTTTTTTTATTGTGAGAAATTAAGTTGTACAAAACACATATGCAAATTAACACCATTATTTTACACAGGTTTTCATGGATAAAACATTCAGGATAAAACGAAAAAATACAAATGAAGGAATGTTATCATCAAATATTGTGATTTTTCAGCATTTAAAATGAATTGTGTCTCTTATGACATTTAGCAAAAAAATCTTTTTCATATGTTCAAAGACAGGGGGTGGCATTTAATAAATGTATATGCTTATTAACAATGACTCATTTTTCTATTTAAAAAAGAAAAAAAAAGCAACCAGACAATGGATTACGAAGATTTCAAAAGCATAAAAATTGATAGATTTTAAAAAATGGAGCATATTATTGATCCAACGACAAACAGCACAGAAATTGGGAATTCTATTTTTAAATATCTTTGCAGATTTGCCGAAACTGAATTAAACTTTGGATTTCTCTGATGTTTAGGGCGCTAATGTATGGACACATGCAAGAATTATGATGTGTTTTTGTGCATCATCCTTAAATAGGTTTTATATTTATTTCTTAAGCTTGATGTTTTATGCCTTATGGAAACAGCCCTTTGTCAGCGAAATAGACATGACAAAAATATTCGGCAATGTTTAAGAGCTTTTATTCAACGATCTAAATAACTACAGAATATTACGGCAATTAAAATTTGGTGAATTTTTCAGTGGAAAATTTTAAAGTGTTTTTTACTCTGCCAGAAATCAAATATATGATATGTGGTCTTTTGTGGAATATCTGATCAGTATGCACTCAATGAATGAACAAAATCGTTGTAGTTTTTACAGATATTTTTCTTATTCTAAATATGATTCCAAAATTAATGGTGTGTTGCATATTCCCTTCAAACTACTAAAAGCAGGTCTCTTCAGTCGACATTTGGATGAATGAAACATTCCTCATTGCCAGTCTTCTTCCGTAATTCATTTCATCCAAGTTTAGTTAACCTCATCCTGCTGATATACGAGTAAACTTTCACTGATATTATCCACATTGCCCTGACCTATATATGACCCCTTCTACCAACTTCGATTAGGTTGGCATAAAAAAAAAATCACAGTCAAAGGCCAGCAGTTAATCACAATGCATTAAAAATAAAGTTACTGTTATCTCTACAACTCGTAGCAATAATAATGGAATCCCCCCCACACACACGTGTGTGTGTGTGTGTGTGTGTGTGTGTGTGTGTGTGTGTGTGTGTGTGTGTGTGTGTGTGTGTGTGAATAAAATATAGTTAGGCAACAAGTATTCATCCCAAAATGGTTGTTTAAAAAGAATTGACATGGTTTCTATTGAATTTTTTCACCTTATTCGAAAATTAGAATATACAATAAAAGATTAAACAGACTTTGTCAATTCTTCTTTAATCTAACGTATTTGTATTGTGACACAACTCTCAATGTTAAACTGTTAAATCAGACGTACAATAAATTTGATGAGAGACGTGCTGTCTTTGTGTTTTTACTTCTCCTTTCCTTTGTTTATTTTTTATTTTTTTATTTTTTTGGTTTTACTATCTTGTATTGTTTCGATGAAGAAAGGAATTCAGGGTCACTTGACAACAAACAACCTCCTAAGAAATAGTAGGAAGGGAATTTGGGATTACTTGACAACAAACAGAATGATATCCTCCTAAAAAAAAAAAAAAAAGGTGGGGGGAGTAAGAATAGATCAACTACGTTCATGGGACATACATCACCAAGAAAGTGTGATTTTTCGTATTGTAACTTTAGTTTCCCAGTGACCTCCGACAACAACAGTTCCCGAGAAAAATAGACTCATCATGCGATCGTAAGGTATGAAATATACACCCACACGCCTATTCCATTACTTGTGTAGGGTATAAGGAAATTTTGTCCCGGAGATCTTGGGTCTATTTGACTATTTAATGGGTAAAGCATAATATCCAAATAGATACAAAGACAACACCTTACTTTCATCCCGGATGAAATCCAATTAACCAAGGGGAAACGGAACACAAACATTATTCCAGAATTCTATATTTCACATTGCGGAAGAAAAAAAAAATAAAACCATCTTTATGAAAATTCTACAGCAATGTTGTTTGTTATTATGAACATTCGAACTTCAAATTCCTGAGATGACAAACCTTTGAACTGACATCCAATATCAGTTAAGTGTTATTTTATTAATTGTACGTCTGTGACTCCATACTTTTCCCGTATTTTGTATTTTGTTATATAAAATTTATTTACAAAAGTTAATCTTGTGTCTGTTGTTCGTGTGTTCCTATCTGAGCGAAACCCACCATTTCTTCTTTTTTTTTCTTTGAACAGTGTTCATACCTTTTACACATTGCGAATATATATATGTTTTTGGGTTTGTTTGTTTTTTTTTTGTGTGTGTGTGTGTGTGTGTGTGTGTGTGTGTGTGAGTGACCTTTTGCGGGACCGCTGCAATCGATTTTCACACACGTAATCGAAATTGGTGACAGCACGACAGCTCACAAATTGTTAAATCATCTAGATTGTTGTGCCCATGATCGTGTGGTGTGATGCAAAAGATTTTTCGACTTCCTTTGAAATGTAATAACATCTATGTACACGATCGCATTGCTTGCTTTACGTTCAACAACTTTTTGCGTAAAAAAAATAGGAGTAACTAATAAGACAATAATATTGAAACTTATACCATAATTATTTTGCAGATACGATATTCCGGTGTATTTACAGGGTGCGATAGATAATTTGTCGTATAAATTAAGCAAAAATTAAAATAACACTGTCATCTCATTTTAACAGTTCATCTTTGGTTTTACAAGGATTTTTGTTGGTCTTTTGCTCAAATGTGCCCCACACATAATAATCAAGGAGGTGCAGTCTAGGGAGTTAGGTGGCCAGATTTAAGAGGTGATGTGGTCGCAGAAATTGTCTGACAACCATGACTGGGTTCTACTGCTTGTGTGGCATGGTACAGAGTCCTGTTGCCAGAGATAGGGTCTTTCAACAGCCAACCTCTTGACCTTTGACAGCACTACCTCCTCAAGGCACTTGATGTATCCCCCCCTCTTCGTGTTGAGTCTGACGCCCTCACCAAAAAATTCGTGTTTTTCTTATCAGAACGAGTTTTCTGAGCTGCTGTACCTTCATAACAACCATTAGACTCATCCTCTGCACTGTCCTCACATTAACACCGAAACACTTTAAAATGTTGGTGTTGGTGCTTCCGGCGCGAATGCCAAGCAGTACAGCATGCCGTTTCCAAATTTTTGGCAGTGAATTGCGTCATGATGTTCTTTTTCTCACAGATGGTGCACAATTAACCCTACCATACTGTTCAGTCAACAAAATCAAAAAACAAAACGCATACAAGAAATTAAAAATATAAAATTGTGATAACCTGTCGCACCTTGTATATTGTATCTGTGTTCATTCATTCAGTCTACAAGACAGGCACATCTTTATGACAGTCAATGAGCCTTGTCCTTTTATCTACCCAAGTATGTCCTTTGTCTTGACATTTTGAGTTTACCCTGACAGTAATGTACAACAAATTTCTTGCAATTAATCTCAAATTCCCAACATGAAAGCTAAGATGCCTGTAAATGTTACCACATAGCCCAAGACTCAGAATTTGATCCTCTTACTTCATTCATAAAAAAAATCTATAATGTAGAACGAGGTGAATAGTATAAAATGAAAACATAATTTAGGTTGACCAACTTACATTTAATCTAAGAAACCAATAATCATATCAAACTCTTACTAGATGGGATTGGGGGGGGGCTAGATTTACTCGATCATGTTATGTTAAGTCAGTGTTCAATCCAAGCTAATTCAAATTCCACTATTCACATTGTACCTAATTAAAATTCTTTATTGGTTCTTTCTCTCTTTATTATTTAAAACATGACAGTAAATAAATGAAGTTTTAGAGAGATTTCTTTGAACGCCCACTTGAACAGAAGGGATGCAGAATTAATTTCAACTCAAAACTGAGTGTTCAGGTTAGGGTTATTAAATCAAGGTGAAATTAGCTCTGTCACTCAAACAGAATATACCACAAGGCAGGAGTTCAAGTGAGAGCTCCATACAGACATGAGTTCAAAAGAACAAAAATAGTCCAATCCTCTCAGTAATTTCCATTTGAAGGCATTAACCCTCCCAAGAGAGAGGTACTGACTTGGGAAGATGCCCGCCTGCAACTAAACTTAATAGTAAACCCACAAAAAATTGCAAGCGTAGTTTTTTATATTTTATATATTGCCCAATGTAGCAGTTCTTGTTTAATATCTAACTTAATAACTAAAAAAATCATGCTAAGAGCCTGTTTTTTTCTTTGTAATTGTATACATAAAATATATGCGACTTTAAAAGTGCACAGTGAGATTCACATTACTAACATTTATATTCAAATCTTCAGATCTATTTTTGGATAGACAAAACTAAAGTCTAGCTTTTGGCCACAACTCAACTTATTATATTCAAAAACTGGGAAGTAAGATTATAATCATATGTATTTTTCATTCTTTTTTCGCCTTCAAGTAGCAATGTCACACATCATATGAGTAAAAGAACCATGACTAAAGTAATGTATATCCAAAACGTCCATTTAGTCTGGAAATGTTTCATAAACAAAAAGATCTTCCTAGTAATGATCCTTTAGAAAATATTTGCATATTTCACTGCTATGAATTATAGGTTAACCAATCAAAGCAGAACCAATGTTCAATGTTAGAAAACTGCATCTCGGATTAGTTTATAATCTATTCTATTTGACAGTGTGTTATTTATAGTACATTTCAGAGTTTTAGTTGTGAACAGTTTAAAAAAGAGAACATGGGTTCCTCATGTATATTGGAACCAGTAGCAGACTGGCCAGGATGCCAGCTGCCTGATAGTAAATGGGCCCCTTATATCAAATAAAATGCAATAAACAGACACAGACAATTGTTTTAGTAATAAAAAGGAATAAGAATTTTATAGTCATCTGCAACTAAGAGTGACTCAAGTCCAATGTGAAAGGACATTTTCAAAGCTAAAAATCATAAAGACATGGTTAAAAAATTTGCTATCTGAGAGGAATTTGGAATCATACATGTTATCCATTGAAAAGGAATTGTTAGATGAATTGGATGCAGAAGTAATTATTTGCACAATTATCTAATGAAAACAAACAATTGCCTTTAATATAGTAGATTGTATGCAATGTTTAATTGTGCCTGTAAACTTGCTGTTATTGTATAAATTGTGCAGTGAATCATTTAAAAATATCAACCAATTATTTAATTGTTTTAAATAAATATAAATTTCAATTATAACTTTCTGTATTTAAATTTGGTATCAACTGTCAGTAAAATGTACAGTACATGTACATTGTAATTGCAAAGAAGACACATTTTTGCTATAAAGTTTAATTGTGACCATTTTATCCATATATATTTATAGAAAATTTTATTCATTATGAAAATTAAATTATAGCATTGTAGTTGTGGGGACCCATGCCTTCATTTCATGGCAATCAATATTTTTAGATCCAGTCCACCATTGTCGCCAACAGCCTTTTAACCAGAAATGAAAAATTTTCATATTTGCATCACATTCTTACAGATAATGAAAATGTTTTTTTTTGCATGTTAAAAGAAAACTACAAAGATTGGCTATCACAAAATGAGAAACCTGTGCCCATACCAAAACTCCATCCATGAAAGTCCTTGCTTTGTGTCTGATGGAAAGGTGTCGTCCATTACGAACCACTGGAACATAGAAGGATTATCACTGCAGACATTTATTGCCAACAATTTAATCTGGTAAGTGAAGCATTACATCAAAAGTGTTCAGCTTTGATAAACAGAATGGATAGTATTATTTATCATGTCAATGTAAGATCATTAGTATAGATGGGGTGGTCTTCCATATCCTGCATACACCAAATTTAATACCTACAGGTTTTTTTTATTTCAGTCACTAGAACATTTTATAAGTGGCAGAACATTAAAAAACGAAAATGAAAACAATCTGTCAAACTTTTAGTTTCTTTAAACATGGAGTCAAAAGTATGCATTCCAAATACATAAAGAAGGTAACAAAAAAAAAATATACAATGAAGAAATTAAATAGAGATGTCTTTTTTTTTTGGTAAGACATGCCATAGTACATAGCACAGTTGTCATGGGAGGGTTTGGGAGAAGCCTTTGTCTTGCAGCAGGTTAGCAAGTGTTGCTGATGATGATGATGATCTAAATTTATTTTTTTACATAATGACACCGTTTGCGTAAATGGTCTGAGATACAAAGAAGCGATATTTCCATTTTCCAAAATAAGTAGGTGGAGTAAAAATCCCTAACGTGAACGCATCTCCCTGCCATTTTCTCTATTTTACTTTTCGAATTTTAGAGATTTTTAGTTAGACTCACTTATTTTTCTACAAAAAGTGACAAATGCATACGTACACACACTTATTTTACAGAACGAATAATTAAAAAAAAAAATGTATGGTGTCACATGTTTCCACTCTCTACCTTTTCCCAAAGCGTTTACTATCGTATTCAAAGGAGTTAACAACAGCAGTCAACAGAATAAATTTAAAACAATAAAATTCGACAAATTCAGGTCAGATGACATGGATCAGTACACAAATATCAGGTGCGCGCACGCACATACACAGAGAGTGTTACTTTATCCTCGTATTTTTTTTTTTTTATTATTCTTCCTGAATTAGATTTCTATGAAATCCGGAAGGGGATACGTTCCACATTTTTTTTTTTTTTTTTGAAAGTAAAGGCAGACAGGAGGCATTTTACTTCTTACTTAAAAAAAAAAAAAGTTGTTTTTTTTTCGTTTTTGGGGGGTTTTTTTTACACTATGACTATTGAATTGAAATTGAATAATTACTTAACCTTAGTAGTGCAAGAAAAAGATTACGATTTTATGTTCAAATCAAAAGCAAGCACTGAAAACACAAATAAAGTATATTTTTTGGACATTATCACATTGTTGACATTATTTCAATTTTGAACAAACACTTTGTAATCGAAACATTGTAATTATTAATTGAAACTTGAATAGCAATACATGAAACCCAAAATAGGTGAGAGTTTTTTTTTTTTTTAGTCTGTGTGGCTTTTTGTCTGTTTAAGTAACAAGGAATGTGCTGACTATACTAAAAAACTAAAAAGACAAAATGAAAAACGTAACCAACATCTTACTACTTTTCCACCACACCGAAAAAAGGACCAACAATTTTTACAGCGATTTCTTTTAAGATTCTGTAAAAATAAGCATTCGATGGAAATAATTCCTTTTTTAAGACTTAAAGGATCAACCAAAAAAGTAAAAAAAAAACTTAGTTATTTTATTTAGACTTGTATTAAAAATTAAGAGAATTGAATATTTATTATTTTAATTTCATTTTTAGTTCTTTTTCTTGACGATATTTTACTTCACTAAAATAGTAAAAAAAATGTAAACAAACTTTAGTAAAAAAAAAAAACTATTATTAAATTACTAAAGAAAGAGTTTTTTTTTATTTGAATATTGAAATACACCAGTATTTTGCTTACTGGAAATAGTCATTTTAGTTTTCAAAGCTAAAATGAAAGCTTTAAGAAAGCTTTTTCATTTTTAAAAAATTCATTTAAAAACCTTAGATACGGAAAATTCAGTGGAGGTGCCTACTAAAGATCTTTTTTCATATCTTGATTTATTTTGTTTTGTAGTCTGAATTGCTTTTTTTTTTTTCTTCTAATTTGTTCGTATTTTTACAATGTTGTTACTCGTGTTGTGTTACTTTAATATTCAGTGTTGTTGGGGTCTGAATCATTATTTATCATCCATCAATAAGCGAAAGCGAACTGTATATGACTTAAGAAAAAAAGAAACCGAAACTCCTCGTGCTAAAAAAAAGTTGCTACAACTTTGACTTTTAAACCTCAGTCAACAGTGTCAATATACTAAGTCAATCAATTTAGTTAGTGAGGTTAAATTAATAAATAAATAATAATACCGACCTATATCGGGCTGATAGCCTGAAGTGAGCGGTTCTTCAGGACCATGGATAGGAATCTCCTCTTCTTCCTCTTGTTCATCTTCATCCATCATTAACATCCGAGAAGTACCACCACTATTATTATCACCAAACCACATGATTTTAGGATCCTCTTCGCTTCTCTTACAATGACCACTTGTCAGTTATTGAGCAACAAGCAAACAAGACTGTTCTTTTTCAACATGACACAAAAGATGCCTATTTAATAACTCGAACTGCGTATCATCATTCATGTTTTCTCGTTTTGCAATGATCTTTTCTTCTTCCTTCAACAACAGCTTCTCTAAGAAGAGGAAGTTTCTTTCAGTGAGTAGGTGTGCAAAAGCGAATGTAAAAAATGTATTTTTAATTTACGTGAAAGATGTTTTTCAAATAAACGTATTTAATTTGTCGGATGACGATAAGTCTTGAAAGCCTGTGTAGAAAATATTTTTCTTTTTAAGTATCCTTTGTTGAAAATGAAATGTCTTTGTAAAAAGAAAAAAAACAAGGAATACGCAACCAGCACTATTTGTTTGTTTTCATTATGAGTACATTACAAAAATAAATCCAATTTCTTAAGTGAAATTTAAGCAATACAAAAAAGGAATAAATTTAAATATTAAAATAAAATACAGGGAAAAAAAAAGTTACTTTAAACATCCTCTTAGAGTTCAAATAAATAAATAGAAGAAGCAGTAGTATAGTAGAAATGTAACTACTTGTTAGTAGACCTAGTAACTGTGGATGGTAAACAAAAAAAATCTTAGGGTTGACGTTGTTGGTGAAAGAGATCCTTTTCTGATATGTGTTGCCCTGTGCGTGTTTGTGAATTATCAATAAAAATAAAAACACAGGGTGGAGGAATTTAAAGCGAATTATTAAAGATCAAAAATCAAAATGTAGTTTTGTAGCTATTTCATATTTAATTGACAAAAAAATAAATTTTCAAGTGACATTCACTCTGGTCACTAAATTTAGCAAAGAGTTAGACTTCTCACTTAGCTACCGCCACGGACTTCATAAAAAAGACCCGGAAAAACGAAAATAATTTATTTAAATATCCTCTTTGAAGTTAAATGTCTGTTTTATTTTAAATATAATAGCCTCTAAAGTTAACCCGTATAAAAAGAAAATAAATTTCCGTATCTAAATAAAATTTTGCAAAAAATTCTTAAAAACATTGTCCTACAAATTAAAAACGTAAATTTGTAAATCTAAGTAACTGGATTTTATTTTTGTAAAAAGTAATGCTTGCTTTTTTGCTTGAAACAAAAGGAAAATAACATTTACAGTTATATGGTAGCCTGTGAGCTGTCTTCAAGGTCATAGATTAACCACAGTAGTTTTCTACTGTTATCCCTGACTAAAAATTAACAAATTAAAAAAATAAGGCACAATAATCATTAATTGGTATTATGTGTAAAAATGAATTATAAATTTATGGTCAATAGTATAAGAATATAATTCTTTACATTTTTATGAAACTTAGTAGAATTAATAATTTTATTTTTTTCATACAATATTGTCATTAGAATTATAAAGATAATAAATTAATTAAAAACTACTTAAATGATGCTTTTTTGTTTTTTAATTACTTTTATTTTTTATTATTTCTTACTTGTTTGATGTCATAAAATATTTAATTGCACCAAATGAGATATTTTTAAATTATTCTGAATTTATTAAAATAATGAAATTGCTACTAAAAACTATGAGGAAAATTGATAGTGTTATTGAACTGATAATGTGAATTTATAGATTTCTTTCAGGTTTAATTACCCTAAAAAAATTATAGACTTTCAAACATGCAAACTTTTTTTAAAATGTTGAAAATACACCTGACAGACACAAAACTGTTTGGATGATTAAGAATGATAGATACTAAATTGATATTTGATTAATATCTATTACTCTTCTTATAAGGAAGAGTGATAAGCCAAAGAAGTTAATTCAGAATTATTTCCTTTTTGAACTTCTGTACAAAAAATGATCTAACTATTGCAAAATTCTATTAAAAAAGGTTCACCCCCAAAATGTCATTAAACTTTACAATTTAGGTTCTTCAAATGTGTCTTTATTTAGTAAAAAAAAAAACTTTTTTTTACAAACCACAATGGGATGAATTTCAAAATTTCACAGAAAAATTACAATATTTAAAAAAACTGAATATTCATTATTGGGTGCAGATTTTGTTTTCTTCACCAAAATCTTAAAATAAACAAAAACTTTTATTAAATTATGCAAGACCAATTCTCCAAAAATTATTTTTTCAGTTTTATTGAATTATTTTCTTTTCAATGGTCCAAGTTAAATTTTAACTATGTTCACACTTGATATTGCATAAATTTTTTACTGAAATAACACCTTCAAAAATTCTTTGCTGGTAAAATAATTTTACAAGCACCCCACATATTAAAAAGTACAAATGAGGTATTGAAAACATGTTGGGAGGGGTTGAAATTGACCCCCAATATTTGTACAATGCTTTCTAATAGAAATAATCTATTCAGTATACAATTCATTCATTAATGAATAAGTATTGAACATTTTGTTTAAATCAGACAATTCCCTGATATGGCATAAATTTTTAAAACAAGAGATAACAATTTTTGTTTCCGTTTTTTTTTTTTTTTTTTTCACTCCAATCAAAGCAATAAAGTCACTGGGATGGAAGGTGTTACTGAGTGTTAGAGAATATGAGAAAAACTACCATTAAGGAGAGAGGACAATGAAAGAACAAGAATTAAGAAAACAGAAGATAACGATTGACATTGCATTTAAATTTTTGAAGATCAAATTTTACTGAGAAGCAAGAAGCTGGAAGAGAGTTACACAAGCAAGAAATGCAGTAGAAGAAACTGTTAGCATAGAACTTATGGTTACATCTAGCTGCCATTTTAACTGTAAATTAATGAGCCCTTTCCAGCAATCTAGTACTGTACTTAAATTCATAAAGTCAAGGTGCCATAGAGGAAAGTTCATCAGAACAATTACCATTAAAGTATTTATAGAAAAGGCACAGGGAAACTATGCTATGGTGGTAGAAAAAAGGGACTGAAGCCAAAATGTCAGATCAGGACCAATAACATTGCAGATTCTTCTTTGGATTTTATCAAGAATCTCTAAATATATAGCAAGAGCACCAGACCATATGTGGCAGCAATATTCAAAGCAAGGACGACTATGTGGAGGCTTGAATTTGCATATGAATGCAATGGAATTTGTGTGGGGGGAGAAAGTCTGACAGCATTTTGTGATCAGGTATTACCACTGTGATTTCTGTGGACTGTTATTGAGTTGAAAATTTTTGTGACTATGATTTTGTGTGCATTCAAATGTTTTAAGATTAGAATTATTTTGTTAATTGTAATTAATTAACAAATGATTGTTTTGGTCATTTTTGAAACAGTGTGGAATTTTTTATTTTTTATTTTAAGTGCCATGTGTGTCCTTTTGCCATCATTGGTTGGTTAAGTTATTAATTGGAGAATTTTGAGAATTCATTTTTTTGTGGAAAAAGTAAGTTAGCTAATTGTTGGAGAAATAAGTAGATTTGGCTTGCATGTTTTCAGATTTTCAAATGTGTTTGTGTCTGTGTCCTGGGGTGGAAATGGTCACAACTTAGCTTTGTAGTTAAGGAAAAGTAGAATGGGGGCCTATGTGCCATGAAGATTTCATGTCAAATAAATATACCATGATACCCCCGGGGCCAAAGTTTGGGGCCCCCAATGACCTAGAGGAATTGGTCAGGTGGCTTGTGAGATGCCAAGTTGTTGCAGCAACTAAGTGATGAAGAAATCCTTGTAATCATGGTAGTAATGGATTAGTTAGAAGATGTTGAGTAGGTGTGGTTGTTTTCCCCATGGGGGGTCAGCCAGGGGCAGAAGAATTTGAGATGATGTGAGCAGAGTTTTGACACATAGATGCAGATGAGCAATAACACTAATTATAAGGAATTAATGATGGCAAAAATTGTGAAGACCTGTTCAAGTGAAGTTGGTAATATGCAAGAAAAAATTAATTAATTGGTTGTTTGAATAAATAGGATAATAATGAACCATGTGTGTTGTATGGGAGAGGAGTGTAGATCATAGCATATTTAATGTGCAAAAATTAGGTGGCAAGGATGTGACTCAATTATGAAATTGTTTAACGCTGTGGTGTGGGGCCTTTGGCATGTATTGCATGTTCTTTTGGACCACTATTTGTTTTTCAAGGAATTATATGTACATTTTGTGAAGTCTCAAGTGAAGGGGTAAGGAATTTTGTTCTCCCCAGGAATATTGGATTGCAGAGGTAGTACCTGCTGACTTGGGTGGAGAAGATATTGGAGAGGTTAGAGTTCACTGTTGGAGTGACTTCTATCCAGACTGGCATCTGAGGTGTTGACCTTGGGTCACGGAATCTACTGACCAAGAATGGACAAAGGATTATCCAGTATTCTGTTTTTTGTTAAAAAAAAATGTTTTTAAAGTATGAAAAACTGATCAGAATTTTGTTGTTTATGTCCATTCTATTTTAGGAATTGTTTAGGTCCATTCTATTTTAAGAATTGTTTATGTCCATTCTATTTTAAGAATTGTTTAGGTCTATTCCATTTCAGGAATTGTTTAGGTCCATTCTATTTTAGGAATTGTTTAGGTCCATTCTATTTTAAGAATTGTTTAGGTCCATTTTATTTCAGGAATTGTTTAGGTCCATTCTATTTTAAGAATTGTTTATGTCCATTCTATTTCAGGAATTGTTTATGTCCATTCTATTTTAAGAATTTTTTAGGTCCATTCTATTTCAGGAATTGTTTATGTCCATTCTATTTTAAGAATTGTTTAGGTCCATTCTATTTTAAGAATTGTTTAGGTCCATTTTATTTCAGGAATTGTTTAGGTCCATTCTATTTTAGGAATTGTGTAGGTCCATTTTATTTTAAGAATTGTTTAGGTCCATTCTATTTTAAGAATTGTTTAGGTCCATTCTATTTTAGGAATTGTGTAGGTCCATTTTATTTTAGGAATTGTTTAGGTCCATTCTATTTTAGGAATTGTTTAGGTCCATTCTATTTTAGGAATTGTTTAGGTCCATTTTATTTTAGGAATTGTTACGTCCATTCTATTTTAGGAATTGTTTATGTCCATTCTATTTTAAGAATTGTTTATGTCCATTCTATTTTAAGAATTGTTTAGGTCCATTCTACTTCAGGAATTGTTTAGGTCCATTTTATTTCAGGAATTGTTTAGGTCCATTCTATTTTAGGAATTGTGTAGGTCCATTCTATTTTAGGAATTGTTTATGTCCATTCTATTTTAAGAATTGTTTAGGTCCATTCTATTTCAGGAATTGTTTATGTCCATTCTATTTTAAGAATTGTTTAGGTCCATTCTATTTTAAGAATTGTTTAGGTCCATTCTACTTCAGGAATTGTTTAGGTCCATTTTATTTCAGGAATTGTTTAGGTCCATTCTATTTTAGGAATTGTGTAGGTCAATTTTATTTTAGGAATTGTTTAGGTCCATTCTATTTTAGGAATTATTTAGGTCCATTCTATTTTAAGAATTGTTTAGGCCCATTCTATTTCAGGAACTGTTTAGGTCCATTTTATTTCAGTAATTGTTTATGTCCATTCTATTTTAGGAATTGTGTAGGTGCATTTTATTTTAGGAATTGTTTAGGTCCATTCTATTTTAAGAATTGTTTAGGTCCATTCTATTTCAGGAATTGTTTATGTCCATTCTATTTTAAGAATTGTTTAGGTCCATTCTACTTCAGGAATTGTTTAGGTCCATTTTATTTCAGGAATTGTTTATGTCCATTCTATTTTAGGAATTGTGTAGGTCCATTTTATTTTAGGAATTGTTTAGGTCCATTCTATTTTAAGAATTGTTTAGGTCCATTTTATTTCAGGAATTGTTTATGTCCATTCTATTTTAGGAATTGTGTAGATCCATTTTATTTTAAGAATTGTTTAGGTCCATTCTACTTCAGGAATTGTTTAGGTCCATTTTATTTCAGGAATTGTTTATGTCCATTCTATTTTAGGAATTGTTTAGGTCCATTCTATTTTAAGAATTGTTTAGGTCCATTCTATTTCAGGAATTGTTTAGGTCCATTCTATTTTAGGAATTGTTTAGGTCCATTTTATTTTAGGAATTGTTTATGTCCATTCTATTTTAAGAATTGTTTAGGTCCATTCTATTTCAGGAATTGTTTATGTCCATTCTATTTTAAGAATTGTTTAGGTCCATTCTATTTTAAGAATTGTTTAGGTCCATTCTACTTCAGGAATTGTTTAGCTCCATTTTATTTCAGGAATTGTTTAGGTACATTTAATTTCAGGAATTGTTTATGTCCATTCTATTTTAGGAATTGTGTAGGTCCATTTTATTTTAGGAATTGTTTAGGTCCATTCTATTTTAAGAATTGTTTAGGTCCATTCTATTTTAAGAATTGTTTAGGTCCATTTTATTTCAGGAATTGTTTATGTCCATTCTATTTTAGGAATTGTTTATGTCCATTCTATTTTAGGAATTGTGTAGGTCCATTTTATTTTAGGAATTGTTTAGATCCATTCTATTTTAGGTATTGTTTAGGTCCATTTTATTTCAGGAATTGTTTATGTCCATTCTATTTTAGGAATTGTGTAGGTCCATTTTATTTTAAGAATTGTTTAGGTCCATTCTATTTCAGGAATTGTTTATGTCCATTTTATTACAGGAATTGTTTATGTACATGCTGGTGTGGTCATGTTGCCAAGGCCCAATGGAAAAAATTTGTAAGGAGCACATCTTGCATACACAAAATTATAGGGGGTATTTTAGAGTAAGTAGTTGAAATAAAATTCATAAATGAAATTTTTTTTGATGGTTGGGTAAGCAGTGTTAAATAATAATTTCAGACTATTATTTTTTAGTGGTAATGTATTTGGCTCAGACCTTTTGAGAATGACATTGGGGTCAGCTGGTAGACAAAATAGGGATGTGGATTTTGATTGACTGAGCCGAACATGGGAATGTCAGAGTTAGAAAGTGTTTTTGCAGAGTTAAGTTTTTACATGTCATACACATTAGACATGGTTATTTCATGTCTCGGGGACGTGCTCCTCAGTGGGGATGATAGAGCAACCCCACTAACTAGTTAAAAATGTACATGTCGACGTGTTAATAAAATAGATAAGTTTAAAATCACTTTTGTTTCAAATTCTCATTTTATCTCTAGCCAAAAACATTTCAACCACTGGCCAAATGATGATAGAGAGAAGAACACATATGAGTGAATCAAGACCGTTGCCCCAAGACTACTCCCACTATAAAGGGGGCTATACAACATATGCACATGGACAGAACCAAAGCTTGGGTGTGACTTTTGCAGAATAAAAAAAAATATCCTTTCATTTTCTTAGTTTTCTTTCTATTAACAAAATCTCAGTTTTACAATCCCATTATAACCTTTCAATATGTTGTTGACAGTCCAGTCATAACTATTTCCTCTAAACATGGAAAAACAATAATGAACTTAGTGGTTTTATAATATAAAATATGTTTTTCTAATTTTTAATATTTTATATTAAAAAATATTAATTAGTACCCATTACTGAAGTTAGATTTGTCAATATTTGCTTGAACATTATTTAATAATTAATTAATTACTAAAACCAAATAATGCAAATTAGTATAACTATATGTTCAACTCTACCAGCTTTACCCACCTTGAAAAATTTATAAATGAAAATCAATATAGACATTCATAACTCTATTCTGCATTCTATACACATCAGAATAGTCTGTATCACAAATTTTGTTTATGTTGCAGATAAGAGATTGCTAAATCTGTTTGCTTCAACTTAAAAATAATATTCAGATCCCTTACTTGTATATATAAGTGTGTAAAACATTATAACAAAACTTCTACTTACAATTTCATTTTTCTAATGTATTTCTTGTTTTTTTAATATTTTCTTTTTGATGTTATAAGCATAAAATATGCATTTATACATTGAAAAATAATAAATAAATATTTATTTCACATTACTGGTTTACTGCCAACAGACAAAATAATCAATAATTCTTAGCCTGATAAAAAGTGAAAGTATGTAATTATACTGTAAAACAACAATAATGCTGTCATTGGTGTATATCCTATTTACATTTTGAAATGGTTGAACTGATTATTGAATATCAGAAGAACACTTAGGAACCTGGTAACATATTTTTGTCATAAAATTCAAGTATTTTCATTGTTCTACTTGAAAATAAGTCATAATAAAGGATAAATACAAAATAATTTATCCTTTAAATAAAAAAATATATAAAAATAATAAACACAAAAAATATTTAAAGTTTTTCAGCAATTTTTTAACTTGTAAAATCCATGCTAAATAAACAGTGCAAATATCATCAAATAATGATCCTTATCAAAATAATTAGAGTTTTAAAATGCACATGACTCTTACTATCCCTAAGTATTATAAGTATCTTTAAAAAATAAAAATATGCTAATAAAATTATGTGAATTCTTTCATTTACAGTCAAAGGAATTGATTACCAAACAAGTGGTAATTCTTTTATGCTTGCACACAGAATCAGTTTTTTGTTGCTGCATTCATTCAATGCAAAATTTTTTGTAGATAGCAAACAATAACATTTGAGTCTATCGCATGCCTTTTACTATTGATTGGTTTATTTAATGTCAAAATCAATTACAACTGTGCACCCAAACTCACTATTAATGGTCAACCAGATGAACTCTCTACTCATTCCTTGTCACCATATTTATGGTTATCCATTTCAAATGGAATGGGTAACCATAATATAGACCAACAGATGGCAATGTAAAATGAGATCATCTGTGATTAGAGATCAATTTCAGACCTTATCAAATCACTTCTGAAATAAATTATTTTCTGATTTTAAGCCTTTTAAATATTATTTGCAATGACTGCATTCAAACAAAGTATGGTGATTTCTGAGCATAGCTTAGATGTAGCACAAGGCTGAAAGTATGAGGCACCCAGCAAGGATCAAACTCACTACTCAGTCATAATTCTTTTAGTGAGACAAGCTTTTTAAGCATTACACCATGTTGAGGTACCCCCATTCAAACAAAGTATGACTACAATTACTTAACTCAGGTGCTATTTACATGCTACTGTATTTATAAAGAGATAAATATGATTCTAAATGCATTGCTTATGTAAATTATTTTTGCACATGAGTAACATAATAATTAGGAAAAAGGAATAAACTATGTTCAGATTCTAGGCAAAGTTGCTTTTGGGAATCCTGCACTCATACCCTTGTGGAAAAGCATGAACCCATTTCACTCTTTAATGATAAAATATTTTACAGTTTTGATAGAGATGCCACAATTGGAGAAAAGAAGATTGTGAACAAATGGGAAAACTACTAGCTTATCTATGCAAGCAGTAGCAACAAAATTTAAGGCTGTTACCACATTTGTCAATCTTGATAAGGAACAATACTCCAGTTTTCATTTTAATAGACAAATAAAAGCAGCATATTAAAAAGCAATTTGTTACAAAAAAAATGGGGAGTTAAAAATATATATAAATTACCATAAATTGGTAATACCAAAATATGACATATATGTTTATGTATATATGGGCTAATACCTATTCCCAATATAATGGGTTTAATCAGAATACCTGGTTTATGTAGTTTTGGTAATTTGTAGAGTAGTGGGTGATATTCAATGAGTTTTAACCAGGAATTGTCTTCCTTTTTTAATAATTTCTTGGTTTCATGCTTAAATCTTTGTGTCTCTTTTATGACCTTTTGTCTGTTTATTTTTTCATAAATATTATCATGTTGGAGTTTCATTTTTTGTTGACATGCATGTATATCCATAATTATAATTCCACTGCCTTTATTGGAAGGGAATATATGAATGCTTTTGTTATTAGATATTTTTTCAGGGCTTTCATATATTTACAGGGAAGTGTAATTTCACTAGTGTGACTGTTATTAAACTCTGAATGTATCCTTTGCTGAAATCAGTCATTGTAGGTTTTTTTTTATAATAAAATCAGTAGTATCTTTCTACAATCCCGTGACAAATTTTAAACTGAAGCTAAGAGCTTGAAATTGGATAAGTTTATTATTAGTTTTTTTTATGGCAACTGTAAACCATTTACTTTTGGAAATTAATGTATTTAGTTTATTTTGTAAACTGATGATTTGTTTACTGCTCATGTAATTGCTCAATTTTCTTAGTTTTCTCTATTCATATTTAGAAAATGGTGTGGTGATGAAGATCACTTCCAATTTTGTTAGCTTTTTCAAAAAGTATTATATATATATATATATATATATACTTTTCATTTTAAATCATGAAGTCAAACTTGTGACTATCCTATTATATAATTTCATATTAAGCCTTCAATGAATAAATATTTACTTGATATGTACAATGATATTTTACATTGACAGGGGTTGTTTCTATTTTGTAAATTCTAAGCAGTTTCTTTTGCCAATTCAGATAACTCACAATTAATAGGTTTAAGGCAAAGTTGTATTCACACATGATTACTAATTTTACAAATACTAACTCCTGCCGAACAAACTCTTTTCCATACTGAAATGTAATTTTTTCCCTTGAACCAGGATAGTATCACTGGCAAGATCTCATAACCTAGCCAAATAGGTACTTACTAAGTTAAGTATATGGCAATCATGTCAATCAGTGACAACGGTCCTTTTTGTGCTCTTTTGTACCACCTCAATAAATATTAAAGTGGTCTGATTGAAATTCTGAAAGTTAAAATACTCTGAACTTTGCTATTTTTTAATACTAAATCTATGGTTTTAGTGTTAAAAACTTTTGCACTAAAACTCCTGATTTAGTATGAAAATGAAATATTTGAAAAAAAGCCTTTAGCATGAAAAACATAAAAATGAAATACATAAAACCTTGATTTAGTTAAAAAAAAATGTGCCAAGTTTATTTTAAATAACAAAATTTGATATTTACTTTAAATGAGCAGGTATCTTGACCATTTTACTTTCGAAATACATTAATAACAACGACCAACAAAATTTTCTTTTTCAAAAAACACAGGATATTAAAACGTTTTTAGGGTAAATCAAGGACACTGAATCCAAAAATGTACTTAATTCTGTTGAATTGACTCTACATTTCAATATATTAGACATCAATAAATTTCAATAATTTAATTTTCTCTGAACATGCTAGATTTGCTCTCTCTACTCATCATTTTGTTTATGTTTGGGGAGGTAACTCTATCCAAGAAAGAGAATTGTTCACTTTGAGTACAGAAAATTACTTTCAGACAGGGAGAGAAAGATGGTTGTCGTTTAAAGACACATATGT
Source organism: Acanthosepion lycidas (assembly GCA_963932145.1). NCBI lineage: Eukaryota > Metazoa > Mollusca > Cephalopoda > Sepiida > Sepiidae > Acanthosepion > Acanthosepion lycidas. The sequence continues at coordinate 66,003,643 of OZ010583.1, forward strand.
AGATTGATTTTAATCCTTTTTAATCCACCTGCATCAAGTAAGGTGAGACAAAAAATATTGTTTGTATTTAAAATACAATTGCTCTTATTTTATATTCTTTGTTTATCCTAACAGTTTACATTCCTTAAAAGTGTATAATTCTTCCAATATTAAGGAGAAACTCTTAATACCATTATTCTTGTTACAGATACGAATGATAGTGTAGAGTCCAGAGAGCTCCAGCCAATCTGCTGCTACCAGTCTGGCAGACAGGATTTGTGTATCAGGCACTGCTGGTGACCTAGTGTCTCTATATTTCAAGTATACAAAACTCTAAGCATAAACGTTTCCACAATAATCCTGGCATTTTCTGGTGAATATACGGTGAAAGAGCATTGTTTCAACATTCAAGATTTCACCAGGAGAGCATATTAAGTTTACTTTGGTGTGAAGATTTGGGATCAAAATAAGTCATGGATCCTCACAAAGTTTGTAAGAATTGTACTGAAACCCTTCACTTGTAGATCCAAGGTAAAATCAAGTCATTGAAATTTTGGGTACCAATGGTGTGGCAAGAGCCCCCAAATCATCATCATGATTGCTACTTCTGTATGGTGAACATGTCAGGATGGGACTGTAACAAGACGTCATGGCACTATCCTGATATTGAATTTGCAAGATGGCCATTTCCACATTGTACTGGTGTTACCATTCCAGTTTTTACTACCTTCCCTGGCTCTCGATCAAGATGACAACACTATGAATATTGCAGAAGCACTGGATGAGGATTCCAAGAGCAGCAACAACTGCAATAGTCATATTTATCATTTGCATTTAGGATACTTTCATCACATAAGGAGAGCTGAATGATTTGTTCAAGATCTAGCTTTCTCAAAAAAGGCAGCTGAGATTTTGGCTTCCTGTCTCAGGTTATTGTGTTCTTGACTCTGAAGCTAAGATAACATTTTACTATAACAGAGACAAAGAACCTGTTCATTATTTTAATGAAGAAGATGACTGCATTTTGCAACACCATCCAAAGCTTTCTTTTAGAAAAGGGACTGAATGGTGTTTATTTGACAACTCTAAATGAAGTTTGAAGTGTATATTATTGCACAATGGTAGCAAGTTTGCCTGTATGCCAACTGGCCATTTAGTGATCATGAAGGAGCACAACACAAGTGTTAAAATTGTTCTGCATAAATTGTGTTATGATGAATATATTTGGATGAAATGTGTGGATTTTAAAATGGTTATCTTTTTGTTCGGGCAGCAAGGTGGTTTTACCAAGTAACCATTTTGGCCTTTCTTGAAGAGCTTGTTGTGAGGGACAAAAATGTCATAAGTGAACTACTGGTTAACTGTGATCAAATCATCCTGCCCCCCACTACATATCAAGTTAGGCCTAATGTAACAATTTGTTAAAGCATTAGATCAAGATGGAACATGCTTCAGTTATATCTGCTCAGAATCTACTGAGAAAAAGGAAGGAATTTTTGATGGGATACAAATAAGAAAACTCATTAACAATGAATATTTTGTCTCCCACATGACTGAGAGTGAGACTGCTGCATGGACTTCTTTCGCCGCAGTTGTGAAAGGCTTCCTGAGCAAAAAGAAAGCAGATAACTACAAGGAACTAATCGAAGTGATGATAAAAAAACATCCCAGTTCTTGTTACAAGAATGAGTATCATAAGCCACTACCTTTTTTAGCCATTTAGACAGATTCCCTGAAAATCTTGGTGGTGTAATTGAAAAAAATTGAGAATATTTCCACCAAGACATCAAGACTATGGAGGAGCAGTACACAGATTGTTTTTGTTATATAGGAAAATCCAACATGGCACATGAACAAAATATTTGGCAAAAATTCCCATTCATTAGTAACATTAAACCCCTCATAGAATGCAAAGTTCTCAAAGCAAACCTGTACCAAACTGTTTTCCTGAATCTTTGATGACTTGGCCGTCCAAAAATGACAACATCAAGAAGAAGCAATGGAAACTGACCATGGAAAACATAATTATATGCAACAAGATTTCGATTAATCAGTTACTTTCTAGACATTTTTGGTCCATGTTATTGGATCCAGAAGGCTATTGTTTGCAAAGGAATTATTCACTGGTAATTAATCTTCAATTTGGATTGGAAAAATATCACCTAGGGGGCAGCATTAAGAAATTATGCCCAATTTTCTGAGAAAAATCACTTCTTTTTTTTTTATGAAAAAAATAATTTTTTGTACTTCAAAACAAATTTTTTTCAAACTTCAAGTTTAAGTTGGTGAATAAAAGGAACTGCTATATGACCCAAAAGGAACTGCTATATGACTCAATGATATACAATACAAAGGACATGAAGCATAAAAAACAGTGTCGTCCACTAGTGTTTTTGTCAGCTGGGTCAGCGATCCTCGAAATAAGAGTACAATTGTGTTTATTTTTTAAAACTGTAAAAAAAAAAACGAAGACATTACACCTTTTTTCTAAATAGGGAAAAATTTTAAAATTTTTATGATAATAAAAAAAAGATAACTTGTTTTTGTTTCTCTTTAAAGCATTGGAATTATTTCAATTTATCTATTTTAGAAATTATGAAAGAAAAGTAATGATTTTATATACGTATTAAAGCTAGCCCTATGATAAGATAAAAAAAAAAAACAAAAAAAAAACAAACAATTAGTTCACTTATTTATTCAGTTTTTTTTCACTAACAGTTCACGCACCACAGACGTGAAAAATCAAAATATATAAGTCTGGACTTTCTCACGTAGGTGTAAAAAACAAGAAGCCATGTTTTATTTTTTTATTCAGTTTTAACAGACACCAAAGTTTGGACTTTCTCACATAGGTATAAAATAAAAAAAAAAAAAAAAACCCACATCAAGCCCTTTAAAAATGTTTAAATTTTTTCACACTTTTTTGCTCACCTCTTGTAAGTGGTGGGGTTTATCCCCACCAGCTGATGACAGCATGTTTTGGAGAAAATTTTTTTTTTTATTGCTAGCAGGCTGGCTTTGAGCCATTAATATCAAAGTCAATGTTGGCTTCATTTGAACCCTATCTAACTTATTGTTGCTATTTTTGTTAAAAAAAAAAAAAAAAAAAAAAAATACAAACAACTTATGTCAATTTTTTAAACCCAGGCAGCTATATAATTGAAAATTACCAACGGACTTTGTCGTATTTTGGGAATTTTGTTTTGCTTCAAACTCAATTTTATACCTGAAATAGTTTGATTTAGGTTTTGTGATTTTCAAAAAAAAAAAAAAGAAAAAGTTAATTTCCCATTGAGGAAAATTTTTGTTTAGAACTAGAAAAAATGCAAAATTTTCAATATTTTTTCACATTTTTCCCCCTGAAAAAATGTTTTGATCATTTACACCAGCCAATTTTACTTTTAAATGAACGAACATATTGTTTGCTTTCAGAAAATACCTAGTTTCATGGGGTTCAGATCAAAAATTTCCTTGATATTTTGTTCAGATGAGGACAAAACAGTCGTTTTTTTATATTTTAACTTGTGTTAAAAGAATGAAAATCCATTTTTTTCAGAGAAAATAGGCTATGACAAAATGACTTGCTATTTTTATGATGATTTTTACTTGTGATAGAAAATTTTTACCATATCAAACCTGAATTGACTTTATTTAAGTTGGGGGGGGGTTGGGCTACAAGCAGCTGAGTGTACCAAACCTGATGGAATGTCCACATGATATTCAATTAATGCTGAACCCTTACATGTGATTGCACTTAGAAAACTCACAACTGGAATTCATATAAGAGAAGCTTCCATCAGATGAAGTAAAATACAATGACCTGGACAACTTGCAGTATTGGACTTGTAAGTTATTGTTGAATAGCTTAAATTACATATTTTGCTAGTTTACTTTTGGTGTGAAATTTGATTGGAAATCATATTTTTATTTCATAATTTTTCATCAATCTCTTGTAATAAATGAGGATACTATTGGAAAATACTCTGGCTCTTCTTTGTTCATTGTTAAAATAGTAGCATGCTGTAAGTAAATATCATATTTTAACTATTCATATATGATCAGGAAACTTAAATAAAAGTGATACATTTATTCAACATTTTTTGATTAAATAGCAATATAAATGTGGTTTTGTTGAAATATTTATACACCAGTAACACAGTAATCCAATTACTATCATTGTGTACAGATTTGCAGACATGAAAAAAACACTTCAGCAATATCTTTAAAACTAGAGCCAATTGGACAAAACCAATGTTCTAGAATTCTCAACCCCAATATATACCCCAGAAACCATCTCACCTAATATGTCAAAGTAATTTTGTTGACTAGTGAGGTGAATTAAAAAAAAATACTTACTGAAGTCATTCAAAAGAGTAGAACTGCTTCCTAAATTAACTATAAGAAACCAAAGTAATGGAAAAGTTTAAAATACTAATTATGGATAGATGAAACATTTTATCAAATGTTCAAAGCAAACAGTATAACTTAAATTCAGTAGTTAGTTGGATTTTATTGATGACAAATTAAAGGTCACTAAATTTTAGAGAGAAATGATTTGTATCTGGCAAGCTAATAACTTATTACATATCATAAACCTATGCAGGATGCTTTGCAATAGGATAATGGGTAATGAGCTAATCTAGTAACCATTAGTACTGTGTAGCTAATTTATTTCTCACTGGGTACTCTACCCTTATGGCCAGACTAATCTGACCATACACACACACTATATTATATATACACACACACACACACACACACAAAGATGAAAAGTTAAAATATGAAAAATCAGTTATAATTTAAACAGTTACAATATATAATGATGTGATGTAAGCAAAGCCATATTTAAATGCAGAGTCAGAATTATGAAAGTAAACTGAATGAATTGACAATTACCTTTAAACTAGCAGATCATTTAATTAGCATCTACTGTTCCTCAAATTAACCTTTGTATTCAATGGCCATTGAAAGACTTGATGCTACTTACAAGTATTTTTGTTTAAGCCAGTTTTATTCATGCATGAATGTGTGTTAATGTCAATCAAAACTTCAGGAAATTACTCAGCAAAATTAAAATGTAAATAATGAATAAATGAGTGTAACTGATGGTTTGAAAAAAATAAAATTTAAAAAACTATGTTATAATGAAAGGGTTACAAGAGATGATGAGAGAAAACCTGTTTTGGTGAGTATTGCAAGTTTTGGTACAAGTATATAGGACTCATTAGTTTGGTAAGTCATTATCAAATACAGGCATGCAAAAATATTAGTTATTTACATATGGTGAATATACTGATCTGAAAATGTTTTGGGAAACAAAAAAAAAACATACAAACAAAATTAAACAATTTAGTTATACTTTTCTGAATAAAACCTTTATTTTTCAAGAATAGAATTTACAAATCCCTCAATTGACATGCAAGTTAAATAGCTTGCTCAGGGTCCAAAAATATATCTTTATGTACACACATTTTATATATTTTATCATAAAAGGCATTTATAAAAAGAAATCACAAAGGCATCAAAGAGAAACATTCAACTATAGAAAAGAAAAATGTAACAGTGTAATTAAGTCTGATTTTAGAAGATATACAAGAATGAAAACCAAATCAAGTAGAGAGAATAAGAACTCATGACTTGAAGACACTAACCAACTGTTTAATTTTAAAACTAATTGATAAGAACTTCTTTCTGCCATAAATTCAAATATTGAAAACATGGTAATAAATTAATAAATATTATTATGTTTATTAATCCTATTTCACTTTACTTCAGCAGAATTTGAAATATCAATAAAATAAATCTGAATAACATTTTTCATTTTTAACAGAATTATAAGATTACAAACATTTGTCTCATCAATATATTTCAAGTGTTAAATCATGTTCTTTAGGGAGGAAATTATAAAATTCATTTTAGTAAAATTTACTGGCAAATTTTTTTCAAGTTTACACTGTATGTAAGAAAACTTAAATCACAGCAACAATTTATGGTAAACAAATGAAGAAAGCAGTCAAAAAAAAAAAAAAAAAAAAAAAAAGAATTCAAATAATTTCAAATTTTGAATGGTCCAAGTTTCTTGCTCCCAATTATTACAATCTTTGGGAACAAAAACTATAAACAAAAATAGTTTCAATTTTTAAAACAAGTAAAAACCTTATTTTTAATTCATCTTAAGTTTTCTTTCACTTTGACATGTCTTTATAGATTTGGTAATTTCTATTGAAATATTGGCCTAATACATATTTCCTGATTCTATTTCCTTTACCCACTTCAGGTGAAAGTCAAAAACAAAAAAATAAATTGCCCAATCCCCTTTTAGCATATTCAGCACCAAAGTGTGTTAACATTTTAGTCTAATATTCCTGTTAAGCAACAAACCCCTTTTTTAAATTTACCACCTGTTTTTGTTTTACTCACAATGCTCTAACATCTATTTTCTAGTAATACTATTTAATCTATTGTTGACCTAGTTATATAATATAATTAAGTATAATTTATTTCATTACTAATTTAATGCTGCAATTTATTCAAACTTTACAAAAGAAAAAGTAATCTGAAAGTCCTGACTCTATATAAAGGGTCAATTGTCTGTTCTAATGAATAGCAAATTTAAATGTTTCATACAATTATAGGAGCAGGAATCAGTCATTGATTCTGAAGTAATAAGAAAATACACCCATGAAAATTATGCATATGAAGTTAAAGAAAATCTCAGTGAAAATGAGAACACTGCAGATTTTGTATTTACCATAAATATTTATTTTTATTCAGGAGTTGACTTTTTTGCTTCATGAATCAATAGCAATAGTTAGCACTTAATCAGAACCTCTTCACTCAAACACTAAATTATATTTCATAATGTAAACAGTGAAGTTGGCCTATAGAGTTAAAAAAAAATGCTAATTAATTTCCATGACAATAGAAAACTTAATTTGTGATATCTTTCCAAGAAGAAACATCAAGTTCTAAAAATTTAAACCTGTTTATCTGTTTATATTTATCAGAAACAAATCAATCAAGTGGTAAATAAAATCAAATTTTAATTTTGACAATTATGTAAAACACTTTTCTACTTCATTTGTGCTGAACAACTAACTTAAAACAAAATTTATTAATTAAAACCAGAAAAAAACTGAATGACTTGTAATAAGATTGTATGTAAGTAAATAAAAATCATTAACTGTAAATATATTAAAAAACACTATAGTCATTTAGATGGAGTTTTAAAGAATTGATTCAGACAAAAATTACAAAAAAAGATGAAGAAATTGAAACGGCTGACTTCTTAAATGCACTATTTAAAGATAACTAAAAGTACCATCTCATTACTTGATGACATTAATGAAATTAATGCCAACATTTCTGCAAATGTTTGTAGCTGGCACATAATTGTTTCAGTCTTTTTAGATAACCACTTCTTCATTGTCAACAATAGGCACATGATCAGAGTGAGTAGATCGAGATCTCCAAATGAGAAATGAAACCAAGATGACAATTCCAAGAACAGCTACAGCACCAACTGCTAGTCCAGTGATCAAACCAGTATCTGGAAAAAGAAGGGAACTGTTAAACTGATGCTTGTTGGTCAATAATTTTATCAGTACTAATGGATTTTTCATTTATTCATCTGACATATTTTATTGCTTAAAACTTATTTTTAGTGGATACCCATATTTAAGTAGATGCACTGTTTATTTATTAAACAATATATTTATTTATTTACTTCTCCAGTCCTGAATATTTGAAATATTACAAAACTATGCACTTCTTTAATAAAATATCTTGAATATTCAGGTTGGTAGATTTAAATAAATCAATATACTGTTTAATAAATAAACAGAGCATATACTCAAAAATGGGTATCCACTAAAATTAACGTTTATATATATATATATATATATATATATATATATATATATATATATATATATATATATATCAATTCAATAATACCAGGATCCATTGTTTCATGTACTAACAACCAGGCAGAAATAATTATTATTTTGACCTGATGAGCGATATCAGATTAAACTGAGTTGCAATTTTTGGTATTTACTGAATTAATATTATTGAGCCCTTAGTTTATCTTATATTTTATGATTTTAGCTTATTTTAAGCTTTAGCATTAATTCTTACTATTTGTGTGTACGAGTGTGTAATGCTCACTAGATTTCAAGATTAAATGCTGCAAATCCTTTTTACAACAACTTATTTTGCAAATATCATTCATTTTAACACCTACTCATAAAAGGGGCATGTGGTTATAATCATGTTAAATGCTACCGAAAGAAAGTTTCTTTTTCCAAGTAGTATATACAGTTAAATTTTACTCTAGAAATGAGAATGCATTGGCTTAACTTTCATAAATAATACTTTTTCTATATGTTAAAACAATACTTTAAAAACATTACTTGCATGAATTAGACATGAATTCATCATTCAAATCCAATAAGGTGATATAAACAAGAAAATAAAAATAAAATAAAAAAGAAACATACTGCTCTTTTTTGGATCACTAACTGCTGTTTGAGGAGCAGCAGACACTAAACTGTTTGAAGAAACAATTGTACTTTTTATAGTAGTTTCAGCAACTGCAGCAAAAGAAAAAAGTTTTTGGATTATTCAAAGTTACCAAATTGTAGTCGTAACTCCTGGAATTGAAAAGTGTATTTAATGTAATCAGGGGAAATAACTCAGGAGATAAATTCATTACAGTTGATAAAAGTCAGTTATGTGCCGTGCGTGATAGGCATTTAGGCAATCATGTATCTTTCAATACATGACTGACAAGGCAGATTTTTTTCTGCAGTAGGTTGCCATTTCTTTCTGCAGTAGACCAGTTGCCATCCAAGGCTAAAAAACCTGGTCTGTCCTGCTACTTACCCATAGCTCAAGGGAGAAGAAGAGGATTCATACCTTTCCCAAGGGTATTAGCACGTAAGTGAATGTAATGGATTCAGCTGGAATACAAACTTGGCTCTCCAATTCCTCAATCCGAGCCAATATCCATTACTCCACCATGATAAAGACGTTTGCTTAAAAGTTATAAAATACAATAAGAATTAGAAGCTCGTTCATTTTAATGTTTATTTCACCAAGTCACAATTTATGACATGTCAAAAAAATTATTTCAACTGAGTAAATGAGTAATAATAGAGAGCTAATTTGAAAAATCAGCTTCAAATTCAAATTTATACCTCATCCAATCTTGCTTTCCAAAATTATGATAGCATTAAATATTCAGAATTTTAATGCAAATCAATTCATCTTTTTGCTTTGTGATAACTTGTTCATTTTTTATGTTTGATTCCCTCCACTCTTAAGGTGCAGGTGCATAGGAGTATTTAATATTAATTAAAATAACCTATGCAAAAATTTCTTAGTTGAAAGTTAAAAACTACAACCAAAAATCAATTAACCCCCACAAAAAATACCCCAAAATGATGTCCTGTGTTAGTGTTAAATTACATCCAGCAGCAAGGCTTCTACTCAGGAGGCTTTGAGGAGTGTGGAACCATCTCTTAATTGCTGTTATTTCCAGGTCCACCCTGACCCAGGGTGGTAGCACCTGTTAGGGTCCCAACTATGGGCAAATAGTTAAACCCCCAATACTGGGGTCAAAACACTATGAAAGTATAAAAATAGATTTTTATAGTAAAAATACCAACAATACATTTTTGAAAAAAGTAAAATATTACCAGCAATACATTTGACTCTTGACAAAACCCCTCTTTACAAAAATATGTCAATGAAACCTGATTTCTTACAAAGTCTTGTCATCATTAAATAACCAATTGAGATTGATAAGCTGTAAAACAAAATAAACTAGACCAAACCCAAAAATGAACAATATTTCAGCATGAGTAATTAGCACTGAAGTAATAATTCATACTTTTGATGCCATTTCTACTTGTTTAATTGGCTTATTCTGAGATAGTAAGTTCAAGTTCTGGGTTAGGCAGTAGGATCCAATATAGTCATAGAAATGAGATTACAAAAATCAGTTAACAACAAAAGGATGAAACAAAAGAATTAATTAATACAATGGAGAAAATTGAATAAAAAAGGTCCAGTTTAAAATTCTGGAAAATTATAGAAATATGACAGGTACCTGAAGGTCAGAGAGTACAATAGCTGAAACATGACTAACAAGCAAAATAAAAATAAATCAGTGTATACTGATTAATTGATTGCTTATTTGTTTTACCAGCATATCAACTCCTGTGGGTCATTTAATGCTGAAACTGGATTTTTATTCAGGAATGTTTCAAAATGTTTTAACTGGTTGCTAGATTTTAAAATTGTTTTCAAAACATCATAAGTAGTAAAGTTCAAGATATTTCAAAATATCTCAAAAACTGCATGCTTCAGGAGTATTTCAAAATGTAAGATGTAAGGTTCAAAATCCAAGCTTTACTTTCTATAGAAGTTAAAAGTATTTTATTTTCTTCAGATATCCTGTTATTTTGGCAGTAGGTACATTTTTGAAGAGCATGTTAAGATTTTGTGCTTGGTATTAGTTACTACATATTTTTTGTGCTTCTTACATTCTATCAAGATATGTTTGACTGTGAGAAATTGATTGCAGTGGGTACACAAAGGTGTAGTTTCTGCCTTGAGCATAGGTGTGTGTGTGTGTGTGTGTGTCCAATTCTTATTCGTTTGAGCACTATGTCTTGTCTGTGATCAGCTAATGGCTTCATATTCTCCTTTCTTATTGTCATGGCTGATGTTCATATAGTTTATTGTTTGGGAGCATGTCCCAAATTGCTTACCATTTTCTTTTGATGTGTTGTGTAATTTTGTTTTTATAATCTGTATGTAGGAGTTTGATGTTGGTTATTTTCATTTTCGTTGCCTCTTTTGCCAGTACGTTGGTGTCATGATTTCCCTTTCATGCCTATATAGCTAGGAATCCAAGCCAATATTACTGTTTTGTGCTTTATTAAATGATGACAAGCTTCTAGGATTTCTTGAATATAGGGATGCTTTGTATTATTTTCTTTAATTGCTGCTAAACTAGATAGGGAGTTTGAAAATATAAATTTCCTATCTTTGAAATTTTCTATCATTTTAAATGACATTTTTATGGCTTGTAGTTCAGCTGTATAGATGGATGCATTGTTTGGTAGCCTGGTTTGTTTGTGAATTTGTCTGTTTGTGGCTGCTGGATCTATCTATCTGGGATTTTTTATCCATCTGTTTAGAATGGTTTATATTCACAATATTTGTCTTGTGACACTATTTAGCCATGGTAATTGGTTAACTAATTAACCATAGAAATTAAAACAAGAAATACTGAGGGCGGAAAGAAGTTATTGTGAAAGATATACCATTCGATATTAAAAAGATTTTATTTTATTTACGAAAAAGATACTTTTTACAAAAGATAGTAAACCCGGAGAAAAAGCCATATGTGAGATCTTGTCAAATTGATTAATATTGCTGTAAGAAATGCCTTGCTGAGGGAAGTATGAGAATTCGGAAAGAAAAGCCAAAGCATTAAGACATCCGGCAGATCACATGGTGGTCATAAAAATTTTGGCCTGAGATGGTTGCCGATACAGGGTAGGGAGAATCAATATTAATTATCTTTCCAGGATATCATTTTTTTTTTTCTTGAGTGTCGGCAAGGCAAAAGCCATATGGTATTTGTGGGAATTTTGGCATGAGAGAAAAATTTATCCAGATACGGGTGGAGAGGGTTGTTATTATTTACTTTACCAAAGTGTTGCTTTCAGACGCCAAGACGTTGAATAGCAATATGGTGATTATAAAATTTGGGGCATGAGAAAAGATAGCATGGAAGAATTGTGATTTGGTGAGATAAGGAATTTAATTTCTCAAGAAGCCAAGGGTTCCAGTAAAAGCTAACTTCATGAAGGGACCAGATGGCAAACTTTGACAGTGATTGATGGAATTGGTAAAGAGTGCTGGCTAAGTGGAATCTGAGTGACCAAAAGATCTGATAGATTTTAAGTGGCAATGTGGAATTCGTAAAAATTTTGGCTAATGGGAAAAAGGAGAATTTTCTAAACAAAAATTCTGGGTTATAATTTTAAGGAGGCCAGCTTAGCCCCACCCACACATCCGGGATGCTATTGGCCGAGTGGTAGAAATGGTGATAGGCTGAGGTGAATGGATGAGAAGGACAGAGAAGTTATTAAGGCCCACTGAAGGGATTGGTATGAGATATCAATGTGAGAGAGGAAAAGTTTAGGAGGATAGCTCTTCTCCGACCTCCCCTCACGGATGAGGGAGACCCCCCAAAATGGAAGTGATTAATTTTCCAAAAATGGGAAGTAATCAATTTTCCTGGCCTGACAACAAAGAGATTTCTTGTTGGGAATTGAGATTTACCAAGAACCCCAGGCTGTCTGGCCCTGCACCGGGTTTTGGTTGGTACCCATATAAATGAATGTCCTCGGGTTGTTTGACAGTTGGATTTGGAGTCAGACAGTTAGTTTGGGTAGCAGGAACCAGAGTGTCGCCTTGCAGAAGCTGACCTAGAGATTCCACAACCTCCGACTTCACCTATCCTACCAATAGCAAATTATACTGATGAACGAAGCCAAGCCAGTACCTAAGAACTAAACCAGTTGACTTAAGATACCAAAACTTGCTTAAGAAATGTAAAAGCATCACAATCCGTAGAAAACAGGTTGGGAGGAAAACACACTCCTGCATAAAACAGATGGATAAAGTTAATTTGTTATTTCTTAATATACTTGAACATCTTAGGTTTTTTCTTTTATTTGCTTCTTTTTCTTTACGCTTGTGTGATATCACCTTCAGTCTGGACTCAACTTACACTACAGCTCGACGCCTGATTGATCTCGACTACCTAAGATCAAAATCACAACGTAAGTAGGTTAGACTTGAGATCAAAGCAGTTACTTCGGTAACCAGACGTTGGAAGTGAGCTGGGAACGATGGAGCTGGTATTGAACCGGGTACAACCACCGACTGATTATGACACAGGCTGGTGGCAGGGACTAAGAGTCAACCCCAAAATGCCGGTGGAAGAAACATCACAGCTTCGCGCCACGACTGGGAGTTGACCACGGGCCAACAGCACAGTGTCACAGTTTTTTAATGCTTTGTATATGCTTTTGTTGACTGTATCTTTTTTGTGTGTCAATATTAGGTCTGTGTGAGGTTTGGAGATTGTCCATATGGCAACTGGTGTTACGTCATCAAGATCTTTGTTTATTTGTTCTAGTGCTTCTTTGATTTGAAGACTAAATGAATGGATGTCTGTTGGTTCTTTTCTATAGAACTGGATGTATATGTTTCATATGTTTTTGGTATGCCAGGTTATTTGGGTTGGATTGTAGTTTTAATGCATGATGGAGGGATAATTTTTCCCATCTTAGAGATATAAGTGGTTCATTGGCTTATATATAGAGACTTTGTATGGGTGAGGTCTGGAAGACTTTGAGAGTTAATCTCAAGCCTTGATTTTGTATGGTTTGCAGGTTTTTAAGATAATATTTACATGTGGCACTGTAAATAATGCATCTATTTAGTCTAGTTTTGATCTGATGTGTAACCTAGATATTCTGAGCATTACTTTTTGGTCGGCACCCCAGTTCACTTTTGACATTACTTTTAGAAGCTTCAAAGCCTTTGGCATTTTTGTTTAAGGTAATCAATGTGCATTTTGAGTTAAGTTTGCTATCTAGTATGATTTTATTTGTTGGACTATGAGAATTATGTGTCCATTTAATTTTAATTCTAGAACAAGGTGGTAGGTTCGTTTTTGCAGAAATGCACACAAACAGTTTTTGTTTAAGAGAAATGGAAAACATTTTCATTTGTCCATTGTTCTATCTTGTTTAAATATATTCATATATATAAGCCAAATATATTAAGCAAATGGACATCAAAACGAGAAAGCTTCTCACCTGTCACCGTATGCCTCATCCCAAGGCTGATGCTGATCGTCTGTATGTGCCCAGATAAGTAATAACAAAAACAACAAAAATTATTCCTCAAAATAAAGACCATCATTTTCCAAAATTATCAAAATTAACAATAAAGTAAAAAAATAATTAAAAATTAAAAATTGAATAAAAATTCAATTTTTCACAAGTGTTTACGAACTTTTGGGACAACCTAATACTATGAATCTCAAAAAATTTTTTTGTTTGATTTTCTATTTCACTTTTTGAGTCTATATCAATGTATAGTCTCTTGGTTTTTGCATGCTGATATTTTTGTTTATTATTATTATTCATCAGCCATGCTTCCCACCCATCTCAGAGTCCCACGATGATCAGCCATTGCTTACTAAGTCAGTTTAATGTTTGATATGGTAAACGTGAGCACATTTCATTTGTTTTGTTAGTTTGACAAATCCTGATGTGACCAGCTGGTTGATTGGGTCTCTCCAACTGCCTGTCTAGCTCAAGTAACGGCCAAAGTGGTGTGTTAAAGTGAAGGAGTGTGTGTATATATATATATATATATATATATATATATATAGCTCAACAAAATCCCTCAATCACCAGGGTCCCATCCAAGCATCACTGGTTGCCACCCACAACAAACAGGTGGCCCCTTTAGAGAACTTTTACCCTCTGCAAAGGTGCAGTCAATATATTCTGTAGCCATGCCAAAAGGGCAAATATCAGTCTATAATAAATGATATAACACAAAATAAAATAGAAAATATCAATACCTGGCTCCAGTTTATGCTTGGGTGAAGCACCTACAAAAGATTTGAAATATAATAAAATTTCCAAACTGCGACATAATTATATCTTATGATTCGGTCATGAAAAGTATACAGATAAATAAGAAGCCACTATTACATTTTTTTATGCTGAGTTTTATAAGAGAAAAAAAATAATTTTGTGTGATCTTAACTTATAAATTCTAATTTTTTAGTATATTTGTCTTACAATTCTATACAAGGAGAAAATGAAACAGTTCATTGGGAAGGAAGAGGAAGGTTTGTTTAAGTTATGTTTTATCGACCTGAAGAAGCTTTACCAAGTAATCGATCACACAGAAAAATTTAACTATAGAAGGGAAAAATTCCATACAAAAAAAGGAATAAATTTCAAAATTAAGCAATATTTCAAGTAAATTATTAAATTCTAGATACCTAGATACAAGTCAATTTATCCTGAAGCTTGAAAAGTGTCAAGTCATTCATTAGTTAAGCTGTGAGAATTTGGAATGGAATGGAAACAATTGAGTTCAAAATGAACATCAAGTAATTTATATTTATGAACAATTTAACCAAGGATTAGTCAGATTTATTAAGTTTAATCATTCATTCTAATTATACACAACATGACAAAGTAAATATCAGGAGAAAGAAAAAAAAAAAAAAAAAAGGGGGCTTACAGCCAAAGTTAAGTATCAAGTAAAGTTTAACCCCATGTACATAAATATGTCTATGCAGGATTTCAACTTTTATTGTTGCCTACTAACATTAGTTACTTTACTTCAGTAATTTTTGCACTAACTAAATATTAATGGGAGAAATTTTGAAATTTTATATTGTGCATTATAAATCAGGAAGAAAGGCAAAGTCAGTTGTGAGATAATAATTGCTTTTGCTACAGAGAGATAAGTAGCAAAGGCATAATAGCCTATATTCTGAAGGGATATATGGTATTTATAAAAAAATAAGTATATTTACCAGAAGAAAGGGAAACTATTCTATAAATAGTTATCAATATGTGTGGAAAAATCTTTTTAGCTATGTTCACGGTTGTTATACGCTCTGACCCTCTTTAGGTGATTGGAATTTTGAACTGAACCCTTTATTTCCTCTACCAGGGTAGATTCATTTAACTTTAACTCAATCACTGCAGTAGCCAAGTATTGAACTCACAGCTTTCCTTGAGAACATCAGTGTATGAATTTTTTTGACTTATAAAAATGTCTCGGTAACCATTTTTTACCATTTTTATATGGCAATTTTGTTGTTATTACTGCTTTTCTCTAGCATTCCCTAAAACTGGTTCCTATATTGTATTCATTTCTATGCTTGGCTAACTTGGCCAGCTTAGTAGAATTTTGTGTCTTAGCATATGTGCTGATTCCTTAAGTTTTTGTATTTTCCAGTAATGTTCTCTGTCTATTATTCCAACCTCATTCCACAGCAGGTGATGATCATCCTTTTTCCTCCATATGTGACCAGCTACTCCTGATTTTTCTATTTCCCCTCCTGTTATGGCTTTACGGTGTTCTTACAGTCTCACCTTAAGGTAGTGACCTGTTTCTCCTTTACATTTCTTACCACAGCTGCATAGGATGGTGTACACACAGTCCTTTGGGTTACCACTTATGGCTTTTGTTTGATGTTGTAAGCAGTGGATGATCCCTTTCCTTACACTGTATGGGTGGTGAGAGTTGAAGTTGAGGTATTGTCCAGTGAATGTTGGCTTGTGGCATACCGATGTCTTGAACCTATGCTCTGTTCGAGATATTAGTATATCCAGGAAGGTGGGTTTATTTTTTCTCTCCATTGTGAACTGTACTGATGATCTTATTGAGTTGACATGGTCCAGTAGCAGCTGAACCTCTTTCTGGTGTGGCCAGAGTATGAAGGTGTCATCTATGTATATCAGCCATAGGGTTGGTTTTAGTGACGTGGTTTCTAATGCCATTTCTTCAAAGTATATTTCTTCATGTATATATTTGCTATTGCTATGCCTTCCTCCTGTCAATATATGTCTGATCCTATTTCAAAGTGTGTTATTTGTGTACAAAAAATCACCATCTCCATCAGATTATCTATTTGTATATTGGTCTGTACTCCTAGGGATGAGTCTGAGGCCAGTCTGTTCCTGACTATCAATAGTGCCTCCTTCATGGGTACTTTGGTGAACAGACACACCATGTCCAGACTCACCCTCTGGTTGAATTGGATGGAAGCATCTTTGATTTTTTCCACAAAGTGGGTGGAGTTTTGGACATATGAAGGTGACTTTCCTATTAATGGGTCAATTATATCTACAAGAAAGGTGGTGGTACACAGAGCCTTGGTAGCTAACAATTGGCCTGAATGGAATACCATCTGTGTGAATTTTGGAGAGACCATATATGTGAGGTAGCTTGGTGTAATGCTGCAACAAATGCCTGTATATCTTAGGTAGGAAGTGATTCTTCTTCTTGATTAGGATCTCCAACAGCTTTCATTGTTGGATCCTTCTTTACTTTACTGTAGCTGCCATTTCTAATGAGGTCTTCCAGTTTTTCTGTATATTCCAATTTGTCCATCACTACAGTCACATTACCTTTGTCAGCTGGTAGTATGATGATGTTGTCATTCCCCTGGAGGGTTCTGATTGCCTGCTTCTCCAGTTTCTTGATGTTTAATTTGGCAGCTTGGCTTTCTCCAGTATCTGTCTCACTTTAGCTCATCCATCCAAGCCTGATGAATGAAAAATCTATCCCAGTGGATGAAATAAAGTGTTCAGTTCAAAATTCCAATCACATGAAGAAGGCCAGAGTGTAAGATGACAGAAATGAGGATAACAGTCTGAACAATGTAAATAATTACAATACTTCATCTCAGAAATATAGATAGATATCAGATCATTATTATATGGAAGATATTTCACAGAATTATTTTATGCAATAATAATTAATCTTTTCATTTGATTTTCAGTTTTTGTAATTAAAAAAAAATCAGATTATTATTTTGGGGCTATGCACAAACCTCACACTAAGTTGAAAACTGAACATGAAACATTTTCAAATTAGAGCATTTTAACAGTATTTTCCCATAAGTAAAATCTCATAATGTGCCATTTTTACTGTTTTGTAATCACAAATACATTCAGACAGAAAGTAAATCATTATATTAGAGATAATACAGTCATAACTAAACTTTATTATTAAAGAGATGAGTTCTCCTTTAATAAAGATGATTGGGTGGGGATCTAGTCCTAGTCTAAACCAATTCACTTATACATACCTGGATTATCACAATATCCTGAAATAGGATTCAGAACCATTCCAGTTGAACAATCACATGTTTTATTGAAAGTGCACATCTCATTTTGGCTACATTGATACACTTTTGTAGGGTCACAAAGTTTTCCATAAGTTTCTAAACAAAGATACAATAAAGTTTACATAAAACATTTTCCAATAGATACAGAAAGTATGCAGATGGGGTAGTAAGATTAGTGCAACCTAAAAAAAGTCACTTCTGCATAAATAGGCTTTGGAATACAAAAGAATAATTAAACTCAGATAATATCAAAACAATTTATTCAATTTGATTTCCATTACCTTCAATCACAACATTGAAAAACTGCACAACTCACAAAGTTCTTAGACATCTTCACCCACACCTTCTTGATAGCAGCTTTGAGATATTGTTGTTAGAGATTGAGATCTTGGTGGTGTTACTCCTAAATAGTCTATTGGGTTCAGGTCTGAGCCAACAGTGGTTTACAAGTCTGCTAGCCGGAAACCAACAAAGTTAGCTAGAAATTCTGTATTTTCTTGATAGTGTGACTGGAGCACTGCTCTGTTACTCTTTAGGTACTTGATCTTGAACCATAGCAAAACATGGTACCCCAGAACTTTGTAGTAGGCATCAGCACCCATATTTTCTCTAAGCTTGTAAAATGAGACCATTGTTTTCCAGATGTCAGAACACCCAAATATATGACTTTGGTGATAGGTTTGTTCCTGAAGGTACCATTGACATCACATCTATGAAGTGCTGGTCATTTTAGCAGTTCAAAATAGCATCCACTGTGAAGATTTTTCCCATCTGAGACTATTTTAGCAATGTGCCCATGATTCTTGAGGTGCTTAAGCACTTTCTTACACCTTTCCAGAATCCTGGCTGTTATGGATGCTAAGGAAGTGTCATGGTATACTGATGTATGAATTAAAACCTAAGTTGTCAAAAAGCACTGTTCTGACAATTTTACGGTCAAAACATTTAACTCTACAGCTTTATTATGCATAATGTTGAGGCCTTTGCAATGAAGTTGCAATATGCAATGGCTGACGAAAAATTTTAGACAATAAATCTTTACTGAAAGTTTTGCTTCCCAACCATATATATATATATATATATATGTCTGTGTGTGTGTGTGTATAAATAATGAGATTTTGATCTAGTTAACTGCAAATTTCTTTAAAAAATAAATAAATACAATTTAAATTGTGAGAATATAAAAATATTTTCTGATCTGAAATTACAGTTTCTAGTATTTCATAGATAGTCCATATTTCAAAGCATTTTAATATTTTCAATTGCACAAGCATTAAAGTATTCTTGATTTACTTAACTAGACATTGGCTTGACTGTAGTAGTTGATGGAGCCACAACTGTTGGTGCAACACAGGATGGAAAAACTGGAATTTGTGTCACATTCCTGTTTTCACCTGGAGGACAGGGAGGAACTGGAAATGTCTTTTCAGGAATCACTTTAAAATTTAAAGCATCAGGCCAGTTTACTATCTTGCCCACAGTAAAACGTACTCTGGCTGTTAACTGAAATAAGATGAAATCCAAAAAAGACAAAAGAATGAATTTAATATTGTTAGCCACTACTTGAATATTACAAATTTGATAGGATGAACTTTTTTTCCTATGTTAATCACTATTAACGCAGACAACTCATTATTATATAACTGATTGCAGTTTGACCACAGGACATAAGACAGTCACCAAAAACAAAACTTTATAGCTTAAGTCTAATATTCAACTATTGGTTTATTCATATTCTAATTGCATAATTATTTAAAAAAAAAAAAAAATTTTAAATAAACTAAAAAAACTATTAGTATTTTTGCTGGTTACTTTTTGTTATATCCAGAGTAGGCATCTAGACTTGATATATATGGCATATTCAAGGCTAATTTAAAAACATCTCCATCGTGAAGAATTTCATACTATTTTATTATGTTTGGACACTTACAATTGACAAAAGTTATCAAATATTTGTTACAGTTAGGTTTATATTAGAAGAATATAAAAAAAATATACTATTTAAAATTTTCACGTTTTTTTTATTTCTTTGTATTAGAAAAATATCTATTAAATTAGTAATCTATCATAGTTTAATGTTTTCCATGTAATAAAGCAATATTTTGAAGCTTATAAAAAATTAGAACAATGCAAATATGAAGAGAATTGATTTCTGCCATAAATGGCAATTACCATAAATATGCAAAAAAAAAAAAAAAAAAAAAAAAAAAAAATAATGCAAAAAGGTAGAAAATAAGTTGTGTAATATAGAATATATTTTTAAAAATAAGATCAAATAGCACCATATACTTTAACAGACTAAATTCCTAAACATGAAATATGATTTTATACTAAACTATGAAGATTCCTCACAGAAAGCACCATTTTATTTCATACCTAACATTGCTATATAACAGCTATTTTAATTAGTAACTACTAGATTTAATTTTTGGAAATAACGATAAAAGATAACATTTCCATAGTATTTTTAAAAGCACACAAACCACCAGTTTTGAATCTGAGGAATTTTCACAAAACATTCAGAGGCAAATGTTTTTGTTATTAACAGATTTGAAATATTTTTAACACTGGAGAAAATTGAGGATGAGAAAGAATTTCAACAAATTCCATTAAAGTTTAATCTCCCAAATTAATTTTGCATTGTAATCTTTAATGTATATAAAAATGCACAAAGAAAGCACAGATTAAAGCAATATAATACAACCTTCAAATGAAAAATTTAGAAATATTAAAGTTAAAGATTTTTGAATAAAATGGAAATGTGATAATGGTTTTTATTTATTTATTTATTCTCTCAGGTTTATAATAGAAACAGTAAACATTTTTATATAATTATAAAGTCCTAAAAAGCAAATAGAAAAACTTGTAGAAACTTACTGCAATGGTCACTTTATTGTCTTTATGAGTCATTTCAACAAATAAAAACAAATCTACTTTACTTGTATCCGTTCTCAATGTAATACCTAAAAAAATTAAAAGAAAACATGATTTTTAAGACACTGAAAAGATAAAAAAACAAAAATAAAGAAAACCTAGAGTTAATGTCCTTATCTGTTTATTCTGTAAATTATTTAATTTACAGAATAAACAGAAAAAGAAACTGAATTGAATCAATTTCAGAAAGTCAGTTTTCTCAGAATGTACTCAATTAATTTTAGAAATATTCTTTATTACAATTTTTTCTATAAAACACAAAGAAATCTTCATCTTTATATAATAAACTTTTTTAAAAATAGCAATTATTTTTAGAATAAGTTCAAGTTCCTGCATTCATTTTGATAAATTGCTTATTTGTGGAGGTGCAAGTAATATTGTAGGTATTAGGTTAAAATGAAATTCTTACATTTTGTTAAAAACAAAAATAAAAAGATGGATACATTTTACAGTTCAGCTTTTTCTAACAAGTGTTGTCTTTTTGTAATTTTTTTTCTTAAGCTGTTAACAGCATTATGGAGGCATAACATTTTTAAGTGGGTATATGTTTCCTTTTTTATGTATTAGTGATTTCAAATGCCACAGATTCCTAACCAGGTAATTAATAAAATTTACATTTAATTTTTTGTTTCATGGATGATGAACACAATGCCCTGAGAAGTGGGAAAAGCAGGCCAAAGAAGACCTCTAAATTCTTCACAATGTAAGCTGATAAAGTTAAAAACTGTGATGAAGAGACTAGAAATTACCTTAATGGAACTTCATCTCCACCCCTAAAGGAACAAAGGAAAAAAAGCTACTCAGTGAATCTGAGTATTCAAACAATTCTAGAATTTGTGATGAAGAACCACTTTGAATGACCTTCATTTTATAAACAGCAAGACAAATAGGTTGCAGTATACTATTACTCTAACTTTTAATTAAATCTCTATCCAGTGTTGTAATCAAAACTTTAATTTCAATCAAAAGCAGAAATGATTATTTTTGATATCCTTTATTATCTACATTTGTCTTTAGATAAGACTTTGATATAATGCCACTTTCTAGAAATGATAGGATATGGAGTGTTCCAGGAATATTGGCTATATAAACAAATTCAGATGACAAATCATCATTAGGAGAGGAAATATATCAGCACTCCCACATTTTTTAAAAAAACAACCAGAAGCTTAACCAGCAACTGTTGCGAAACTGATTCAGGAAAAGCTTGAAAAGTATGTCTCATAACTCAGATGACTAGGATCAAAGTGTGGTATCGGTTCCAGCAGCTGAGAGTTGGCCCACGGCCCCAGCCATCAGTAGCAACAGTTCCAGCCAGCCATCATCATCTGCAGCTCTGGCTTGCCATTGGCTGCTGCTCTTCAGCGACAATGCATTCAGCAACTACAAAACTATCTTTTCACCCTCTACTTGAACATACAGAGATATTTTTTGCCTAGTGCACTGTAATCTTATTTTTTTCTTTTACATCATCTTTCATTCATTTTATTTTTCTTAATTTGAAGATAAAGTAGTTTAAAGCTTTACAATAAGCATTTATTTGAAGGATTGATGAATGATTCATTTTATGAAACATTTCTAAGTTTTGTACTGTCCCTTTTTGACTAGTTTTGCCAAATTGCACTTATGGTTGTTTTACATGTTTTTTTACTACTGAAAAAATTAGCTTTATCACTGTTGTGCTATAAATGAGACCATGAAGTTGCAAGGCATTACCTGTTGAAATAAAACTTATATGAACAATCAAAATTGCCTTTCTGTGTCATGTTTTAACTATTTTGTTTTTGAGAATGCAATTTTTCCAAATGTTTAGGTTGGTCTGATTTAATAATCATTGATTCTATTAGCATTATATTTCTTTTACTTCAAGACTACCTCTATGGCATTACCTTTTATAATGATTTTTAACTAGTCTGAAGACTGCATCTTCAGTTATAGACTGTTGAAATTGTTTTTCTGGTCCAATAGCACACAAGACAGAAAGCTGACAAATTTCAGTCATAACTTTATTGCTAATTGAGCTACCAAGATAAATTTGGTTCCATTTTTCTGTTTTGTCAAGATCTATATACATGTATTTAAGGTTTTTAGATATATTGAAAATAAAATTATAGTTTGGGATACCTATTCAGACAAAATATTTACTTCATTTTGTAGTAAAGCCTTTGGAAAAGGGTAAGACTATCTTCCTCCAGACATGGATTAAATAGTAGAGCATCTTGGCTCTCCTGCCTTGGGTGACATCCAGCCTATAAGAAAGAACATGGAAGAAAAAGTGGAACAAAAGAGAATGACAGCAAAACAAAAGGAATAGGAAAAAGAAAAGAAAAAAAGACAGCCTTTCACAATGATTTTTCCAAAATTGTAGAGTTTGGGCTATCACATCATTCCTGAAAGAAAACAAGAAGGAAAACTAATGACACACCACATGCTCACACTTCTTTCTCCTTCCTCTCTTCTCTCTACCTACTTCTTGACATATACTGATCAGCAGAAATAAAGTTGTCACATGTATGCCTACAATCTTATCCCCTTTTAGTTTTCTAACCACTCCCCCACTCCCTTTTTTGAACTAATAAATTTCCCATTGCCATGGTCTTTTTTCCTTCAGTAGCCCTTGGCATAGACATAACCCTCTTCACACCATTAGGTTTTGCATTATCTGAGTTGTTAACCATGATTTGTCTTGGGATTGATAGTGGAGTGGTTTCCTGTTGCCTTCTCTATGGTGGTTTATGGAGACACCACCTCTAGTTAGCTGGCTCTTGACTCAGTGAGTTCCTCTGCCCTTTGGTAGGTCTTGTTTTTCATCCTACTAGCTTGTTAACAAGCTGCCTCACTAAGAACTCGGAGTGGGGTAGTCTATTTAGTCACTGACATTTCAACTGGAAAACTTACCAAAAGGTGAAGGAAACAAAAAAAAAAAAGGAGGGCCTGGAGAATCTGATACTCACGAGTCAAACAGAGGGAAAGAGAGACAAGGGAAAACAACGTGTGATATACCTGGTGGACTTAAGCAAGTGGATAACAGAACGTGGTCTGTGGGAGGAAGCGGAGGGAAGGAATTTGTTGAGAGCTGCAAGGGATAGACGGAGGTGGAGAGCTATGATTGCCTATGTCCTGAAAGTACATGGCACATAAAAAGAAAAGTAGCCTTTGGCAGGAATGAAGATAAGTTTATATAACTTATCCCCACTCCTCAATACCATACCAGCATAAATAGTAATTGAATGTGCAATATCCACTGACAGATTCAGTGAAAACTTTCCAGCCAAGCTGTAACAATTTTTGCCTAGTCCACAAAGAAATAAGCAGTATTGTGTTATCTTGATAGAATAACAAACCATTTCTTTTAATAAAACTAGATGTTTTTTTGTTGACCGCTGCCTCAATTGGTCTATTTGGGAGTAGTGATAGTTTGTTCTCCAGGAACTTACAGTAGGTACCTCTACTTCTTTGGCATAAATTTTTGATACCCAAGGTTTAGAATGAATTTTTAAAAATGAAAAAGCATTCTTGAAGATTTCATTTTAGCTTTAATTCAAAGCTAAAGGATTAAATTTATTATTTCCAGTAAATAAGATATTCTGATGTATTTCAGATAGAAATTATATAGATTGGAATGTCAAATTTAATTTCAATTTCTTAAAATTTTCTTAAAAGTGGCCATTTTCTAAATTTTAAGAAATTTGTAAAGAAACAAATTTATTGATTTTAAAACACTTCTAAAAAATAATAAAATATTTCTGACATGCTATATGAGTAAAATTAGAAAATTTAAATTTAAATTAATCTGATTTGAAATAAATATTACTTATTTAAAGCATAAAAAAGTAATATACAACCATTTGTTATTGATTGGCTGTGTTTATGTAAAGCAATGATTGATGGGTAATTGAGTGACAAAGTGATGACAGCTAATTTTGGGATTTGTAAATTTCATTTCCATATCACATCCAGGAAATAGCCAATTACAGAATTTTAAATGATTTTAAACTATTAAAAATTATTATAATTAAAATTTAAAAAAAAAAAAAAAGAAAAAAATTCTTGCAAAAATTCATTATTCATTGGAAAAATTTTATTTCTTGAGACAATAGTGTCCTTAATATAACTTATTTACAAAAGCAATTAAAAGCTTTTCTAATTATAATAAAAAAAAATATTTCAAAAATAATTTCACTCATTTGTGAATAAGTCCTGAAAATTTCATCAAACTTGGACAATTATTTGACTTTTACAAGAATTTCCAAATCAATGTGTTTTTGATGGAAAAAATGCACAAAAAAGTCAATTATTTTGCCACCCTGATGACGTAAACAAAACAAGATTTTAACCAAAATTTTGAACGTGTTAGGATTAAAAAATTTCAAAAAGTAACCAAAAAAGACTTTGGTCTTTCATCTTACAAAAAACAAACATTTTGACGATAAGACTTTATTTTTATTAAGTTTGTGGCCTTTTTCATTACACTATGCTGTTTTCCGCAAAAAAGTGGAGATACCTAGTAAAGGATTCCCTTCCAATCTCACCATACACATATCATCACCTGTGGTTGAGGGCCAACCTATTATAGTGGTTCTTCTTTATGTGCTGTGTCCTCCCAGGATGTAGGCAATCATGGCTCTCCATAAATTCCTGTCCTTTGTAGCTCTTAATAAAATTTATCCTAAACCCTGTTCTACCATTCATTTATTTAAGCTCACTAAGTTCTTCTTGCCTTCAATCTGTCCTTTGAGTATCAGATTTTACAATCCTTATTTCCACATTATATGCCCTAGAAATTTCAATTGTCTCTTCACCATTTCATGTCCATGCTATTCTAAAGTATCCACTTTTTATTAAAATTTCTTTCAAAAATAAAAAAAATTCAAATATGGTCCAGTACATTTTTTTTCATTACATTTATGCAGGAGCAAAGTAAAATTGATAAACAAAAGCTAATTTTGGAAATTAAATAAAATGCATGTCCATATGACAGACATGTTATAATACAATCAAAAGTAATCTTTTGAATGATGATAATGATCTTTAAGTCATCTAGTTACCAAAACAAGATAAGTTTCTTAGTAAACTCAATAAAGAACCAGCCAGGACAAAACTCTCCGCAAGTAAATTCTTTAAATAACTTATTTACCAGGTATTGGTATGCTTGCATTGTGATGAAGACGTCTTTGGAAAGAGGAATTCATTAACACATTCTGGAAATAGACATCCATGGACAATGGGGTATCACAATGATTAATCATTACTCCAAAGCATACCGGATCACCTTCCTTTATATGCAAATGAGCATTCTGTGTAAAAATAAAAAAAATAAAAAAAATAAAAAAATGTAGCAGTGAGTAGGTTGAGACAAAAGATTCATTTAATCATTAAATGTGTTAAAAACATAAGTATAATAGAAGTATAAACATTCTCAATAATAAAACACTCATTTATTACCTTAACAAAAATACTTTATTAATATTGTTACTGGATATAATTATTTATATATAAAAGGGAAAAGATCTTATTAATAGGAATATCACCCATAGAGTGACACTACAAAATAAATAATATTTAAAGCAGCTAACTTTTCCCTATAGGACAGCATGAAAATGAGGTTTCAGATATTGTTCTACAGTTCAGATTTTAATCATTATCAATGAAAGTTGACAGAATTAGCAAAGCACTTAAAAGATTAACAAAAAGTAAATGTTTCATTATAGAACACAGAGAGAGAGAGTGAAAAAAAGAAAAAAGAAGATAATTTGATTACTTATTAAAGTGGTTCATGTTTTTTTTTTTTAATCATAGTAATCAGAGGGAGTGGTGAAAAGTTCTCAGTCCAACCCACTTAGAAAATCTAACCAAATTACTTTTTTGTAAGGCCTTCTTTGTTGCTTTGATTAATTTTCAGCACTCTTATAAATAATACATTCAATTTCTAGCACACATTTTAATATTTATTTATATTATTTACATTGTTCAGACTGTTGTCTTCATCTTTATTGCCATATTCACAATGTCTCAGCTGTTGTACACTCCAACCTTGTGGTGATTGGAGTATTTTTATATTTGCTAATTAAAAGTATTTAGAATTAGCACAATTGCAATTAAGTTAAAAACAATTCTAAAACATTGTACATGATTAATGTTTTGGTAAATCAATCACTGAAAATAAGCTTTAAAATTTAAAAATTATACTTATCAAAACCGTTTTCATTGTAACTGAACCAATATTGTAAACAGACAATAATAAAAATGTAATTTTCATTCTACTACAGTTAATAATAGTTTATTAAATATAAATTCATACTGCAATGTAAAATTGAACTGACAACTTCACATTTAAAGAAACTTGAAAAGCAACCTAAGATGGAGTATTGGAAATCTGGAGGGATAAAAATATGACTAAGCCAAGAAAACTGGCCTATTGTTGTTGCTTTTGTTGTTTGAGTTTAGAGAGCACTCAATAATTGTAGCTAATAACTAAAGAAGTTTAATTAGTTTAGATGGGTTGAAAGGGCAAGGGATTCTGAAGGAATCAAACCCAAATATTGAACATAACTTAGTATATGACCCTGTACCCACCTACTAAACTTGCCTAGATGGCAAAAAAAAAAAAAAGTAATAAGTTACATCTTAAGCCAAAGCCAATGAGCAATGGTTTTTATTTACATAAACAGAAATCCACCGGTGGTCTTATTAAGAATAGTTTTCAGGAAATGTCAGTTATCAAAAAGTCAAAAGGTCATATGATCAAATCATACCAAGACACCTTCAGTTCTTAATCATTATTCCAAGACTGATCAGTCTTTGGAATCCAACTTTTTATACAAAATATAGTTGGCTCAGACTTGCAATGCTTCAACCCTGAGCTTGACACTTTTACAGATCTTCTAAACACATGGGCGGAAGAATCTGCTGTTCAGGACTTGCTAGAGACAGGCCTTTCAGTCATCTAGTATTACATTTAGTTGTTGTAATTGGGAACATCCTTGTAATAGTATTACATTTGGTGGCTGTGACCAACATATCAAAGCTCTCAGTGTTCAACCCTGGCAATAATATTAAAACTGTTGGTAACCAGTGATAGGTAAAGTAATGGAAAACAAAAAGCTATTAGTAGTAAGGAACCAAAAGGAGGTAGGCAGAAATTTAGGCAATGCTTCAGGTGTCAAAGGCTAAACATGGTTAAAGACATTAGGTTAAGAGCCATAGCTGGAATTTACAGGTGTGGTAAGACAGATCATTTAATAAAATACTACAACCAAGAAAATGGGTAAAATATTGATAGCTACCTCTACTCCAGTAAAGGTGCCCTAAGGCATGATGTTACTGAAGGGTATGGTGTTGGTAGGTGAGTAAATGGCTGAAATTGATTGATAGGTGGTGTGGGAAAAGTAAGATGAGCAGTAAAGAAAAGGGAGATCACATATAGAAGCAGCAGAACATAGCTTTCCTCTGCCTTTTCTATAAATACTTTCATAGTAATTGTTATGACAAGCTCTCTTCTACAGTACCTAGACTTTATGAATTTAAACACAGTAATGGCACCAAGGACTCATCATTTCACAGGTGAAATGGCTAGATGTAACCATAATTCTATGCTAACAGTTTCCTCTATCGCACGGATGGACGGTACTGTAACCCATTGTAAGAGAGATTCCTAAGATGTCGCTAGAAAAGATGCTGGCATTGTTAAAGCCAGTTGACAAGATTGATCTTGAACAGTTGAAGTCGGAGTTAGATAGGATAAGTATGCCAAATTTGGGCTGGAAAGAGAATTTGGTTGCTATAATAGCCTGGCCGACCATTGTGGGAATTATACTATTATATTATAATGATAGTTGTGGCCTTGCTGGTTTGATGCTGGTTGAAGAGGCATGCGGTGTTGTCAACTGGGCAGAATAAACTGGCACGGGAGTGCATGAGTGAAGGAGGGATTCCAGTTAGTACACTTTACCAAGGTAGGTCTGACCCGAGTGCATTGGGACCCCTAACTGATATTGTAGAAGAGTCCACAATTGTCGTGGAAGGACCTGAACCAACAAAAGATTCGACAAAGCCTGTTGTGAAGGCGAGACAAAATTAGACGGACAGATTTATGAAATAAATCAAATTTTTTTTTTTTTTTAGTAATGAGACTGGTAAGGAGTGTTGCGAACTTCAAAAAAAAAAAAAAAAAAAAAAAAAAAAAAAAAAAAATGGAAAGAACCCTCGAACTAGTGAACTATGTGAAAAGCTTCAGTGAACTTTAACCGGAAGTTGCATATACATATGTATCATAAGGACAATGAAAATATAAATGGGCATAATGAGCCCTAAGAAGAACTGAGGACTCTACCTTTGCATGCTGGAAGAGACGTATGTTTAAGTAGCCCCCAAGTAAGAAGCATGTTAGACTGGGTTTTCTCATATTTTGTTGATATGTTTCAAAACTACATACAAAATGTGGTGAAAGAACAACCATACTAAATTCTAAAAGAATTACAAAAAAGACAATATTACCAACCAAGAAGTAACTAATATGTTATGCCTTACTACTATGCCATAAGTCTCAACAAGACTACAAATTATGTCTGGAGAAATTTCCATTACCAACTTTTTCTTTATTAGAGAAAATTCAAAAAAATTAATTAAACATTTTCAATGTGAAATGTGTTTCCTGGTCATGGTGAACAAAACACACTGTAAAAGTAATTCACTTTGCAGCAAAAATTGTTGTGAATATATTTACAACAACAAATGAAAGTTTTCATTGGACAAAATTTGAAAACTATTGTAGAATGTTTTAAAAAAGGTAAAGGTCAAAAGAAAATGGATTTATAGAGAAACGGTAAGTTTTTTTTTTTACTTGTATTTGTTTTGTACCACTGCTTAATTCTTTAATAACTATCTTTTGTTTGTTTGCAATCTTTTATTATTACTTTTCTGTTTAAAAGGAGAAAAAAAACAACCTGTTTGTGTATTTTGGACAGTTTCAACATGTTTTAGATAAAACAAACTTAAACTGACTATAAACCAAATAGGCCTGCTAGAAATTAGCCTGAAATGTGACATGTGGGGCTGTATATGTTATTGGGTCATGGGTTACAGTTGAAAAGGTGAGAAAATATAGGAAATTAGAATTATTGGAAGAAGGAATACAGTAGGACTTCAATTGAAAAAGAACAAGATAGAAAAATTAATCTTCTAAATTAAATAAATTCTTATACCCTAAATTGTACATACAGTAAGTTTTGTTAAAACTTGTAATAAGTCAAAACAGGTCCACCCCTTGTTAGTGGGGTCTGCAGGTAAGAATTAGCACACTAAAATTGTAAATTTGGTGACAGTAATTGTGAGTTTAATCCCTGGCCCAGACAGTGAATGATCAATAACTGAGCAGTACTCAAAATAAAGAACAAAGGAGATATCTCTAGATATGGGCAGTGGAATGAGAACAGTCTAACCCATAGATTAAATGAAAAGTTCAGTTCTAAATTCCCTGTAAGTTACCCAGATACACCTGATGAGAGTTGGAGGGCACAACAGCCAAAATGTTGATAACAACAAAGATGAGGACAAATAACAAGTCCTTATCCTAGTGTAATGGACATGGCATATTTCCCCGACAAAAGAGGCAAAAATCGTCTCTGCCATACATGGTCATTTAAATTACATAGTACCTTTTTTCCTAACTTTTCACACCAAACATTGCTTATTTGTCTAGTATAACAAGCATTTAAATTTTTTATTTTTGTGTTTTATTTTTGTTATTTACTTTGTGTTAATTTTATTTCAGTTGTTTCTTTATTTTATTTGTTTGTTTTGAGTTTCTTTTTGTTTAAACAAAACTATTTTTGTGCTTGGCTATAAAAAAAAATATAAAAAGGAAAAAGAATATTTCAATAATGGCTGACAAATGTCAGCATGTTCCGAAAAATCTTTTGGGGTTAGCCTTAAAAGATGAACCCCCAGAGAAATTCACTGCTGAAGCCACAAAAGTTGCTGATGTAAATATGGTAGCCAAGAATTGCCAAAGTCAAGAGAAAAGAAAGGTGGCCAAGAATAGCCAAAAATCAACAAGAAAATATGGTGGCTGGAAATAACCAAAATAAAGACATGAATGTGGAAACCAAAAGCAGCAAAAATTCAAAAGATGGTAGCTGAAAATGATAGTAAAGACAGTGCAGCGTCTTAGAGCAAGTCATAGGAAAAAGACATCTGATTAAAAAGGATAGACTTCTGGTAGACCCTGAAGAATTGCAGAAAGTTGAAACAAGAATTGTGTCATTCTTCATGGTGGACATGTGTTTGTGTAAGATTTGTAACTCCTCGAAAGACACCATTGTTAAAACATTGCCATCACTGGAGGTTAAACACCAAAGAATAATAAAGGGCAATGGTTTCTTTATATAAGACATACTGTTTCTATTGCCAGAAGATTACTTGGCCACAGCAAGTTGCAAACAAAGGATTTAATCATCTGAAAGAAAGCCCTTGGAGTCCTGGCCCCAATTGACCAAAATTCCCCTCTGGCCAAGTCTGTTAAATCTGCCTCCCCTGTAGGCAGATTTAACAAGCATGTCAGCAGGCGGAACTGGTGTAATCAAACCCCCACTTGGGTCTGGTCCCACATTCCTTGCCAAACCTTTCCTGGCTGCTTGTGCAGTTGCAGAGAAAGAAGAAGGGAAATAGCTGGTCATTGGTAAGGCCAGAGAGAAGTGCTAGACAGCAGGGCCTCAGTCCCCTGAACCCCCAAAGGGAAAGACAAAAACATCCCCACTCCCTCTACCAGTTCTAAGGGTGGCACCCCAGTCACAATCTTGATGGACCAACTGAGGAAAAAAGAAAAGAAGAAAGAGAAACTCCTGAAGGTGAAAGAAGAGCTTGAAGTCAAGCATGGAAAGGAATCTTTGCTGCTGGGGGTGAGGGGCTCCTGGTCTTTTGCCTTGTCTTCCCCAACATCTAGAAAAGCATTTGCCCTTCTACCAGTCACGCACACACCATCGAAACAACAGAAAGACAGCCGAAATATTTTTTTGCTATCACTCTTTAAAACTAAACCGACCCCCATGCCTTCTCCCCCCCCAAAAAAAAAATGGAACTGACAAAAAGCAATAGTAGCCCAGAGGTTATGACACAGTCAGAAAAAAAAAAAAAAAAATCAAGTCTCCATACCTTCCTGGAAAAGATGTCTGCTGCATGTCCTGGAAACAAGCCAAAAGGATCTTTGATCAAACCCACAATCCAAGAAGCCTAATGTACCTATGGAACTTCAGGCATATAAAGGGCAAAGATGTTGAAGTGCCAGAAAACTTTCCTCGAGCTGAGCGGATGCTTACAATTGTGCATTTTGGGACTTTATCAACAGGTTTGATCATGTTGAAAAGTATCATAATAAGCACCCCTAGGAGTTAGTGTGGACTTGGATTAATAGGGCAGCTCAGCTTCATAGTGTGTTCTAGCTACATTGACCAAGTCTTAGTTAAGAGAGTTGATGTTGGGCTCTTGGGTTGTCCAAGTTTTCTTTCTATAGTTTACTCAGATCATAGGCTCATTCGGGTTCGCATAAACTTAGATAAGCCTAAGGTTAGAATAGTTGGCTACTAGAAATTGAACATATCATTGTTTGGTGAGTCAGATTTCCAGGACCAGCTGCTACTAAGGCTACAGCAGGAATTGACGGGTCTGATGTTGAGAATATGTGGTGAGATAAATTAAAATCCTAAATTAGGTTGTTTGCCACTGAATATAGGCATCAACTCATCATACAGCGAAAACGCTAAATGAGAAGAAAGTTGATCAGATGATTAAATCCCTTGATAGTGGGGAAGTAGCCATAGTTAGGGCAGAGTTGGCCTCCTAGTTTATCAAGATCAAGCACTGGTAGTTAGGGCTAGGTTAAAAAGAATGTCTCCTAAGGTGATGAATATGACCACAGTATTGCATGTAACGGAAGCTAGAAATGCATCCAGTAGACACATTGCTGAATAAGCAGAACACAAGCATATGCGAGGCTTTCTGTGACTACTTTCAGGATTTGTTCACCAGGGAGTCCAGTCTGAGCACAGTTCAGTTCGACGCCTATGTGGCTGACTATTCCTGCCTCAAAGCGCCTGAATTGGTTGGGTGTGAGGGTCCCATCAGAATCAGAAATCTGGGAAGCACTGAAGCTGGATTTCCAGAACAAAACTCTGAGATTAGATAGTCTTCTTCACAAACTGTACTTGTGGCAGTCACCTATTCTTCTTCCTTTGCTGGAACTGATTTAGAACAACTGGATGAAGCAGGGATGTGATCAAGTTCCTACACAAGGACAAAAACAGTGGGGATGGGATAGGTAATTTTTGACCTTTGACAATGTTAAATACAGAGCTGAAGATTTTAGCCAAGGTTGTTTGAAGGTTGTTCTCTCTAGTCTTATTGGCTTTGAACAGACGTACTGTGAAGGGCAGGATTATTCAGGACCACATTCATTTGGTATGCTTGATCATTGAGCAAGTCGACAGTGAAGCCATGCTGATCAATTTTGATCAGTCCAAGGCATTTGATAGGGTTGATCATTGATTTCTGGAGGCTGTCATTTCCACTACTGGTTTCAGGCCATACTATCACACCTGGATTTGGGTTCTGTATAC
This sequence comes from Acanthosepion lycidas, assembly GCA_963932145.1. NCBI lineage: Eukaryota > Metazoa > Mollusca > Cephalopoda > Sepiida > Sepiidae > Acanthosepion > Acanthosepion lycidas. The sequence continues at coordinate 66,037,150 of OZ010583.1, forward strand.
GCCCCCCAATGTGCTGGTGGAAGTGAATGGCTTTTTGTGCTGTCTGGCTCCATTCGTCAAGGTTGTTCACTTTCACTTTTGCTGTATGTTCTTGTGTTGGAGCCATTCCTTCACAAGTTAAAGTCCAATCTGGTCCTATGCAGAATTTCTCTATATGGTGCTAAAGTCAGTAGAGATCAGAGGTTATGAGACGGTGACAGGAGGGTCAAGATCAACCACAATTAGTCTGTTGGCTTGCATTTGGGTGCGTGGAAGAGAGTTTCTGTTCCTAGACCTTTCCTCTGGACAGACAGGCTCGTCAAGATACTTGGTGTCTGGTTCAGTCCTGATCTCCTCTTGGAAATGAATTAATTAGAGTTATGAGAGAAGGCCAAGGTCACAATTCATCTGTGGTCCCAGAGGAATCTTTTCTTAAAGGGGAAATGATGAAGTAAATGCTGAGGACATCTACTTGATTCTCTACTAACTTTCTGTACTTCCACTTCCGTGTGCCATACTAGTGAAATCAGTAGGCTCTTGTTCTCCTTCTTGTGGGGATGTAAGGCTCCCTGGGTAGTTCAGGAGATCTGTTGCCTCCACCCTTCTGAAGGTGGTCTGGGTATGCCTAGTGTTGAGATTTGTCAACATACACTTCACATCACATCACATTCCTAGATTGAATGAGTCAGAAATCGGATGGTGAGGGCGAATTCTAGAAGGAAGACGCCTGTAAGAACTTCCCATCATTGAGAAGTGTGCACTTGTGTGAGGAGGAGGCCCACTGTTTACACCCAGGCAAGTGCTTCTTCTACCATGAATGTTGGATTGCTCTCAAGCACCTCTTACATGCAAACAATGGCCTCTCCAACGTCCAGGCATTATATCATACACAGTGTAGGTGTGCCATAACATAGAGCTCATCTGAACAATTACCATGGAATTATTTATGAAAAAGGCACAGAGAGGCAACACTATGGCTTTGGGCAAGTGACTGAAGCAGAGCTGTAAGATCAGAACCAATAATATTGCCGATTCTTCTTTGGATCTTATTGAGGAGATCCAGGAAAATAGCAGGAACACTGCACCATATATGGCAGCAATATTCTAAGCATGGACAAATGGTAGACATATAGATATGCATGATAGATTGAAAAAGTGTCTTGCTCGACACAATGAGGCAATTTTCTTAGCAGCTCATCTGGCAATGCGTTAGTCCAAGAAGGTGCAATGAGTCACTTCCTTGGAGGATAGTATCAGCTATAATGATGGAAGGTAGAGAGGGGTCTCTTAAAATCTAAGACACCTAAATGATAGCAACATGAACTACAAGATATCCTATTTCATTATTTTCTTGTGAGTAGTGCATTGTAGATTATTTACTTGCCTACACTGAAGCAATTATGATTTTGCATAATAGATATGCTGCAGGTATAACTGTTGCTCAGTTATCCTAATTATTCAAAAGTGAAACAAGTAACATTAAAAACCAACAGGAAAAGAATAACTGAAAATCATGTGATTCATAAAGAGAATTTAAATACAAATAGCACCAGCATTTTTATTAGTCACAATCAACTAAATTTTTTCATACAAAAACATTTCTCACAAGCTAAATTTAGAATTAAGTAAAGCTTAATACATAAAGCATATCACATCAAATCTTGCAGCTAGAAAAACCTATGCAAACAAAATGACAAATAACATAATTTAAGTGCATGTGAGATTTCTCATAATTTAACGTTTCATTGCATCCACCCAAAATTGGAACTTATAACTTATTTGACAAACACATACAAACAGAAATGTGGTTCTACAGAAGGATGCTGAGAATACCATGGGCTGAACATGTGATCAATGATGACATTTCAGAGAAAATAGAAATAAAAAAGACACTAATCAGAAAAAGATAGTTGAAATTTCTAGGGCACATAATAAGAAAACTTAATACTCACAGGACAGATTAAAGGCAAGAGGGACAGCGGAAAACAATGCAAAACCTGTCTAGCAAGCTTATGTAAATGGATGGTAAGGACAGGGTTTAGGAGAGATAACAAAAACATAAAATTTATTAAGAGCTACAAAGGATAGGAAATTGTGGAGAGCCATGATTCCTAACATCCTGAAGGAACATGGCACACAGAAGAATATATAAGTGTCCTGGAGACTGCTTTTAAGTATGAAACAAACTCATGTTCAATGAAGAAACAAAGTGAAATAAGATTAGTAAGTAAGTGTTAATAAGACTTGAGGATTAACTAATATGAAATATCTTTTAACCATGAAAATGGAATGCAAATTATCTAGCCCTAAGGATTGAATAATGAGTTCAGTTCTAAATTCAAAAAGTGCTTACCAAGTTCAATGAAAAACGCGGAGCCAAAGTACAACATTCAAAATGTTGCTATTATAACAGCCAAGATGAATGGGCATATAATAACCCTCATCTAAAAAATTCTGACAAATGAACATGTCAGAGTTCATCTTAGGACTTCTACTTCTGTGATTTGATATTTGGCTCATAATTTCTAAACATAAAAATTGATTTTTTGGGATCACCTAAATAGATTTTGAACTTTTTTGAATTCTTTTAATACATTTTTCAAATCTAATAATTAAAAGGAAGAGAACACAAACAACAATGTTGTAACTTCTGTTTAAATTGTATTATGTACTTGCCACAAATCTCAACTAACTGAACTCTAATTTTCTTTTTATACCAGTTTAAAAGGCTCCATACAAGAATATTTCTTTTATATTTTATGTCCTGTTTTGGAAATCAGAAAGATAATGATCCATGATCTATGAGATTGTTAGTGAACTATGCTAAGTAATTACCTTTTATAGTATTTCTTAAAGTAATGGGCATTACTTTGTATTGCCCATCTCTTCTCCAGTTCATATGTAATAGGTTGTACTGGGTTACATGATGCAGGTAGCAACATCTGACCTGTTAGTGAGAAATAGTTATTTCCTATTGCTGGCTCCATGATTTTGAATCCAGAGTTGCCTTTCTAGACTGCCACTTAAGATTAGAGATCCCAGTCTACCCTACTGTTTTACCCACAGCTGGAGAGCAAGGGAGTAGAGATGTCTTTCCTAAAGGCATTAGTGTGAATTTGAACTCAAATTTCAGATAACTGTTTCACTAACTACCTCTACATCCATAAATAATGATACATACCAAGAAAATGAATATCAGATCCTGACTTATCAACTATCACCTTAAAACAGTCATATGAAGGGATAACATTTAGAATAGAGAAACAAAATCCAAAATATAACATCTTGAAGAATTTAAATAGATTTAAGTTTTTATTATATTACAAAAATTATTTTTTGCAAAGTTTCAAAATAGGCCAATTTATTTAAGGAAAATGTTCCATATATACAAGCATTTGGAAGGTAAATATTTTTGTATAAGGTTTTGTTAAAAAGTTACAGGAAAAGAATTTTAGACATTTTTAGTATGACAGATCTTCATTATTACACACTCAAATTTATTCACCATCCAATCATTTACAAAGCTTTCATTTTTAATAGCCATTAAGAACTAAGAGGACAAAGGCATGCTCATCAACAGGATGCATAAAATCCAAGAATGAACACTGATAAAATTCAGCAATAGAAGGAATACATTTCAGATCTCTTCCACAACAAAAGAGGACAACCCAAAATATACAGAAATATGGAAAGACCAAAAATATTAAAATCTAAAGTGAATCAACACTGGCCAAGTTGAACAGAAACAAAACAGCAGCATCAGACAGAATTGACAGCAGCTTTAGATGATTTTGGCAATGACTAAATTACATACATAATTAATGTAATATACAACTGTATACAATATTGGAAAACCTAAGTAGGTCCATTTTTATAGCATTACTTAAGAAGCCAGCTGCAAACAAATGTGAACTCCATTGGACAAATCAGCCTAATGAGCCACATAACAAAACTTATCCAAATTCTGATGAATAGAGCATACAGCAGGATTAGACCTGAAATAAGACAATAATATTGCAGTTTCATTAAAGACACTGGAACAAGGAATATGATATTTATGCTAAGAATGATATCAGAAAGAGCAATACAAATGCAAAAGGACATCTACTTATGTTTTATAGATTATGCAGAAGTGTTTGATAAAGTGCATCACAATGAACTGAACTGCTAGATAAGCTTAATTTATTTTTGAAGGATATCAGAATAACCCAGAACATATACTTGGAGCAAACTGCCTGCATAAGAATAGAAAATCAATTCAATAAATACAGAAAAATAGAAAGGGGCATAAGATAAGGATGTGTCTTTTTCACTAGACATTAGAGTTGGTTGGTTTGGTAATTTATGTTTTGGTATCGGTTTCTGGATTTTATTCTTTGATACTGAGGTTTCTGATTCAGTTTTTCAGTTTTTAATTTAGTAATTTTGGTTTCTAAGGAAACCATTCATTTTCTTGTGTAAATGACAGTATTTCCAGTTGATATCTAATTTCATTTGAGATTGATAAATTTGCATCTTAGTTTGTTCAACTCGCAATTTCTTGTTTTTCTAGACCAATCTTAAAAATATTTGTATGGCTGGAAAGAAAATAAAATAATTTTTCTAAACATGTAACTTGTATGCGTTTTTATCCATTGAATTATTTCCTTTTTTTTTTTTTTTTTCTTACAGCAAGTTAACTTAAAACGGTATTTTGCTTCAAACTGCCGAAAATGCGAAATATCATTTTTTTTTTTCTGAGACTAAATTTTTTTTGCACAGTGACCAATCTTTATCAATATTCTTGAAATTGTACACTCAATTAGAAGACACAACCAGGAATATGTTCATTTCCTCTCTGACCCATGGAAGCAAATCCCTTTAAAAATTATAAAGTAAGCAAACAAAAAAAAAAAAATTAAAATTATTGAAACTACTGATTTGTCGCATAAAATAAATGCCCCACATACTTTTTGACTTTCAAGTGTTGTCTTTTGAAATGTCTGTGTTTGTGGAAGTCTGTTAATGGGTCAATATTTGTTTTGTTTCTTTTTTAATTAAGGGTAATAAAATTTATAGATATGCATAAAGTAAAAAGACCAATGGATCTGAAAACACGAAAAACGAGAATCGGAGTGGGTAATAAAGTAGGAATTGTTCACTTAAAGTCAGTTTTTAGCCTTTAAGGTAATTTAGTCATAGGATTCCTTACTTAAAGTTTCTTAAACTTTCGAATAAATTGTCAAAAATAACTACCATATAACAAATTGGTAAAATACGAAAGAAATCATCGCATAAAACTATCTATATTTGTGTATTTGGACAACACATTTTTGAGAAAGAAAATAGTATAACTATCCAGAAATTAATTTATGATATAGCTTTTAAAAAGCCAAAATACGAAACACCTCATGTTTGAAATAATTAAAAATACAGCAATTCTTTTCTGAAACGCCAGTCAACTGTTATTGGGGTTTTGCAAATAAATTTCTTCTAAAGAAGGAAAATCAATGAGTTATTTTTTTCCCCCTAAATAAATTTATTTATCTAGTGAATACACCACTATATTAAAAATAATTAAAAGCTTTTAATTTCATTTTTAGAATGTATATATTTCCAAATCTGCGAGCACTACCTGTTCTTTTTTATACACATTTTAAAACTGAAATTAAAAACTGTTTTAATCCTTTTAATATAATCTTCTTACTTAAATTCGCCAGATAAAACCATAAAAATATTTGTAAAAATAAAATGAATTAATTTTCCTTGTTTAGGAGAATTTTATATGCAGAACAGTAATAAACACCCACTGAAAATTAGTGGCTAAAAAAAAGAATAATTTTTACTTTGGGTTAAAAAAAAAAAAATAACTTGCAGTTCTGAAAATACACATTTTAAAACTGAGATTAAACTTCCTTTATTTTTTTTTAATATTTAATTTTAGGTGTATAAAAACAATTTTATTTGTCGAAAAGAAACAATTTTATTTTTACACTAGAGACTCACATATCTGGAAATATACACATTTTAAAAGTGAAATTAAGAACTATTTTAATTATTCTTAATATCTAATTTAGGTGCATTCCCTAGATAAAAAATAAATTTATTTATAAAAAAAAGATCTTCATTCATTTCACTTGTTTACAACAATTTTATTTTGTGATTGGCGTACTAAAAAGCCCTTACAAAAAAAAAAACAAAAAAAAAACAAATTCCAAACAAACGTCAGAGTTATCAATGATGATGTAGCGTGTCTAGGCCTTTCACCACATTTATTTAATTTTTGTTTAGGAACCCAAACTGATATAAGAACAAGGGACAAGGCAAAGGTATCAATACTGTATTTAACAAAACGTACAATAAAGAATATATACAAAAAAGAAGCATGCAATGAGTCAGACGAGAGTAGTCTCTCTTTGACTATAAAAGTTTATCAATGTTCTCTGAAAAGGAAATGAAAGAGTTATTAGTTTGTTACAAATGTTTTAGACAGTTCTGCCGTGCAAGGGGAAAATTATGTAAGTATGATAGAATATGTAATTTGAGAGTGATTGGCGTATGTCTTCGACTGACGTGGATTCCAGTAGCAGTCGAAGTTTCACTGGTGTTGGTCCTCTTTTGTTCTGTTTATATAGGTAGTCATCAAATTAGGAATCTGCACAGAAAAAATCATTCTCAATGTGCAGAGAATCTGATTGGTTGATACTGACCAATCAGTGCCTGAGTTTTGGGGAAACTTCCAGAAGCCAATTCTCCCAGAAGTGTACAAAATTTACTATATGAAAATATAGCGATTTTAAAATTGTCACTTCAGATAGCAGCATTGCTTTCTGTCCAATGAATGAATGCTGTTAAAGATTTGAATTTGTGTGTGTGTGTGTGTGTGCGCGCAATAATGATGATCGCTATAATACCCCATCGAGATTGGAGGATTATAAGATAATTCTTCAATATGTCACATAGGAGCGATATTTAGAAGGCCAATGTACCTACCTACCTGTTTTGGTAAACAGTGGTTCTGTCTGTGAAGTAGACTGTTAATTTTGGTTTGATAATGTTGATAATGATGCTGGTTGCTGTCGATCCAAAATGAGTCGTTTTGCGGCTTGTTCAAGGTATGCCGGCTTTAAACGGTCGACAAAAATGGTCGACTGACCATTGCAATTCTAGATGGTAAAATGCTTGGGATGACGTGAAAGTACTCTAAAAGGTTCAGAGTAATTAGGGGTTAGTGATTTTTTTTTACTGCGTCTTGTCAAATGTAGTTGCAATCTTGCAAAGATTTGGGAAAATAAATCTCCTTAGAGATGACACTTCAGCCATTCTGTGTTGAAGGTATTGTATAAAAGTAGAAGTTGTTTCTACAGAAGTGTTTCTGTCCAGGAACTGACCTGGTAACGTAAGCGATGTACCAAAAACAAGATCAGCAGGAGTACACTGAAGATCTTCCTTCATTAGGGTTCATAATGAAAGCATATCTAATGGTAATTTCTCCAATCAGAACTTGTCAATGCAGCCTTAAGTTGATGATGGAACCTCTCAACAAGGCCGTATGCACAAGGATGATATGCAGTTGTTGAGATGTGAGTAGCTCCAAGTTCACAAATTCTTTGAATAAAGTTGATTGGAATTGTGGACCATGGTCTGTCGTTATAACTGAAGGGCAGCCGAAAATGGAAATCCATTCCCGCAATATTGCCTTAACAACAGATTCTGCCGTGGTAGACTGAAGAGGTATAGCTACTGGCCAGCAGGTGAATCTGTCAATTATCGTTAAGATGTATTGATAACCATGAATTTCAGGTAACAGACCCACCAAGTCTGCATGAAGATGCTGAAAATGGTCATCAGGTTCTGCAAAGTGTCCAGAGGGTGATTTGACATGTCAGTGTACCTTGGTTCGCTGGTATTTAACACAAGTCTGAGTCCATCGTTTAATGTTGGATCTCATCTTAGGTCACACGAAATGTGCACTGATTAACTTTGTTGTAATCCGCCTTCCAGGATGCAATAGTGAATGGAAATGGTCGAATATCTGTCTTCTCATGGAAGAAAGAACTAAAGAACCTGTACTGATGTCACATAATTGCCAACTGCTAAAGGGCATGGGATGTGGCTCAATCCGTAATGATGTGTCTGCTTGTAGGTCTGACAGAGTATCATCCCTTTCTTGTTCATCAAAATTCAATGGTTGTTTAGTATATGTATTGATGATATTCACACGTGAAATGTTATCAGCAATAGTATTATATCCATCGTGAATTGGGAAATATAGTCTAGCTGTCGGTAATTACGAGGGTTATACTTGTCACTCTTAGCATGTAAAGTGTAAATAAGAGGTTTGTAGTCTGTAAAAATGGTAAAATTGTGTTCTTCCAAAAGATAATGAAAGTGTTTAATAGCTGTATAAATAGCTAGTAGCTCACGTGAAAAAGTGCTGTACTTTTTGGGGGGAGGATTAAGTTTTACAGAGAAAAATGAAAGTGGCTTAATTACCTCGAAACGTCGGTAGTAAGAGATAAATGTGTGTTATCGTCTTCTTGAAGAAAGTAAGTTTAGTAAAGTTCGCTAAAGCGTCCTTAGCGTGATTGAATGCAGTGAGTGATTCACCGTTGTATGTAATTTTAGTGTTACGTTTCCCTTGGTTACGGAGTTGATTTGTCAGGGGTGCCAGTATATGTGAACATTTAGGGATGAACTGATGATAATAATTGATTAATCCTAATAATCTGCAAAGCTGTCAAAGTGTTGTCAGCAGTGGAAAATCTTGTACTGCTTTTACTTTATTGGCAACGGGTGTAATGCCAGTACCATCTATCTCATGTCCGAGAAAAACTAGCCTGGGTACTGCGAATACACATTTATCAGGGTTAATCTTAAGACCAAAGTGATTAAGTCGGTTGAAAACTTGAGTTAAATGATCTATGTGTTCATTCATGTCTTTGCTACCTATGAACAGGCCATCAATGTAGGCAAATGAATGTGGTAATCCTTGAAGGGCTTCAATTATTAGCCACTGGAAAGATTGTGTGGCGTTCCGTAGTCCAAACAGCATTCGTAAAAACTTGTATAAACTCGTATAAACCGAAAGGTGTTGTTATTGCAGTTTTATGAATGTTTTCCATAGCCACCGGAATTTGGTAAAATGCCTTCTGTAGATCCAGTTTCGTAAATATCTGAGCACCTTGAAACGTTACTGCAAAATCTGCTATGTTTGGTACAGGATATTTATCCAGCACAGTCTGTGCGTTAAGACATCAAAAATCTCCACAGAGTCTCCACGCCCCCGATTGTGTCTTAGGTACAATATGGAGTGGGGAAACAAAAGGACTAGATGACAGTCATACGATGCCGAGGTCTAACGTGCTGAAATTCAACCTTCGCTAATTTGTACTTATCCGAGCTTAATCTGTGAGGAGATGAAAAAACAGGAAGTCCTGAAGTTTGAATTCTATGTACAGTGTTGTGCTTGATGGACTCCGTATAAGTAAAAGGTGTTTTCAGCACAGGGAATTTATCTAAGACATGCTGTAGCGGGTTGTTTCCTGGGAGTGTGGTGCAGATCTTAGTGGACGTATATGTGGAAATCATGCCTGTATGTGTTAGTTGCATCGTCTGGTCAATTAGGGTGTGATTAGACATGTTCATGGCAAGCTTGTAGTGGGCTAAGAAGTCAGCTCCGAGGATAGGAAATTTCACCTGTGCTACAGTGAAAAACCATGGAAATGATTGTCTTAAACTGATGTTAAGTGTGAGAGAAATTTGACCATATGTCTCAATCTTGGTACCGTTTGCTGCACGCAGGGTATATGTTGATTTGCCTGTTGTGGTGTTAGCTCTGAGTGGGATTACACTGACCTGAGCTCCGGTATCCACCAAAAATAACTCGCCTGAGTTAGTATCCTTAACAAAAAAAAAAGACAGCTCGATTTACCCCAACAGCAGACGCCGCCTTCATGCACTGTTGTGGACGCCTTTTCCCCCGCTTGTTTTTTAGCAGTAGGTGTTGATCGACCGTTGAAATGGCAAGGCAAATGTCTCGCTGCTTGTCCAAACTTTTGGTGGTACCAGCAAATACCAGTGTTTGGTTGACTCCTTTCAGACATCATGTCATATTTCCTTTTTTTTCTTCTTCATTTCTTTTGTAAACAAATAGATTTCACATTTATTTCCTAAAACTAGTCAATTAAATGTTTTTAACATATTTTTATTCAATCTTTTTCTCTTACAATGGTATAAATGTTGATAAAATTTAATTTTATTAACATCTGAAAGTCTTTTTCAATAGTGTTTTTTTGAATATGGTCACTCAGTAGTGAGCACTTAAAAACCGAATGATTGCAGTTTTGTAAAAAAAATTGATGCAGTTTAACAGTGTGAAGATCAAACCGAAAAAGGCCAGTTTTTCAGTTAAACTGCCCATGTCTACTAGACATGTGAGGCAATCCTGAGAGAATGAGAAGTTCTACCAGAATTCATTATTTGTAACCACAATCTTAATAACATATGCAGATTACCCAACATATGATTTCCAGCAAAAGCAACAGTTCAATATGTAAATTGCAAAGTGAAGACACCAAAATCAAGCAAGTACAAAAATTTAAATATCTAGGAAGTATTTTAATAGAGGACAGAAAATGTGACACTGAAATCTGAAGGCACATTGGAATAGCTAAAGATGCATTCCAAAAGCTGAGCAAAATATTAAAAAACAGGAAAATTTTGTTAGAAACAAAGAAAAGATATTGATCCACCTACATGACGGTGAATGCTGGACAATCTAATCATAGATGAAGAAGAGACTTGAGGCAACAAAAATGTAGTTCTACAGAAAGATGCTGAGAATACCATGGATTGAACATATGAACACCAACAAAGTTTTAGAGAAAATGGAAACAAAAAAGGCATACTTAGCATCAGAAAGAGAAAATCGAAATTTTTAGGGTACATGAGGAAAGAGGGCTTAGAAAATTTGACAGTCACTGGACATATTGAAAGCAAGGAAGACAGGGGAAAGTAGTGTATTACCTTCCTAACAAGATTAGGAGTGATAGTAAAAAGATAAACTTTACTAAGAGCTACAAAGGACAGGAAATTGTGGAGTCATGATCACAACTACATATGTGTCATATTATACCATTACATATTATTCCACTACCCATAGCTGTTTGAGGTTTCCTATAGCCCCACAGAACTTAAATAAAGTCAATTTAGGTTTGCTATATTAAAAATTTTCTATCCCAAGTAAAAATCATCACAAAAATGGCAAAAGTCATTTTGTCACAGTTTATTTTCTCTCAAAAAATGGATTTTCATACTTTTATAGGGGTAAAATATTGAAAAATAACTGTTTTATCATCATCTAAACAAATATCAAGGAAACTTTTGATTTGAACCTCATGATACTAGGTATTTTCTGAAAGCAAAGGATATATTCTTTCATTTAAAAGTAAAATTGGCTGGTGTAAATGACTCAAATTTTTTTCAGTGGGTAAAATGTGAAAAAATAGTGAAAAATTTGCATTTTTCTAGTTCTAAACAAAAATTTTCCCCATTAATGGGAAATTAACCATTTTTTGGGGGAAAAAATCAGAAAGACCAAATCATAATCAAACTATTTCAGGCATAAAATTGAGAGCTTTGAAGGAAATCAACATTCCTATGAGGTCAAAATGCAACAAAGTCCATTGGTAATTTTGTATTTGGTAGTGTTACAGTTGTATTTGGTAGTGTTACCAGAATTTTAAACAGAACCCTATATTCAATCCATAGAGGGTAAACGTCTCATTTCAAATTCAATGCATGAGAATTCTCAGTTAATTCATCCTTGTGATGTTTCTGTTCATTCCATTGAACCAATTATATAGATTTCTCTATTTAACAAAAAAGATTGAACATGTAAACTATAGGTAAAGTGAATACACTTAACCAATATTTATCTCTACTAAGTCAAATAGAAAAAGAGAAAAGGTTTTAAATTTGCTATTCACCGAGTGAATTACAGAAATGTAGCCAATATCTTGGCTTAAAAAAAAAAGAAATTTCTTTTTACTTACATTGATAAGATAAACTCCTTGGCAGTGGAAACCTGCACAAGATTTGTCAGCATCACAATGTACACTGACTGTGTTATCAGGTGGTGATGATTTTGCAAAGGATTTTGCAATTTCACAGGTCTTGTTCTCATCAGATGTGACAAAGTTGAGCACACTTAAACCAAACACTGGAAAATAAGATATTATAGTTTAAGTAGAATTAAAAAGGAATTTGCTTACATATTTAAAACAAATTAATTAAAAATCTATTATGATTATATTTACATTTTCATTCTGCTCACATTTCCTAAAAAACATTTGAACATACAGTCATATAGTTCTTATTCTTTCTTTTCAAAATGGTATGAAAAAATACCAGCAATAAAAAGTCTGAAACTCGTTCACCAAAATTGATTATTTTGTAACCAATCATCAATTTCCTACTAACAAGGTAATTGCAGAGTTAGAATCTCATTAATAATATCAAATGTGTTGCACCTGATTCAATTAGATGTTCAGTTTATTTACAAACTTATAAATATAATACCCTTATTTTTAACTAGTGTTATCATTGGAAATATGATCTCAGCATCAGTCAGTACTTAAAACAATGCATACTAAATTTCACTCTACAATTTCCTTTTTTAACAAAGATATAAGTAAAAGCCAAGGAGCCATTGATCACTCAAAGATCAACCTTTGAATTTTTCAATATAAGAACCTTTTTGCACCTGCACATATCCACCTAATTAGTCTAGAGCATTTATAATATTTAAAGACTGACTGTTTACAAACACAATTATTTAATCCTATTAAAGAATTATATTAAAATATTTTGTTCACTATTTCTCAGTTAAAATATCTGGCTAACTGCAAAAAATAATTTTACCTAATGTTTGTACACTTCCTATTTTCTCTGGTATTCATTTCTGGTTTGCAATATTACATCTATTGAGCTCATTTTACTACTGAACTTAAAGTTCCCTTCTATTTCAAATATTTAATTTTAATTGGAGTCAGAACAATATAAATTTTTTGTATATCAAGTGTTAAATTTGATATCTCTTGATTCTATAGTAATAAAGATTTACATTCAGAGATTATCCTTATTATCATAGATATGGAAATAAAACAGATGTGTGAATACAAATGTTTCAGAAAATCAATCTTGTTTGCACAAATAGTCTATCAAGGTATCATACTATCATTAAATAATTATATAGGCACTTGATGTTAAACTTATTTGTCAAACTCTTGCTGGCATAGTGTTTCCTTTTCAGTGTGCCCAACTAAACTAAGCTTAGTAAACATCTATTAAATATGATATATAAAAACTAAGTTCTGGATTTCATGTAAATACAGGTTTTAAATAAAGAGTTGGATACAATGTGGAGGATTTGCCAGGCGTATTCTTAGTGTTTATTTATCAGAATTTTGGAAATAAAACAAAGCAATTCAAAAGTATAAAATAAATCTCTATCTATAAAAGGCAGGATGTGTGTGTGTAACAAATGCATAGTGGAAATAATCGATTTTTTCATGCTTCTATGGCAGTTTTCATGTAGTTTGCAGCCATTTTGTACTGGCCAGAGTGAGAGCCAATAGCTGGCTGCCACGAATAGGCAAGAAGATTCTATTGGCCAGCATGAGAGCCAACAGCTGACTGACATGAATGTTAACTAGCATGCTAGCATGCAAAAAAAATCGATAGCTGCATTCGTTACAAGTGGGAAAAATTTAAATCTGCATGGCACTTTACTCCAATTGGCTCATTTGTTTGCTTAAACTCAACATTGATTCTGATTCTGCAGAACTGGGTTGGGTGTAAAAAAGTATTTGTTGTTAACATTCTTTTTTCATTCGTTTTTTTCAGTTACGAGTCCTTTTTTAAAGCTGATAGTTTTGTGTTCATTTTGTTTAGTTCTTTTTTCGAATCAGATTTAATTTTTAGTATAGAGCTTAGAAAGAATTTGCAGTGTGAGATAGGCAAGAAGTAAGGCATGTAGCAACATCAGCATGGCAAAGGGCACTCCTTTAAAGGCAAGGAATGGCAAAAATATTTTAAGTCAAGTGATAGCAATTGTTGTATGAGTCGTACGATTTTTGAATCAAGCACGGGCAATGCCGGGCCATGCTGCTAGTAATATATATTTAGATTAGTGCGAGTCCTTTGATATTTGGGTTAATAAAATGTTTGTTTATAAGACAGATCTTATTCCATTTCAGCTTGTTAGTGGGTAGTTTCAACAGTTGAGAAATCAGAACTTGATAGTAGTAGTCATCATAGAAATAGGTCAGCATCAATCTACTGTGTTTTTCTTGGCTTTATGAAGGGCAGAAATTATCATTAGCAAATGGAATCTTAACTACTTCAAGTGGCATGCATGGCTGGTTTCTCTGGTGGTGGTGCCTCATTCTGTGGATTCTCTTTGTTGTCTCTTCACTTCATGTAACCCAGAGCTGTCAGCTTATATCCTTTAATATCCTAGACTCTGGTGTGAACCTTGGTTTCAACTAACATCAAAAGTCCCTTTGTGTTAATTTTTTTTGATTCGGCAAAAATATTTTATTTTCCAGTGTTCCTTTCTTGTTCATTTTATATATATGTTCATTATATATATATATATATATATATATATATATATATATATATATATATATATCAGAAATTATGCATGGAGCCTGTCTTATTTTGGTAGAATTATAGTCATAAATAAGTACACTTGTTCTGCAAACTTCCAGCATTTTTTGACCGATTTCAGTCTTTTCTTCTTCTTCCTCTTTTTATTTGAGGGTTGCCTTGTTAGTTGAGAGAGAACTATATAGAGAGGAAAGACAGAGAGAAAAAAAGAGATAAGAGTTTTAAAAGCAAGTGCATATGTCTTATTTTAATTTGGATTCTTTCTTTTGTTGTTTATATATATTATTTTTATAGTTTATTTTATTTTTATCAGGACTCACTACAACATCTTGTTTGCTGAACTTCAAATTACTAGTAGGAAATTCAAACTGTACATTTTTTACAGATAAAAATCAATGAACAAGTTTGAGTTATTAGTTATACACAAAACATCATTTTAACTTTTTTAGGACCTTAAATAAGCATATTAAAAAATTCAAAAATAATAATGAATTTTTAATCAGTCAAGAGTAAAAATATATTAGGTATAATTTCATTATTTCCAAATTTCACATCTCTTTCAATGCACAAATGACTCTGATTATTCTAAGTAATTAATAAAATGTTATCAATATTCAGAATTATGTGATGTCGCAGCTGTTATAAAAAGACCGAGCAACAAATATGAAACTAGTTATACAAAGGGAAAATTATCTACTGCATTGTGCTAGACAAATATTTTATCCAATATTTGAACATTAATTTTTACTTTAGAAAAGTCAGACAAACTAAGTTTATCTATTTGCAATACTAAAATTACAATGTCTGTCATGTTAAGCTAAGTCATTTACTTATAGTAAATAAACATAAACCAGACTTCAGTTACCTAAACAGGTAGAAAAAAAACTAATGAATTTATAACTTGTTGAGGCTGACATTGATAATTTCATTAATATATTAAAAAAATTGCACACACACATATATATATATATATATATATATATATATATATATATATATATATATATATATATATATATACGTACTGCCACTGAATTTTCAATACCTAAGGTTTAAAATGAATTTTTAGAAATGAAAAAGCATTTTTCAAGATTTTATTTTAGCTTTAATTGTAAGCTAAATGATTAAATTTATTATTTCCAGTAAGTAATATTCTGGCGCATTTCAGATAGATTGGAATGTCAAATATTTGCTCGATTTTTTAAATTTTCTTAATTTTAAGAAATTTGTAAACAAAACAAAATTATCAGTTTTAAAAATCTTCCAAAAATAAAATATATATTTCTGACATGTTATTTGAGTAAATTAGAAAATTTAAAGATAAATTAATCTGATTTGAAATAAATATTACTTATAGCACAAGTAATCTACTAACATTTTTAACGACGGGTCCTATTTTTCTTCAATCTTTATTGACGTATCGACAAGTTCTGAGGTGATGACAGCTGATATGGATGATCAGAACAGATATAAATTTACAAAATCTAAGTGAACACATTTTTTTTTTCCAGTTTTTAAGTACCTAGTAATTTTAGCAAATTAACATTTGGCAATTATTTAATATCTTATTGACTTTTAGTTAGATTTCAAGATACTTTATGAAATTTGTGTTTCATCTCTAGGCTCTTAAGTTTACTAACTTAAACAAAAAATTACTTAATTGAAGTATGACCCAAACTAAAATAAATACATAAAATAAAAATATTTGGTAAATAGTAATTAACAAAAGTAAAACTTACTTGGAAATGTTATGATTTGCAAAGATGTTAATGATGAAGCAGAACCGAATAAGGAAAGTGAAAAAATTACAGTGCAACACTTAAATCTCACTACCTTTTTAAGGATTATGTCATGCTTCCCATGGGTAGAAATTGTTTATACACTAAAAACTATTTTTAAAATTTTTTTAAAAAATATATTGACTCAAATGACTGTTATGAGCTTTTCAATTTTTGATTTGTAAATGTACTTTTCACTTAATGATATCACCAAACTGATGCCTTGAAAGCAATGAAGAATTTTAAATGATTTTTAAATATTATAAATTATTTAATTAAAATTAAAAAAAAAATTAAAACAATTCTTGTAAAAATTAATTATTCATCAAAAAAATTTTCTTAAGATAATAGTGTCTTTAATAAATCTTATTTATCAAAGCAATTAAAAGCTTTTCTAATTAAATAATATCATAGTTTTATTGCATTTTTTATTTTACAATTCTGAGCAGATTTTCGGTGAAAGTAAATCATCAGTCTTTTTTGTAAAACAACAAAAAAGACTGATGATTTACTTTCTCCAAAGAGTCCCGCTTTTAACTAATAAAAAATCCCCACCTTAAAAATTTAATTTCTTGAAATACATATGTAAAAAAAAATATTTTTTACCAATGATTTTCTAAATATATCCTGAAATTTTCATTAAAATCCAACAATTTGATTTTTGCAAGAATTTCTAAATTAATGTGTGTTTCACCAGAAAAAAAGTGCAAAAAAACTTTTATCATTGGTTTGGCTGCTGATGTAAACAAACTTTGCTTTTATTGAGTTTGGGGCCTTTTTTCATAAATCATCTTTCCACTAGTGATAAGATGTGAAATGATGAACAAATAAAACTGTTTAGCCATGCAATTTAAATTAAAACTATAATTAAGTTTCAATTCCCCTCTCCACACACACACACACACACAAAGTGAAAAAATTTCACTAAGAAGTCAAAAAACTGTTTTGTTTAATGAAAAGGTAAATTAAAAAAAAAATTAGAATTTGTCTAAAACCTTAACCTTAGAAAAGCCTTAGAAATACTAGTTGATATTTGGTTAACTGAATTTTACATGAAAATGTATTTTTCTCAAGTTGTTTCCTTTACATTGTTCAAATATAACATTCATTTTGTTTGGAGATGAATAAAAAAGACAATAAAAACCAAAATGGATGAGTTTTCCAAAATAAAAAAACATTACCCTCAGTATTCTGTTATCACAGTACAAACCTATTGCTTTACTGCTCCTTTGTTACATTAAAAAGGACTTCATTAATGAATGAATTGTGTACTGAATATGTTATTAGAAAACTTTGTAGAAATATTTTCATCATTCAGTTGCCTACTCTCCATTTCAATGTTGTGGACACAGCCTGTCACAACATAACATTGCTTGAGCTGTGCACAGGAGACTCAATCTGCACAGACTGGATTATGTCTCATGTGACCAAAAATCTGTGTAGTGACCTCACTAGACACCATAAAAAGCCAGCCTTTGTTAACACTGGGGAGTGACTTGAAAAGATGCCACAGGAGAAAATTTCAATAACTCAGCCATATATACTTACAAGCTATTTCAGCAATATTGCAAACTATGTCAGAGAGAAAGTTTGATATCTAGCTCTATCTTAGAGTTTGAGGGATCAGCATCCCGGACAAATGTTGTCAAATGCATAGAAAAGGCAGAACTCATTTGGTGGATGTGCATAGTGGAGTGGCCAGAACATGTGATTACACTGAGAAGACTTTCTGGTGAGGCATTTGCCATCTATCAGCAATTATGTAAAGAGGAAAAAGCAGACACTGAACACATAAAATCGGCCATGTACACAGCATTCACAATGGATGGGTTTGTCGCATATGAAGAATTCCCTGAGTGGTGCCTTCAGCCAGGGTAATCCGTTGATGTGTACTTGGCAGAACTATGCAAACTGGCTGTATTATTTGAGGGTATCAGCGACAGTGGCTTGGTGTGTGCTTTTGTCAAGGGGTTGCCAAAATTGTGTGAAACGGCTCCTTCGCACTTCTCAGATGGAGGTATTGACCATCAAACAGATGCTCCCTCATGCTCAAGTGATAACGAAAGATGAGAACCCAAACAAAGACTTGTCTGTAGCAGCAGCATGAAAGATACATCAAAGGACTATGCAACCACTTTCTAGAAGTTCTAATGACATGATTTGTTGTCAATGTAATTGCCTTAATCACTTTGCCAAAAATTGTAAAAGTTTGCTCAGTGGAGGTGGAAAGCCTTGTATTCATTGTTATAACTGTGATAAAATAAGCCATGTATCCCAAGATTGTCTGGGGAAAAGGACCAGGTGATGGTTACTCAGCACCAGTTTCCTCCACTGTCAAGATATAAACTCGGCACTAACAATAGAAATGAATATGTGGAAGGAAGTGTTTCATGCTATTAGGTTGGTGCAAAAATAATGACGTAATAATGTCGTTTTTTGATGTTAAAAAATATGTCAAAAAACAACATTATTACGTCATTATTTTTGCACCAGCATAATAGTAAACTCCAGATAATACTGCACCATAGTGAGCTGAACATGGAACAAATGAAGCATTGACATCATAACCATTGGCAGCAGAGTTAGGCTCATCAGCCTTCGTCTGAGAAATGGAAGGGCTGTTGTGATGGTTGGCCTAGAGGACCCCCTTCTAATTGGAATAGATGCGATCAATCTTTTGGTGAAATGTCTGTTTCTAATAAATACATCCAAGAGCCAATTTCTGTGTGGGTAGTGGCACCAGTACTCTTGATTGAAGGAGCTGATTTTCATGCAGAATTTAGTCAGCAGCAGAATGAATGGACTGCATCCTGAAAATGGGAAGAAGGCAAAACATCAGGCAAGTTGCAAAACCGTGTCACAGAGTATTCTGTGCTGACAAAAATCCTTGAAAGATAATAGTTTGGCCATACCAAACTGTTATCTTTCAAGGAAAAAGGTACTGCCTGACCAGATTGGGATTTAGGCTGAACCCCCCCCCCACATAATGAGATCCATCATTGATGCTGTGATATCTCAGGGTGAAAAAAATCAGAGAGGCAACCTTCGTGTACAATGATGACCTATGCATAAATGAGGATATCCTACCTGCAACTAATCTTGCTGAATAAATGTTGTGCTTTGGACTAACAAGCAAAATTCCAGAGTGAGCAAAAAAATAGAGCTTGAATTCTTGGCTTAACTGCTTTTGAAGTGCAGGAATGCACTTCCAGAAGTCCCAGAGGCAGTCACCATTTTTCTGTGAAGGGCTGCAAATAGTGGTTGGTGTCATCAAGTGAAGAGCACTTGCTGTGTGTGTGTGTGTGTGTGTCAGTGGCTCACGAACATTCTGACAGGCAAAGCCAGAGTGAACACTAAGTCTGCAAGTGAGGTGCCAATCAGGATGCAGCTGCAAGCCTTTTTGGAGTTGGTTAAGGAGTTAATGGTGGATGTTATGCTCATCAAATAGAATCAGAACAAAGCAAACAGAAGCACAAGAGTCCTGCAGAGGTGACTGGAAGCAATGAAGAATGAGGCATAACCCTTGCTACAGGTATGTGCTGCAAGTGGCAGCAGTATGGAACCAAGTCAGATAAGGCAACTACACTCACACAGTGGACACCCCCGTGTAAAACAAATGATGTACTTTGTCAGGAAAATTACTCTGCCTACAATGAAAGAGGCTATAAGAGCTGTTGTCAAATCTGGTTTGGAATGTCTGTCAATCGATCCAGCAATGATCTGATGGTGAAAAGAGAAACTGGAGACAGCAGATATATCGCATAGATTTGGAATGGATATCACCCATTACGAAAGTGCTCACTATCTGACCCTGATAGACAGTGGGCCTACCCAGTTTGCCATTTGGTGACCTCTACAAGAAGATTTGGCTACTGCAATCCAGTGTCTCAACTATCATTTTTGAGAGGGGCCCACCTAAAGAAATCTTGACAGATAACAATACGGTGTTTAACAGCAGAAGCTTTAGAACATTTGCTGAAACATAGGGTGTCTGCCTGTATTTCTGATGTACATATATGCCATCTGGAAATGGCACTGTTGAACAATCACACAAATCCATAAAGTGGATTGCTGCCAGAAAGCAATGCTTTGTTCAGCAAGCGATTTACTGGTACAATGTTACACCAAAGGATGGTGTCCACAGTGCAACTGCTCTGGCTAATGCTTTGTACAAGTATGAAGTCTGAATGAAAGGTT
This sequence comes from Acanthosepion lycidas, assembly GCA_963932145.1. Classification (NCBI taxonomy): domain Eukaryota; kingdom Metazoa; phylum Mollusca; class Cephalopoda; order Sepiida; family Sepiidae; genus Acanthosepion; species Acanthosepion lycidas. The sequence continues at coordinate 66,057,759 of OZ010583.1, forward strand.
TTGACAGGATCCTTCTGCTGAAGCCTGAGTGAACAGGGTATGTACAAGAAAGTGGATGTCATGTTAGTAAGGTGTCTGCCAAATAGATGCATGAGTAAATGGAGGATGGGAACAATGACCAGATTTGTGAGTCCCCAAGCAGTTTACATGGATAGAATGTTGCACCATGTGAGAGACCTCCACCCTATTCCTCATATGTTGAGCAGTTCTGTGAAAGATGAAATCACTGTCAGAGGATGATGAGATGTACATACATACCTGTAACAAAGGATGAAGACGACCATTCAACTGATGTTGACTCTAACCAAAGGTCAGCAGATCATGGCAGGGCCACCTCAAGAAGCAAATGAGCCTGCCGAATTGCTTCTTCTAAGAAGCATCAGGTCTAAAAGAACCCCCAACTCCCAGCAGCTACCTGTGTGATAATGAGATCAGGGCATAAGTGCCATAAGATTGCCTGTGCTGTGCATGGGAGACTCAATCTGTGTACACTGGGTGATCTCACGTGACCAAAAATTTGTGTAGCGACCTTGCTAGACACCATAAAAAGCCAGCCATTATTAACACCAGAGAATGTCTTGAAGGGATGCCACTGGTGCGACAAGAGCAAATTTTGATAACTCAGCCACATATACTTACAACTTTGTAGAAATATTTTAAGCATTCAGCTATCCATTCTCCATTTCTAATCGTCAATACTTTTAAAATTGAGTGGGGGGGTATGACAAACCTTTTCTTGTTTTACAAAGAAAATTTATTTCAGTAAAAAACTTTTCTAATATTAAATAAGAAAATTTTGAAAATTTATTCTGAAACCTTACAAAAATAATTCAATAACACTCTAAAGAAAATTTTGTTAAGAGTTGGTGCTTGCATAATTTAATAAAATGCATTTTCTTTCAGATTCGACACTAAAAAAAAATACAATGTATATTTATTTTTGAAAAACTTGTAATTTTTCAATATGAATTTGAAATTCTTTCAGTTGCTGATGACAAAAAGTTCTTTTTTATTAAATAAAGATGTGTTTGAAGAATTAAAAAATGCAAAATTTAATGCCATTCGTATATCAGAAATATTTTATTAAAGAATTTTCTTTCTACAACTTTTAAATAATTTTTTCTAAGGAATATCAAGTAGAAAATAATTTAACAATTTTTAATTACCTCCCTATTGTTTATATAAGGTTAAAAAATAGTTGTCTGATGTCTGAGTTTGTCTGTAATATTTTATGACATTGATAGCTGAGAGAAAAGAAGGCAATCACCATCAATTCAATGACATCAATTTTCTCCAGTTGTTTTTTTTTTCTTTTGTAGCAGCAATTTCTTTTGTTTAATAAATTGATTTGATGCAGCTAAATATTTCTTGATATAAAAAAAGAAATGCAATGGATAAAAAATTGATTCATTTTATTATTTCAAGAAAAATATTTTAATAATCTTATTAATATAAAAAAATATCCTAATTTTCATAAAGAAAATTTTATTTATAGAATGAAATATATTTCCTACCTTGTTATAGAATGCTAAAAAATGATTATCTTTAAACAAACAAAACCAGTTTCTGGCTTTTGTATTACATTTGAAGCATTTTTTTTTTTTTTTTGATGTTGCAGAGGTAACTCATATTGTTTGATCCATGAACTTGTTGACAGGTGGAATATATCTTGCTTTGTTCAAGGGTTTTTTTGCTACGTTTCACGCATACAGTAAGTGATATTTTCCCAAATTCTGTTAATTAGTCCTTAATTTTACTAATTTATTTTTAAACTAATATCTAAGATAGATATTTGATTTTTAAAAGATTTTTAAAGTGTCTTAAATTTTACATCATTTTTTCAGTTAAAAAAATAGCAGATCAATGTTGAAGTGACCATGACATTATTTTAAAAATGTCTTATGAGCAGAAACTGCTTATAAGGAAACATTCCATATTCATTGGCTGAGTAGCCAGTGCTACTTCCTGTTAAAATTTATAAACACTTTCTCTTAAAGTTTTTCTTCAGTAAAATTGGTCCAGTAACTGTTATCATTACTCTTTCCAGTATTGATGGGGGCTGGCTTTTTTTTCTTTTTTTTTTCTTTTTTTTTGTTTGAACTGGTGTGGAACATCAACTTCTTGATTATTTAATTATTTTCTCTTTGAGTTAATGTGTTATCCGTTTTAGTTCTTGCTTCTGTTGAAAGTCTTCAAGGTATGGAGTTTCTTTTATTTGGTACAGTTCTTTGCTTGATTCTGTAACAGAACACCAACCCACAAGGTTTAAAGAATGGTTGTCATTAAGAGCTGCAGGCTTTATTTGCTTTGAAGCCATTTTTAATCATTGATCTGCAGAAACAATTGTATACAACTGACCATTTAGATATTTCTGAACAACTTTGGTATCATGCATGACATCCATTTATAAAGTCTCAATCTAACAAGGCTATTTAAGAATGTATCTAGTTTTTAGATTAATGTTTTGATTTTGGAGCAACTTGCAGTGTTGGACAACACAAACCCTAGTGTAGCCTATCCTATATTCAATTTCCTCATATCCTATAAGTTTGTTAAAACTCTCCCATAGACCGACATATTTGAAATGTTTGGTACTAATTACACATCATGCATTTTTTATGATGAATTCAGAGTAGGCGCCATCATCACTGTTTCGATTCATATTCCGGAAAATAGTTTCTGTTTTGGAAAGGTTTATCTTGAGTAAGAGTACTATTTTGTGGAACATTTGGTCGATTTTTTTATTAAAAGTCATTCTTATCTCAACTATGAATACTTGTCAACATAACCCCATCCCCACTCAGTACATTGGATTCGCGAATCGGCATACACTGAATGAGGAGCCAGTGCTGTTTGAAATCCTTATTAAAATTTTCATAGTTGATCTCTGAAATAGAGCCAAAATTTTGATAAAAATGAGAGATTTACATTTCAAATGCATTTTTAAGTTTTTTTAGCTCAAATTTTGGCGGTATCTATTTAATTTTTTAATTAAATTTTAAACTAAAATAGGATCGTCATTAACGGTTCTAAAATGAGACTCAATTGATAAATTATTTAAAATTAATGATAAAAAAACTGGACTGTGTCCGGAACTCTAATTTTGTGACCGCTGACGGAAGTATGGCTGCGAAATTGTTGCTTGTCACTTAGCAACCTTCACAAACATATACAAGCTAAAAATGTAAATTATGCGAAATTTTGGTTAGTTTACTTAGAATCATGGCTTCGGTAAACGAAGAGTGAGTAAAGTCGAAAGCTATTCAAAACCTGATCTTGTTTTTTCAGTGTTTCCTATGTCTGTTAAAGTGCGATTGCCACTTTTTCTCTTTCAGAAACAGTTTCTTCAAGAAACTGTTTCTGACAAGACTTGTCAAAGACCTCAAATCAAAGAAAATTAAATGCCATATGGCTAGAGACGTTTTTACACTCTTCAAGAAATTCTCCATACAACGCCAAGCAATGAAATGGGTGAATATCGGTCATGATGTAGTAGTAAATTAAAAACTAAAAAAAAGCTACTGCCCTGAAACAAGTTTGGAATGAGAGAGCAGGGAAAAGTAGAAAATATAGATCCCAGGGAAGAAGTCAAAATCTACGAAAGCACGTTTAAAAATAAATAAATAAATAAATAACATTTTGGTAGCATTATTTATATTATTTTAAAAAGCTGTTTCCTTTCCTTGTTTTAAGTTGTTCACATTGAGCGATACTGATGAAATGAGAACATGGATTTTAAGCTCTGGAACCAAAAAAGTTTCTAACTCTCTAAAAGCGAATTATGAAGAACAGACTTCATAAATTTCTGTAAATATCCACCAGAATGTAATAAAAAACTAAAAAAAAAACGGTGCGATCTTTGATCGAAATAAATATCAATTTTATTCCAATTGGATGGATTTTTTTTATTCTTTTACGGTTTATTTAAGTGTTTTCATATTTCTATTGCAATTGAATTTTGCCTTTTATGCTAAAACACAAATCCAGGATCCAGTTTTTTACACAAAAATTGAACATAGGCCAAGATGATATTGAACTCCCACTTTAGAACCATTCTACTTAAATTTTATTTTCTAAAAACAAAATTAGATTCCGGGAAAGTTACATTCTTCAAATAAACTCAGACTTAAAATAAAAACCATGAGAATAAAATGCATTTTCATACAGAAGCCTAATTTAACCGAAATCAAAAGCAAAGAATGTTGATTTTAAAATTGTATTCGAATTTAAGTTAACTTTGTGTTTTTTCATTTCTTTTTAAATGGCGACTAATGCAGACGATTTTTTTTTTTGAGAAATCTTTGATAAACTTTAAAAAACGTTTACTTACAAGTTTTTACTTTAATTAATTTTGATAAAACCCCTAGTTTTTAGTTTGCCGTCATATTACGAAGCCTCTGTTTTATAATTTTTTTCACAGATACAATAATTAAATTTCATTACGAAATTTTTTAAATTATTTAAAAGTAACTTTTTTGTTTTATTAAAAAAACTCATCATATCCCAATAAAGTCGATCAATAGCAGATCATTTACGTTTTACTTTTAAATGCTGAAAGTGAAACAGTAGACAAAAAGTTTGAAACTTATGCCTGATACTTTTTTTTTTTTGTATCAAACAAGAAATTTTATAAATATTTTTATCGTTGTATTTTTGTTTTTCAGGATGTAGATTCGTGTAAATGCAAATTGAAAGTTTATGTGCTATCTTACCGTAAGATTCTTACGATGTGTCAAACAACAATAGAATTTTAATAGTAAAGTTTGTTAATCATTTCAATAATATTGAAATGACATTTTTTTCTCAAATGTGGTCTTTCTAAAATGAAGATTTGAAGTTCACACACTTGAAGAAAAAGAGGTTGGGTCATAGGATCTTTTGTTTTGATTAAAATAAAAAAATAAACAATACAAAATCTGAGATTCATTACAGAATCTGTTATGAGACTTTTTTTACTTTTAAACTTACGAAAGAATTTTTAAAAGGATGTTTCGCTATGATACCATCTCATTTATTTATTTTTTATTTTAAAGCTAAAAAAAAAAAAAAAAAACTACTGACAAAGCCGAAAAAAAAAAAAAAAAAAAAAAATCAGTCGTCACACACAGTTACAATACATGGACTAAGTACTTTTTATGGGATCTGTAACAAATGTTTATAAAGTTTGTCTTTTCTGTTTCAAAGTGTGGTTTGGTTCGTAAAGAAAAAAATATATACAAATTCTGCCTGAGTTTTATTTTATTTTTTTTTAAGCAGGCTCATGAGTGAAACTGTGAAAGATGAATTTTCATGTCCATTGAAGATACACCCATGTTCTAATCAAGAAAAAAGTTAACAAGTTGAAGTCTGGAACATTTTTCTTTGACTAAAAAAACACAAACAAAATGTGACATTTTTAACTTTAAAGTCCCTCGGGAGACGAAACGCATTGGTAAAGAAAAGCTTTCTTTTTTGTCTTTATTTATGTGTGTGTGTGTATATGAATTAATTTAAATGAAATAGATCATTAGTTTTTTGTTAAATAGTGTTTTTGTTTAATTTAATAATTTTCACCGTGTTTAACAGCAGTTTTTCTTTTAATTTTTTTGTCTCCTTATTCTTTTTCGGCCGTGTAAAATGTTTTAAGTTTGAAACTTAACTGATATAAAGGCTGAAAATTAAAAAAAAAGAACAGTGACAAAAATTAAACCAACAAGTAACAGTTAACTGTTTTCTTTTCTAGGTCGTTCAGATCATAACATGCTTCAGCAGCTTCACTTTTCTCTCGAGAGTTTCATTATGTTTACTTTTTTGTTGATAAACAAAAAAGAATACGAAATTGTAACAAATCTTTCACTGTTCAACAAAAATAAGAGCACTTACCTAACAGGCGTAATTTATACATTGCTTACTTTCCTTATATTTTTTTAATAATTTTTTGTCGTATTTTTACTTTCCAGAAACGCAATTGTTAAAATGTTATTTTACTTTGTGGGTAGAGGGTGAAGAAGAGACAACAGATACGCACCAACTTCCGGTTTTCAAGCTGATCACACACTGTTAATTTTAACGAATTAAATAAGTAGGGTCAAAATGACCCTTAATTTATATAAAAAAAATAAAAGTATTTGCTAAAGTGAAAATTTACTATTGATTTTACACAAATAAAGTAAGTAACGTGATCGTCGTAGTTGTCATCATTGTTTAACTTAGGTACTTTCATGAGATCGCTAGCATGATGAAAAAAGACGCCAAAGTTGATGAAAACAAAATTTTAGCGTCTAAAAATGCTAATAACTTACTTAGTGCTGTGTTGTCAGGTTAAATAATTATCAGCGTGTGTGGCTGTGACAAGTAAACTAAACAGAAACTAAACAAGAGTTACTTTGCTGTTGCTAAAAGTTAGAATCAATCAATATTAGAAAATAAAAAAATCGCATCATTCCGAATATGTGTTTGAAGCTATTTAATTTTACTCAATAAAAATGTACATAGATGGATTGATTTACACTTAAGTAAAAAAAATATCATCGCATACAAATTTTTGTGGACAGACACACAGGTTTTAAGAGGAACCAATAACAATATTTATCCTTGGATGTTAAACACAGGCCTTTCTAGTCTATGCATCGGCGCTCCACAAGGGCTAAGTCTGTGTGTCGTGGGTGAATACACTCTGGCAAATCTTGTTCCCAATCTCTACGTTACACGTGCAAAGATATGATGTAGGCAGAGCCAGATGTTATCAGTGAACTAACTGTGAACACTATTGTTGAACACCATTCAACACGTATACAACGTTGCTGTGACGTAAGTAGATGTTTGGCTAGTGGCAAAAATGCTAGTCATCTTGTAAGTGTAACTGCAAAAGATTCACAACAATCCGTGTTGACATTCTTGAGGAGTGAGTTCGATTCTCACTGAGTGCTCCATACTTTCGGCCTTACATCTAAGCTCGTTTTAATAAATTGCTATTCTTGGGGCCTCATTTGTTTTGCTGCTCTATGTCATGGACGTCGTGTTGTAAGTTGTCTGTAACTGCTGCACTTACAATGCCGTCAGTCTTGGCGCGTTTATATTGTTTCTTTGAACAAGAATTCTAACTATAATAAAAAATAAAAATATATTTTGCTTGCATCAATCAACGGTGGTCTCTTAACTCATAAGTTTGTGATAATCATCATCACACACACACATACATACATACACAAATTCAAATGATACAACAACAAGCATTCATTGGATAATAAATCCACACTACTGTGTAATGCACAATTTATAAATCGCAGCTAAGTTCTTTGCTGTTTCGGAAATGTTCAATGTCTAAAAATTGTCTGCTTTTGATTAAAAAGGTTGAATTTAACTTAGTCAAAAGATTTTTCTATGAAAGATATTGTTATAGATAAGCGTATGGTTGCAAGAAAGAAATACGACAACAGCAGAAATAGATTTACGTGGTTTATTTCAACAGGAACGTGAGGGTTTGGGACAGCTCCCTTGTGGTAAAGTTCATAAGCCGGCTTCGGATCTAGGTCGATCTCTCATAGTAGTTCACACATGTTGACGCTGGCACTCCCTGCTGATAGCTGGTGTCGCTCGGCTGACCGTGACAGGTCTCTACACTGGCCACCTGTTGAACTTCCGTGTGACCCCTTTTATAGCGTTTTTTATGGCTTAACAGGCTCGAAAAACGAAGCGAGTATAATTAGGAGGGAAGCATTTTTATTGGACGAAAAATAGAGCACTTTAAATATTATTTTATTTTTCGACCGGAACATTTGTAAACGAAGATAATGTTCATTTTGTGACGGGGCTTTGTCCCGTTCACATCCTGTTCTCGCTCTTGAGTATTTGCCTGTAAATCAGCCGAGATATGACTTATTTTATTTTATAACAATATTGAGTGAAAAAGTTTGTTGTGTAAATTTTTCTAATCTCTCATAAAGGAAGTTTGCTTCTTTGGCGGCACATAATTCCCGTGTGTATCTTTCGCGTGTGTGAATCTCAAATGCGACGAAAAATCGTTTACTATTTCTAACAACGAAATCTGTTCCAACGGGGCTTGGAAGCTGTTGCGAATTTTTCTGAGAAATGCGTGGGTGAATGTTGTATTTTTTATTTTTTAGCCAATAGAATTTCTTGAGACATTTAAATTAGGGATGAATTTGAGAAAGATTTTTTTTTATGTCGGTTGAGCCTATTTTTTGCACAAATTTTGACTGTTTAGTTATGGAAATTTCTCGAAGCTTATTTTTATTTAACAACCAATGAAAAAATGTTTGAAATTGAAATGAAGGTTACTAAAACATGACCACACGATTTATATTTAACGTAAAATATCACAAAATATGAAACAGCAAGAAGAAATAAAAACGGTTTTATAACATCAACATTTATTATTTTTGTGCATACATGCGTAGAAGTTTTGGTGTTATGTCCATTTGACTGAATTAATGAGATTGAAATATTTTTATCTGAGCTCACAAAAGTTGAATGAATTATAAAGCTGAGAAATGCTGAATAAACTGTAGCTTTAGAAAAGTATTTCAAAGAGAAAAGTTCTTGATGCTTGTTTGGAAATGGTTCGTATGTTTGTAATGTAGTTTGGAAAATTTTGTACGTACGTGCATGCATGAATATGCTTTTAACGTCTGACCGCTCATGGTCGAGACGAGAATCTTTCAAGGTTACATCTTTTTAGGGGAATGTAGAAATGAGGGAGAGGGGGGGAGAGCAAGCTCGTGTCTGCTATTTATAATTAATGTAATCACGTGACAGGATCACGGAAAATTGGCAGGAAAACTTGACTTGATCACGCGCTGGAAAAATATTTGTACGTAGGTAAATTGCAACGCCCACTTGTGTGTATTGACCAATTAGAAGTTGATATGTAGTTAAGATGAAAATAAAACACGTGCGTTTAAATTTCTTGGTAGAAGAAGGTCCAGCTACAAGAGAAATGGCAGACTCTAGTTGTGTCCAACCGAAGATGAAAGAAGACAAAAAAAACCGATACACACACACACACACACACACACACACACACACATATATATGTATTAACAAAAAATTACAAAGCACATAGTTAATATTGTGTGTGATCATTTGTGTTTGTTCTTTGGTGAATGTTCGTGTATGTTTGTAATGTTCATAGCGTTTTCCCATAAATGGGAAACGCTGTCTTTTGCGAGAGATCACATAGTAGCAGTGTTCGCTGAAATGAAGAAAGAAGAGAAAGAATTACCTCACCTCCACGCGAGGTGGAATGCGACATGAGGGAAAAATAATATTTATTTCTGTAGAAAAAACAGAAAATGTGGCACAAGGCCGGAATTGGGGAAGTGGGGAAAAAGGTCGGTCTTCTGTCATAACTTTAAACTTAGCTAGCCACAAACGCTGACCCAATCATACTAACAATATTCCTTGCACCAAAACAACACATTCTTACTTACCTTTCTCACTACATCCACCATAATACCTCAATGTCTCCATGAAAATACTAACTAGTCCCCACACGTACAATTTATCGTCTGTGGGGAGAGGGGAATAAAACAACAATTTAAAAATTTTAAAACTAGCCCCAATGAGTATTTACAATATGAAGAAACTATTTACAAGAAAATAAACAAAATCATGTTAGTAATACCCCCCACCCCTCCACCACCACCACCAATCACTAAATGTGGCAGAAACATCAGTTAACCGGACAACATTTATGCGGGACTATAATAAATTAAAAACATTCGTTCATCCCAAGCACTCACGCAGACACGCACTCATTCAGGCAAAACAACAAATACGAAAAATCACACACGAAAAGAAAGTCGCCCCGCATCCACCAGAGAACTGACGCCACTGACAACCTAACGAGGAAGGGGATGGGGAATTAAACTTAAAGAAAAATAGGGACAGAAATAAAAGGGGTCAAGGAGCATATATACCCTAGTTAAGTTTATTGAAAAAGGAAACTAAAGAATCAAAACTAAACCTAAGCTAACCTAATTTTGAGATGGGTTGCCTGTGTTCAACCCAGGCAAAGCAATATCCTGATTCCTAACCGGCATCAAAGTGCTACTCCAGGTCAGCCCCTTTCACACGACACAAACGCGCAAGATTCACCCACCTTTTGCCGAATTCAGATGAAGAAAGTCGCCGCCTTTCCGACTTAATCTTGACTTTAAGCTGATGCTTAAAGTACAAGATCAGTTGGGAAGAAGTGAACTTCTCGCTTTCATAGAATCCCTTCAGACGTGTCATCCAAATCACGACTCTCATAACACCTAGCAAAACATAAGAACACATAATGTTTAGCCTTCGTCAGCGGCGGAGCCACATTGCTACAAACAGAAGCGGACTCATGAGGCCTTCAACATTCCTGCACAACGGCGCTACCACCCTGCAATGAAAGAAGGCGTGACCAATGGTCTACAGCGGCGGCAGTTTGAATATTTCTCCCAACCCGCTGTGCAAAGTCTCTTGGCGACACAGAGGGCCCCACGCACCAACAGCCAGGTGAGTGACGCCTCATTGTTATTGAGACATTTCAACCTGGGCGCCCAAGGCCATATTGAGAGAGCCTCCTGCTTCGTAAGACCGAGATCGTCAATCACTTCACCACGAACGGCCCCCCACTAACTAACATCTGATATAATGCCTTACGAGACAACGCCTAGACGTTGGAGAGACCACCCGACGCCCCTAAGAGGCGTTTCAGAGCACGACGACATTCACGGTAGAAGGAGCACTCGTCTCGGGGTAAACGGTGGGCCTCCTCCTCGCACGAGTGCACACTTCTCAGGGATGGGAAGTTCTTACGGGCGTCTTCCTTCCACCTCATCCGATTCGCGACACATTCGATCCAGGAACCCGATGCGAAGCATATATTGACGAATCTCAATGCTAGGCATACCTAGACCGCCTTCAGATGGATGAAAGCAACAGATCTCCCGAGAGACTCTGGCGGCCTTGCCACCCCATAAGAAGGAGAAAAAGAACCTTACTAACGCCAGTAAAGTGTCATGCGGAAGTGGAAGCACAGAGAGTCGGTAAAGAAGAATCGGGTAGATGTGTGAAAAACATACTTCCGCCCTCCCCTTTAAGGAAAGATTCCTCCGAGACCATAAATTAATTGTGATCTCGGCCTTCCCTTACACCTCCGACCAATTCATTTCCAGCTGGAGATCAGGACCGAACCAGACACCGAGAATCTTGACCGGCCCATCCATCCAGAGGAAAGGTCCGGAAAGAGAAACTCCCTTCCACGCACCCAACCGCAAGCCAACAGACTTATCGCGGTTGATCTTGGCCACTGTCACCATCTCATAACCACTGATTTCTTTGCTGACTTCATCAATCTCGGCCCTGCTCGATACAAGAACCGAAACGTCATCAGCATAGGCGGAATACTTGGGAGAGGTGGTAGCACCAGGTAGGGAAATTCCGCGAAAGACAGGATTCGTCTTTAACTTGCGAAGGAAAGGTTCCAACGTAAGAACGTAAAGCAAAGGCGGAAGCGGACAACCTTGAAAATCGAGCGAGACAATACGAAATGCTCCGATCGTACTCCATTCATCTCCACCAGCGTACTGGGGGTCGCATACAGAAGTCAGATCCAGGTGCAAAAGTACGGCCCGAAACCGGCCGCCGAAAGGACGGCCTCAAGAAAGCGATGGTCAACCCTATCGAAGGCCTTGGACTGATCTAACCACCAGAGTTTTATCCTTCTTGATAAGCAAGGAGGACAACTCTGCTTAGCTAAGGCTATTTCCCCACTATCACGGGATTTAACTGTCCGATCAACTTTTTCTTCTAAAGCCGTTTGCGCCGCTAATCTATGATTCGATGACTAAAATCAGCAGCAAACGTTCTAATTTTGGATTTTAATTTATCCCACCAGGCATTTCCCACCACAGTCCCCGTCAATTCCCTTTGTACCATTAGTAGCAGCTGGTCCCGGAAATCCCGCTCACCAAATAATGAACAGTTTAATTTCCAGTAGCCAGCCAACCTAACCTTAGGCTTATCTAACAAGCCTATGATGCGAATAAACTATATAATGGAAACTTGGACACTCTAAGAGTCCTACATAGACTCTCCTAAATAAGACTCGGTCGAGGTATCTGGCAAGCGTCCCAGGAGCCGAGTTGCCACTATTTGTCCAAGTCCAAACTACCTCCCGAGAGTGCTCATTCCGGTACTTATCGACAAGATCAAACCCGTCGACAAAGTCCCGAAATGGTTTCACGTCCCGGTTATTAGTACCCATATTTGACCCTATATGATCTAAATCAGGGTCAAGGACGTTATTCCAATCCCCCGCTAAAACTACCCGACGAGATGTCAAGAACGGCTCGATCTGCCGAAACAAAGCAGCCGTTCAGAATAGTTATTGGGCGCATAAACCCCAATGAGACGCAGAGCCTTATCCTTTATGGTAACATCCAGCACGCAAAGTCTGCCCGCCGGATCTCCGAAGACAAGAGCACACGCAGCCTTCAAAGACTTTCTCACCAGCAAAGAGACACCCCTCAAGCGTCCATCAAAACATGTTGAATAGATGGAAAAACCCCTAGACAGAATGCTCTCATGATCGCAAAAAAACGGGTCTCTTGCACAAAACATACATCCACCCCGAGACGCTGAAGGTCACGATAGAGCCTCGCCCTGCGAGACTCCGCCCTCAGGCCTCGGACATTCAAACTAGCTAACCAGAGATACATTATCAAACCGATTAGGGTTGCTTACCTGAATTAAACATGGACGGGGTCAGGATACCGACAGCCTCTCCCATCGAGCCGTGGCCCATCTCAGTCTTGATGGTGCCGTCTTGTGAGAGACCGCCTATATCCCACGGGAAAGTCAACTTTAGTGCTCTATATAGGGAGGGGTGAACAAAAACAGGGACCCTCCCAGCACAAAATTGCTTCATTTTTTTAATTGATCGTGTTCAACGATAGCTATCGGCGGGGACATCTTAAAAGAGGCTATTGCCTCATCAAGCATATCCCATGCTTGTCGAGCCCTCGTCCCAGTTCACTGTCAAAACTCTATCGGCTTGTGGAAGATTTTTTGATCTTCGATGTCTCTGTCAGCATATTGCTTGACAGAGAGGAGATACTTTCAATCTTTGATCCTATTCCCATAAACCCTGGCCTTTTCCCGTTTGTGTTGGGGAAATGCGGCAAACATCTTCCCCTGAGTTATATATGTGTTTGGGCATTTTTTTTTTTTTTGTCTTTTGCGTCCTGTGACGGACTTCTTTATCTTTTGTTGAGAGCATGTGGCATTTCGGGTGTTTTAATGGGGGAAGGACTGGGAGAGCAGTGAGGTGTATAGTATTGTTTGCAAGGGATGGGGTCTCTACTGAGAGGTGTTGAGGGATGGGCAGAAGATTTTTCTGGTGAATGTTGGGCAGAAGATATGGAGGGAGTGACTTTTTAACAGGGGAGGTCTTTTTATGACTAAGGTCTCTACAGAGAGGGGTTGAGAATGTGGGGTAGAGGAGGTGTGGCCTTTTTAGGTGAAGAGGTCTTTTGTTTATCCAATTTTTGTTTTAATTGTATGTTTTTCGCTATCTTTTCGAAGGATGGGTCGTACTTCTCTGCAATTCTCTTTGGGTAAGTTTAGATTCCGAGGCATCGCCCTTAATGTTGACAGAGGGAGTGGGACTGTCAGTGTCTTCCGTCCCGGGGGCTTCAGGGGACTGAGGACCCACTTTCTGGCGCTTCCCTCTGGCCCTGCCAGCAACCTGCCATTCCCCCTCTCCCGTCTCCACAACTGCTGGGTGAAATTGGGCCAAACGTCACCGCGAGAAAGAAAGGGTCAAACAAATAGACAAGTGGGGAAAAGGAGTGTTGTATTGTTGTTGGTGAATCGTGTCATAGTAGTAATAGTTGTAGTGCCGATTTAAGCATCTGTGTTTTCCACGTGTTGTAGAAAAAATTCTATTTGCCGCGCCGGAGAAAGGTGTTTTGTATAGACATATTGTAGCGAATTAAAATTATGATTTTGCACTTTCATCTGGTCTAATCACAAATTTTGTTGCTGTAAAAAAAATTTTTTATTGGTTAATAGTGTACGGTGTGAGTAGTAGGATAGGAAAAAGAAGTTTTTCAATGTTTTTCCTTACTGGCTCTCGTTTGGAAAGTGTGTAAATGTGAGTTTGTGCATATATACAGTCTTGTTTTCTGTTAGCATGAATCATGTCGGAAGGTAACCATTCTGTAGAGGACTGTGTGGGTAGATTGGTCTGGTAATTGTGGTAATGGTGGTCGGACTGGTAGTGTCGATGGTTGGATGGTCGTGTCAAAGGTTGGAGTTGATGTGTAGACGTTCCGGTCGTGTCGACTGTTGGAAAGAGATTGCGGACGTTCCGGTCGGGTTGACGGTTTCGAGTCGAGCTTGACGACGGGATGCTGAGGTACGTTTGTTCCGGTCGTGCCGACGGTTGGACGTTGAGGTGCAGGCATTGCTGGTCGAGGTCGGTGTCGAAACCTCCCGTAGTAATTACAACCGATAGTATACGGGAAAGGTTGGTCGTTGATGATGATCGCTCCTGGTTAGCCGGTCGGGCTTCGGACTAGAGGTGTCGGGCATGAACGGGGAGCTGGCGTTGCGATGCAGTACTCGGTATCGGCGACGGTATCTAGTCAGTGCTGGTGATGGCATTGCGATGTTGTTGGGCATATCGAATGTCCGGTACTGGCGCTGCGTGTCTGCTGGTCGAGTCCGATATCGAAACCTCCCGTAGTAATCATATCCGTAGTGTGCGGGAAAGGTTACGGACGACGTGCGGGCAGCCAGTAGGGACGGAATGATGAGAGTCGAAAATGGGCAAGGAGCCAGAAGTAAAGAGGCGAAGTAAGGAGAGATAGATCTAAACTCGCGTCCAGTTGTCAGACAAAAGAAAATGGGAGCGTAACTTAATACGCAGCCCGGGTCGGCGTCCTGGCCACAAATTCGGCGAGAAGTCTCCGTGTTATGTTAAGGGAGACCAACAACAGACACGGTCTCGCAAAAATGCTAAAAATCTTTCTAAATATGAGTTGAAATTTGCTACGAAAAAACAAAGGTCTAAAAATGCTTAAGAGGTGTATTAAATTGGCCACAAGGAAGGAAAAAATGAGAAACACTAGTCAACCCGATGAAGCAAGATTTCGTGAGCTTTTATTTGTTCTGGGTGGTACCCAGAGAAATGTTAAATTATAGTTTAGCAGACTATTATATTTTAGTGGAAGTGTATCTTGGCTCCGACTTCTAGAGGTTGACCTTCAAGGTCAGATGGAAGGCATAATAAGGAAGTTGATTTTGATTGGTGGGGCTAACGTGGGAAAGGAGATAGGAGAAAGGTTTCAGTCAGTCGAGTCTTAACCGTCAAGCAATGTAGACGTGTTCATTTTCGTGTCAGAAACGGCTTCCCAATGAGGGGGGAACGACCCGCATTGGATAGTTAGTACATGTCGACATTAACATGAATAAAAATAGGTAAGTAAAATTTTCTGTTTGACGTCCTTGCATCTCTGGATCCAAAACATTTAGCTACACCCGATCGGGAGAAGATGAGGGGAGAGATAATTGGACCAGTATTTTTTTCTGTGAATTGTATGTACATTTCGTGTAGAGGCAAGACATTTTGTTTGCCCCAGAAATATTGGATTGCAGAGGTGGTTACCTGCTGATTTGGGCCGAGGAGACATAGGAGAGGTCTAAGTTAATTGTTGGAGTGATTTGTATCCAGACTGTGGTCTGAGGGGTTATCCTTGGGTCACGAAAGCTAGTGGCTGGACAAAGATTGTCCGGTATTCCTTTTTTTTTTGTAAAAAAAAAACGTTTGTGAAGCGTGAAAAAATTGGTCAGAGTTTTGTTGTTTATGTTCATTCTTTTTCAGGAATGTTATATGTGCATACTGGAGGGGTCGTGTGACCGAGGACTAATGAAGAAAAAATATAGGGAGCACGTCTTGCAGACACCATAATAGTAGAGGGGATCTTAGAGTAATATAGTTGAAATAACATTCATGAATGACTCTTTTTAATGATTAGGTAAGGTATGTTAAATAATAAATTAGTAAACTATTACTTTAGTGGAATTGCATCTTGGCTCCGACATCCGGAAGTTGACCTTCGAGCCCAGATAGAAGATATAATAAGGAAGTCGATTTTGATTGGCTGAGCAAGCGTGGGAATGTTAGATAGAGAAAGCTTTTTCGGTGAGATCATTCTTAAACGCCAAGCAATGTAGACGTGTTCTCTTTCGTGTCTGAAATGACTCCCCAGTGACAGGAAACGACCCCACAGGATAGTTGGTACATTTCTACATTAATAAAATATTTAAGTTAAAATTCTCTGTGTTGGATTCTTTTCATTGCCGAACTAGTGATCGCCGACCAAGAGAAGGCGAGATGAGACCAGGAGGCTATGCAAAAAAAGATTTGCTAAGATTCAATTATCTGGCCTAGTTGATTGAAAAATATTATTATTTAAATTATTTTTATAATCTTCTTCTTCTTCTTCTTCTTCTTCTTCTTCTTCTTCTTGCCATGTCCTTTCAGGACTTAGGTGATCATGGCTCTCCACCACTTCCTACCCCTTGTGGCCCTTAACAGTTTTTCTCTCTTTGCTAAAGCTACCGTTCCGCCCTTCATTCACACAAACTCACCAGGTTAATGGCTCACTGCTTTCCACTATCTCTCTTGTTCACAATATGCCCCGTGAGGTTTAAATTTTCCAAGCCCTCCTTCTTCATTATATGTCCAAGTAATTTCAGCTGTCTTTTCCTGATTCTAAGTGTTCTTTCCATTGCCATTTTCTTCAAGACTTCCTTGTTGCTTACTCGCTCCGTTCTTGGAATTTTCAGTATCCTTCTGTAGAACCACATTTCTACTGCATCCAATTTTCTCTTCGTCTGCAAGGAGATTGTTCATAATTCAATGCCATACTAGAGGTTCGACATTGTTTTTCAGACGATCTTTAAAGATTGTCTGATAAAATGTACAGAAATCCATAATTTTCGCAGTTTTTGCTAACAGACTCACTTCAAAAGTTTACTCTTTCAAGAATAAATCCAAATAAAGTTGATATTTTTTGTATAAGATACATTGAATGGGAAATATATTCACACCAGAATTCTAATTAGGAATCACAAGAAAAATATGAAATTTTTTACTATATTGGATAAGTGAAAATTGTTTGAAAATTGTAAAAAATTAAGAAAAAGACTAATGAAGGAATTGCGCGATCTTACATCAATTATAATTAATAAAACAAAAATATATAAAAGTGTATATAACACCATAATACTGCTGAACACAAATTATGAGATAAAATGTTTTATATTTGCATTTTTTATTGAAAATCGCACTAAAACTACTGCACTGTATAAACATATTACATCATAATTTTGCTAAATCGTTCAGTATAATTTCCAATATGAAGTAAATGAAGATCTTATTTGATGACACAGTGTGATTTTAATAATGTGTTTGTACCTTGCATTTTGACCATATAGAATTCGCGAAGCTTCAATGCTCTTTCCACACCTTGTGAATGTGTAATTAAATTGATTCAAATCTAGAATCATTCCATTAATTACGATCACTTTCAGTTCATTATTTGAAAAACCTTCTGCAAGCACAAGTTCACACACTCCATTTTGTGAGAGGTTAATCAAATATTCATGTCTTTGACCATAACTCTTTCTTGGATACCTTGAGACTACATTTAAACGAACCACACATTCTCATTTACCTAATAACCTGCCAAATTTGTTGAATAGTAATCGAAATTTAAGCTCATTTCAATATTTTGGAAAATTAATTCTTTAGTCAAACACACCAGTTGATCCATCTCTGACATCTCCTTGAGTCTTGGGGAGTAGTCAGGTTGCTCGAATGTCCAAACATAGTTATTTCTGGTACCAAATCCATCAGTTTCCAAATGCTAGCATCATTTACTAAATTAAATTATTGTTATTTCTTATCGTTTCTGTAGACGTAATAAATAAAATTGGCTTTCTTTTTATATCCCTAACGACTTCTATTTTGGGAAAACGTTAGTCTAACTCATGTACACTTTATAATTCACATCTTCAAACCGCTTTGGGGATAATTCACCCTCATCTTATAGTAGTTTTGATGACACTAAGTTCATTAGATTTCCATAAAAGTCACTGGAATATTTTCAAAAAGTATGCGATCTTTCAATTCTGTTTTATTGGGTGGTTTTTGTTTTTTTAATTTTTTTTATTTTTTTATTGTTACTTTCCGTTTAAGTACAATCCACAAATGCTCAGTTGGATGTAAGTTCGGTGACATACGAAACCAATCGAGTAATTTTATCTTTGCTTCTTTAGAAATTTTATTTTATAATGGAATTTTTTGGACCATTATCATGCAGAAACATAGCTCTTCTTCCCAATCGTTTGAATAAATGCAATATTTCAATAGTTTGCAACCTTCATGATTTCGTCAATGAAATGCCACTCACCAGTGCCACATTATTTTTTCTCTTCATTAGCAACATTGACAGCTAATTTTCATGGGTCTTCATCCACCACTCTCATGCTATAACAAATAATGATCTAATTGCATGACCGACCCTGTCATTATTGTACACCCCTAACTTTTTGACTTTTCAAATTTTGAAGAAATTTTGTACTTAATGTCAGTTTTATCGCTATTTTTTGTTACTCACTGTTTTGTTTTTGCAAATAAATCATACATTTCTTAAAATCAGGTGAGCTCTTTTCCATGTGAATCATTTTCTAAATAAACGTCTATACAACAAAACAAAATTGTGACCTGCCGACATTCCTAGAATATTTCTGGGAAGAAATATTTCAACTCAAACAACACAATCTTTTTTAAATAATCACAACGCCGAGACTCTTAGAAGACGCGCGATATGCCTACGTAGCAGAAACACTCCCGGCAGATGCTGCAACAGAAGTAGTTGATCTACTTGACTTACATGCCAGAGGAAAAATCCTACAATACACTGAAAAATACGATAATTAGACGGAAAATGCGAGCATTACTAGGAGACAACATCGTGTCTGACGCAGTGTTGAAAAAGATGTGATCAAACAAACTACAACCACACACAACACTGGCGATACTGGCGTCACTCCTCGATGAATTGGAGTTAGAGAGAGTATCGGAGATAGCGAACATAATACACAACAACCAGGACAAAAGAATATACGCCACATCATACTCAACAACAAACACATCACCACCGGCAAACAAGCCAAACAAATTTTCAACTGGAAAATATATAGCGGAGCTCACCATACAAATTCAAAGTTTGGTAACAAAAATTTCATCGTTCTCGCCCAGAAATCAAAAAATGATCCGATTCTCCGCGCAGAACAAAGCTGGCTAGGGAGAACTCATTCTCCAGAGAGCGGCTTACCTACGATACCCCTGTGGCATCATTATAATTTTGGAAAAGAAGCGAGGAAGTGCAGAGAAACTCCCACACTACTGCACAACACCAATGAAGCGATTACTCCAGCAGCAAGTAAAGACGATATTAGCTGCTGGGATAGAACAGAGATGCCGTCTATTTTACATCCGGGACAAAAATACAGGATATTTATTTTTAGTCGACACCGGTGCACAAATCAGTATTATTCCACCGGAGCCCAAACAAGAACACACATTATCTATGTATAAGCTGCAAGCCGCAAATGGATCGAAAATCGAGAAATATGAAGAAAGATTTTAACGCTTAACTTGTGTTTGCGATGATCTTTTCTATGGATTTTCACACAAGCACAAGTGAAAACGCCGATTCTTGGAGCAAATTTTTTATCTCATTTCCACCTATCAGTGAATATGGCTACACACTCTCTCATCAACAGTGACACAAAGCTAACGGCAAAGGTAACTACCTCAATCTACACGTCAACAGGAATTAGTTCTGTCATACCAATGAGCTGATAGGAAATTTTCCTACTTCTCCTTTAAAACACACAAACGAAATTCGCTGTAGAAAGACATAAAGAAAATGGCAATTACCACTCGTTTCGTACTTTATGTGTTCACGATTATGTCATTTGGGTTACGTAACCCTAACCCAAAGTTTTCAGAGTCTTATTGACAAAATTTTGAGAGAATTACTTTTAGCCTTTGCGTATATCGACGACGTTCTTATTGCTAGTCGTGAGAGTAAAGAACACCAGGATCATATACAACAAGTTTTTGAGAGACTAGCAAATTTTGGTTTAAAGATCAACATATACAAATGTGAGTTTGCTGTTTCTAAATTGAACTTCTTTGTGTGGATTGTGTGAACACGGGACCACGCCTGTCCCAGAGAAAGTAGCAGCAATGCAACAATTTCTACAACCAACATCACTGCGACAACCGCGAAGATACCTCGGTTTGATTAACTATTACCGTAGATTTATTACAGGTCGTTCGAGTCTTGACCCCGCCCCAAACCATGCCGCAGAAACAAAAATAAGAATTCAAAATAACTATACAAAGAGAAGCATTAACTGCATTCTATGACATTAAAACTACTAGCAAATCTCACTAAACTCTCCTATGTCAGTGATGATGATAACTAAACACTCACATTGATGGCCGACGCTTCGGAAAATTCAATTGGATCAGAAGCAAAATGACTTAGAAAAAACAATTTCCTTTTTCTCTGTAAAATTGAATAGCGCACAACAAAAATACATCACCTTCTCGAGTGAGTTACTTGCAATTTACTTATCTATAAGGCATTTCCGACACCTGCTCGAAGGGCCAAAATTTACTGTTTTCACAGATCACAAACCTCTCACTTACCTCTTGCACGTGAATACAGACAAATGTACACCCAGAGATACCCTACAACTGGATCATATATCCCAATTTACTTCGAATATCCGTTACATTAACGGTTCAGACAATATCGTGGCAAATACACTCTCGCGCTCAACAATAAAATGACTAGATTCTGAAACCCTTGCATGCCACATTAAACAGAAGAAAAGAGAACACTTCTTTACAACTGAAGGAAAATCCCGTCCCATTTGGAACGAAAACAATACTCTGCGATGTGGGGACAGGTTATTCGAGACCATAAATACAACCTTCACTGAGAAAAGAATTGTTTAAACACTTTCACAACCTCCCACATCCTGGGCGCCAAGCTAGCGTCAAGTTGATTAGCAATCGTTTTGTCTGGCCCAACATGCGTACTGATATAAAAAAAAAACTGGACTCAAACCTGTTTAAAGTGTCAACAAACAAAGTAACCAGACATACAAAATCTCCTCCTAAGCGATTTATCAAACCAGACGGTAGGTTCACGATCCTCCACATCGCTGTTCCTCTGAAATATATATCTGCAGAAACAATCTCTAAAAGCATATTACATGAATGGATAACTGCTTTTGGACAGTTTTGCGATAAAACCAGTCACCTACAGCCAACCACATTTTTATACAACATTTCAAACAAAGAATGAGTGATCTAGTTTTCTCACCCACTAGAACACAAGTAAAAAAAACACACCAAAGGATCTTCGCAATTGCGAATATATTTTCTTACGAAATGATGCAGTAAAATGCCTCTTTGTCCTACTTACTTAGGAAACATAGTTGACAGAAAACCAAAATATTTCACTATTATAAGAAAGGGTAAACAAGATACTGTCTCCATAGACAGACTAAAACCAGCGTATTTGGATTTACCTACAAAGAACAGTTCGACGGAACACTGTATACCTGCACCGAATACCAAGGTGTGCAAACCATTTTCCACAACAGGCGCTGCAAACATCAATACAAACTCAGTAAATTGGTCTACTCACTTTAAAACATATATTAAATATTGAAAAAAAAAATAATATTTATCAATCTACGGGTATTTTTATATGTTATAAACTCCTATATTTTACGGCCAATAAGTGAAGAAACGTCTACAGATAAATCTTACAAAATTCAGCAGATACGAAAAACTTTTTTTTACAAATCTGTAAAAATCTCAGCTCTAAATTAAAAGTGGTTTCTGGAACCTGATTAGATATGACAAGTCATGTGATGTTCTCTCTATTACATCCGTCCAAATGACCTGGAAGTAGGTCAGAGCTCAGGTCATTGAGTACATTCCCGCGCAAAACTCAGCAGTTCGGAGCCGAGGAATAGCAATAAAAACAGCTTGTCAGGAACAGACAGTAACCAGATCTGCAACGGAACAGTCAGTGAATGAGAGTCGGTGAAAGACAGTCAGCGAAGCAGACAAACCTTACATAGACACATGTACCATGACAATGCGTATGTCAACGATAATTTTTCTACATACAAAGTCGCAACGAAAGTCCTATATCCCCTCTTTTTGTTCACCGTGTTTTAAAATTACTGCTATCTGACGCGGTCAGCAAGCAGTCTTACGCATGTTTCATTAGCGTGTGCGTCACACACACACATATTGGCGTACCTTACCACTTGATTTCCTCACTTGCAACAAAAACACTTCGAAATTTTGCAGACCTACGACAAATCATTTCGAACAATCGAACTATTGGTTTCTTCATGGCTATAACAAAGAACATTGATGTAAATACATGTATCTGACTGTATAAATACATGTATCTAACTGTATAAATACATGTATCTAACTGTATAAATGTTACTGTCATATTTAGCTTGGCCTTCTTCCTTTTCTGCGAAGATCATTTCTTTGCGTTGTATAAAATTTGTGTATGTTTATTTTTCCTTCTAAAATCCGGGTAGACTGACCTGACAACTCCAATCAATAACAAAATGTTAATAATGATTTTATGTTGATTAAAACGAAAACCAAGAGGTTTTACATTTTTTATGTCTTCAAACTAGCAAATGCTGGATCAAACCCAGACCAAAATTAATAAATTTGTGATTTTTGCCCGTTTCAGTGCATAACCTAGTGATATCAATGTGATTCAAAATGAATAAAAAGAAAAACAAAAATAAGACAGAAATAGTTGTATTTGAATATAATTTTATTGACAAAATTTTCAGAATAGAAGAGTAAACAACAAGCAATTTTGGGTAACACAACATTTAGCTGTGAATGCGTGTCAACACGGTTCCTCTCAAGTATTTCCGTTGCCACGACCTGAGATTGCAGACAATATTGACTGACTAAAACAAGAAACAAGTGAAGTATTTCTGATCCCACAGGATAACCCATCGTTGTATTTGACTTTCGCACACATGCCACTATATCTGATGAACATGTACCATTTAATTGGATGCAAATCTTTGCCCTATCTCTTAAAGTTATCTTTAACATTACAATTTCAGCCTTTGATTGTATTAACCGTTGACACAAATTGCGTTGTTAAAATTAATCTGTGCATTAAAAAAATGTATTGAAATAGTTGGCAGCCATGATGCGCTCATGTCTGTATTTTGGAATTGTTCAACAAGATATATTCATAACAAGATAATCACACTTATATAAATGTACATGTATAGCAAAATATGTGAGTGCGTGTGTGTAATTCATTATATGCATCTTTACCAGAATGTATTTAAAACTAGTGTTCACTGACGTCTTATATGCGTATAGGTTTTTTTAGGATAGTAAAAAAAATAGTGCAATATTCTGACTCTTTTGAGAAGTTCATATATGAAAGACTTGGCTGATCTAAGGGTCAGGTACAAACAAAATATTTATATATTAAATGCATATAGAAAATAACTATAAGCTGATTTACTTTTGGTAAAATTTTCACTTCAAAAAATTTCGACGCGTTTCAGTGAAGCTATTTTAATAGAAATCCTTAAAAATAAGAAGACAATGGATAACTAAAAAGTTTATCGTTTAATAAATGGCAGGTTTTTAGTAAAATTAGTATAAAATGTTTCATTAACCAACACAAAAGTGTAGCGCTACTGCTTTAACAAAATGTCAATGTTTCATACAGACACAAGCGCATACATTTGTATCTATGTGCGTATGAATAATAGAAATCCTAATAACAAAAAAAAGTGTTATCTAATCATTAAAACCTTTTTGAGGAAAAAAAAACAGTAAATATTCACCAAACATTTCTAGTGAAATTTAAAACATCAAAATTTATTCGCAACTATTATCATTGTCGTCATCATTATTAAAATATTGTTTACTAAAAGACAGAAAAAAAACATATATACTCACATGAACTACAAGATTGTTATGCCATCAAGATAGTTAATTATCCAAATTTTTACAAACTTATTTTAAATGAAAAATTTAATGCAAGTAACTTAAAACTTAAATTATCCCATAATCTAATGGATTGATATGGCACAATAGTAAGTCCTTTTTTAAGGCAATAGGAATTATTGGCAGTGCCCATCTCCTCTCCAAGTAACATGCAACAGGTTGTACTGGGTTACATGGTACCAGTAGCAGAGTGTAATCACTGACCTGACCTATTAAGCAAAGTAGATTCATGCCTTTCTTGTAGGCATTAGTGCAAAGTAATCACAAACTGCTTCAACCAAGATTTGAACTCGGTTCACTGATTCCATTTAAATGTTTTGTCCAATTTCATACCTCGCAATGTAGGTGATTGCGATGGTTGAAATAGAGGTAAGAAGTGAATACCAGTAAAACTACAACGGGGAAGGGCAAGCTATTTGTTAGCGCCAGCACACAGCGTAAAGTTCTCTCAGACTAGATTTGCACTTTAACAAATAGTGAATTGAACGAGTCGTTAGATTTCAAACTTTATTTTACGAGTCTAGAATATGCAACCAGACTCATTGATTGCACTCATTCAAAGTGGATTCGTCATTCCGATATGTTATAGTGTGTATGTACGTACGTGTGTTTGTATATGTGTGTGTGAAAGTGTGTGCGTGAAAGTGTGTATGTGTGAAAGTGTGTATATACGAAGTAGATTAAAGAAAAAATTGGTTTAACTTGTTTATAAGAATTACCAACTGACATTCAGGAAAATATTTATTCATTCAGATAGATAGATAGATAGATAGATCCAATGAATAAAAAAGGAAAGACGTAGATAAATGAATATTAAAAACTTATAGATTAATTAATCGAAAGTGATATGTATTTGATCAATAATTGTAGGGGCGGATTCAGCATTTTCAGGGAGCGTGTACCGCAGTAAAACTTCTCAATTCAAGATTTTAAATTCTGTGATCATATCTATTAGGTTATAGAAATGAGTAGAGCGTGTTCATGCACACACACACATATATATAAATTAAATTTACATTTTCTTTTATCTATTTGATATGTAAAATTGTAAATTCAAACTTTTAGATTCAAAATGTGATTACGTAGCGTTTATGAAAGAGAATTTACTAATGTCAATTTTCGTGGATTCTTATTTGCATAGAAGTTCACGATTTTATCATAGTCTAACTGAATGTCTTTACGAACGTGCAAAAGAACAAGCGCGTTAAATCTGTCTTAACTCATTATAGCTTCCTTATATATTTTTCAACAAAACTATTTTCTCAGAAATTTTAGGAAGGTGAAGGGCCGTGCACCCTCTACGCCACCCCTACTGGATCCGCTTCTCTAATGCGTCTATGTAAGTTTGTATTCACGTACATATCCAAGTATGGTGTTTCTAATGATGCATAAATAGATAAAGAATATCAACATTTTGTCAAAGGATAATTGTATTCATTTATTTTTTTATTTTAATACAAAGTTTTCCTCATTTTTTGCATTATTTCTATTTTTCCTTATATAACAAATCAATAAAATGTAGCTGAACCCTTAACATATATACATATAGAAGTTCAAGTATATATATGAAAGTTTTGTGATACGTACGAACGATTAACCGAATTCACGAAGGTATTTGTATAAGGATTAATTTTCATTCAATAATATGATGTTTGTTAAGAAATAATATCTTTAATAACAAACCGAGAGTTTCTTTACTCTAATCATTATTTCATACCAGTTGAATAATAAATTATGAACAAATTTTGGCTTTAGGATTGACCACAAATTTATGAATGACAGGAAAGATCTGAACAGAAGAGATTCTTCATTTATCTTGAGTGAAAAGTTTTAGTTATAATATGTTTGAATGGACAGGCAACAAACGTCAATTTATCCAAGATGAAGAGAGTGCATCTCGACACTATGGCGAATGCCCCTGTGTTCGCAGCTGTTAATTATGTGTAATTGCGTATGCGAATCCTCATATGATAATAGCGATGCCCAGTTCTATATAAATAAGTATGAGCTTATGCTTAAATATCCCTTAGAAGTAAAAGATTAGCAATTGTATTTATGGAAGATTTATCGATGTTAAAAAGGGTTATATAGAAAGATGAGAGATCTTTTTATATCTACTAATAAATCAGAACTTATCAAGATACCGAAACTTTAGTATTTGTGAAATATATAAAACCCGCTTAAACTTTATCACTTGCTTCTAATACATAGAATCTACATGTATGAATGCAATTATGTACATTTCTTGATATGGTTTCATTTATGTTTTATGTATAGATGTGCACACATATTTCTTATTAGTATTTAACAATGTTAGCTTAGTATAGTACTGAGTCAAATCAATGAAAATAGACGTAAGAAAGTTGTATTCTATTAATCTTCCAAGAACAGTGTGTCTCTCTGCCTTGGAAGTCAGTATTCGAAATCTTGATATTTTATCTGAACTCGAACACTGATTACTGATATCAGTGGGATATATACAACTGTCTTAGCCACGAGGCAGACACGATCATATTTCTTATTCCTATCAATAATGCACATTCGTGGGCTTACATCATCCAAATACCGAACACTGTACAAGTTCTTTTTCCATACAGATTTCCAATAATCCATTTTTTACAAAATGTCTTCTGTGTGATTTAGCTACTCTGAATTAATCCTGTAAGATCAAAACAGGATCATTTTGTTGCCTTTTAAAAATGAATACGTCATTTTATATTCTGCTACTTAGTATGTTGATAAAATAGTTTTATTGTCAGGTAAGAAGTCATTTGAAAATGACAAAATGTGCCAACATGAATGGTGCAGGGTTTTGGAAGCAATTTCAACATAAGGTTAGCTTTTGTTATAAATAAGCATGTGTTTTGCAAAGACTGAAAAATTTTGGCTCGTAGTTTGCATGCATTGCATTCCTATCTCGCCAAGCACCTTTCAACTGTGTCATGTTTAAGTGACACAACAGATGAATAGACAAAACAGGCATTTTATATATATATATATTAGTGATATTAAAAAAAAACTCTCTGCTCTAACCAGTAGAATATTTTGCACAAAAATACGTTGTAAAAATTTAAAGATTGGCATTTATAAATGCGCAGATGTCCAAATAAACAATGACAAGAGAAGGTCAGGAGTAAATGTTAAAGTAAAACGCAAACATTTTTACAAACTCGAAAAAAAGAAAGACCAATTCGAGAGGGATAGTGTAAAAGTGAAATGTCTTTTAGCTTAGATAAGTAAGGGAATGAGAAGCGTAGTGGAGAAGAGACTAACACATAAGAGAGAAGAGATAAAAAGATGTAAAGAAAATTAAAAAGTGAAATGAAAGAAAAAAGAAAGAAGAGTATTAATCAAATAGAAAACTGAAGAAAAAGAAAATATGAAGATAAAAGAGAGAACACAATGTGTTATTGAGAATAAAGATCCGTTATAGGCGAGGCGGTAGTTTTCGACCGTTGAATTGTTAAAGATTGAAAAAAAAAAAAAACTAGAAGAGAAATTCTCTTAAAAATAATCTAAACGTGAATCCAGAATATCATAGAAAGAGAAAAGAAAGACGAGCAAGAGGTTTCGGATACAAACTCGTAGAAGAGCGGGTAAACCAGGCATAACAAACGGAGAGAACAAGTTACATATACTGTTGCTGGCAGGAGGCTAAAATGGGTTGGCGTATTTTTGGTGCGTGTCTTCCAGTTGGGTAATGACATCTCCGGCGAACTAAGGCTACAACCACTCAAACATAACAACGTTTTATTAGTTTCTGAATGGAGAAAACCACAACAGAATATTCTTTTAATTATTCTATTGACAAAGAAAATATATAAACAATAAGCAAGGAACAGCAATTTACAAAGGATAGGCACCAAGGCAACCTAACAATGAAGATAAATTTATGCATGTATTCATGTTGCATATGAATAATTTGTTTACACATACATACGCAAGCACATATACGCACACACACACTTGTGTGTGTGTGTGTGCGTGTGCGTGTATGTGCGTGTGTTCACATGCATTTGATTATTTTTTATCGTCAGTGGAAGGGGGAATTGCAAGGATTTCCATATACAAAGCAACATAAATTGCTATGTGCTTCATTAGTATATATATATATATATATATATATATATATATATATATATATATATATATATATATATGCTATCACATAACCCACCCTACCCTTAATGATAGTAATATTATTTAGATTATCCAACGCTTCATCAATTTCGTGTCAGAATTGTATATTATACCACAAATAACTGCCACGTATCGTTCCCATATACACCAAGTAGAACAGTATCTTCTGGCATGAACTTTGAAGCCTGTTAAACTCTTTTGAGTCTTTAAAAACCATTTCTGGTTAAAATGCACATTCATTCTCGTTTAATGCCATGCAAAGAAAATGTATGAAAATACATTTGGTCCTATTTTCAGTATTTAAGGAAAAGCTTTAATGTGTATTTATGATCTTGAACACGTTAACCCTTGCTTGTCAGTGTTAGCTAATGTAAATGCATTTCAAAAGGTGATAAAAAGTGTCAACATATATTGTTATGCTCTGACAAAAGCCATTCTTTGTTAAGAAATACTGAAGTCAACAAATGTAACAGTCACTAATTTATATCATCTCCCAAATCTAAATAACAATAAAGATGCTAGCAATAGTTGTTGTTTCTCAATAGATATCGACTTCTCACATAGGTAACGATATGAAATTATAAATATCTATCAGCTTGTGAGGGTATCAGCTATTTTTTCATTGGTCGATTTCAAAATATGTTGATATTTGTTAATGGATCATTGCGAAAAAGTTATGCTGATATCTGATATTATATTTTATTAAATCTTTCGATGAGCAAATATCAATGTATATTAAATAACCCGTTATTGGTAACTGTTAACAAACAAGTTTTAATACGTGTTAATGGCTATTAACTAATACCACTGTCATGGATATTTTCAGTCAATGCATATTGATATCCGCTAACACATTAAAATTAAGCGAATTAAATATCACTTAACCCATGACTGTAAACTGTTTCAGATATCTTTTGTTGCTTTCATTATACAAACTTAAACGAGTATCGCTATTTTATTATAAAATATTTAGTCCGATCGAGTCAAAACTTGACACGTACTGAGGATGAGCTTCACATACTATTTAACAAGACTATTTCTGTTTGCAGTTTTGAGACTTGAATTTATATAAATTATAATATGAGAGATCAACGCGAGGGAT
This sequence comes from Acanthosepion lycidas, assembly GCA_963932145.1. Lineage (NCBI taxonomy): Eukaryota > Metazoa > Mollusca > Cephalopoda > Sepiida > Sepiidae > Acanthosepion > Acanthosepion lycidas. The sequence goes on from OZ010583.1 coordinate 66,087,167, forward strand.
GTGTCCCTCATATTTGGATTTAGCTTGCTTGTGTTTACAGGAATAGTGGGGGTGCGGTAATATATTAAAATGTCTGCTTTCATTTATTTCAGATAGTTTAAATTTTGTTAATCACAGAGAGTTTCATTTATTTATACTCTTAAAGAATAAAGTTTAATATATTTAAATTATTTTTTGAATTATATATAAGAAAAAAGAAAGAATATAGCTTTTTCAAAATAATTTTTTCGAATAATGTAAATAGTGAGCTTTTTCAAAGTATAAAAAACGAAAAAAGAGAAAAATGTTACTGATGCGTATGTGTGTGTGCATGATGTCCAGTTTTAACAGAATATTAGGAATTTGTAATTCATGTTTTTTAATATATAATTCTATTTCAGCAGCACAATAGTATATCATTGGTTGTACATAGGTGTACAATTAATTGAAATAGGTTTTGAACGATACTCAGTTAAACATCTGAGTGTACCATATATGTTCATAAGTAAGAGGATAAATATTTTAATATCAGTTTAAATTCAATAATTTGTCCCTCTAAGTCATCATTTTACCATCCATTGCATTTTGGGGTCCCCCGAGAGGTTTTTCAGGTATCTTCGTCGGCATCATCAAATCTGGCGATTTTTCTAGAGTCGTACCAGGAGATTTTGATGGAGATATCTCTGGAGTCTTCACGGGCATCATTACCCCAGGAGATCTTTGTGGTAAGATGTTGGCCTCCTTATCAAGGTCAACGTTTGGAGACTTGACAGGAGTTTTCTCTGGGCTCAGTGATGGCGATTTATTTGGAATCATGGATTGGAATCTTTCTGGAACCATGCTTGTAGGAGACTTTTCAGACATTGCGCTAGAACTTACTGATTTTGCTGGAGATTTTTCTGGAGACAAATTAGATTTTGATGATGATTGCTCTGGAATCATACTTGGAGATTTTGTCGGAGACCTCTCTGGGATCTTACTTGGAGATTTCATTGGTGACTTTTCCGGAATCATGCTTGGAGATTTCATTGGTGACTTTTCAGGAGTCATAATTGGGCTCTTGTTAGAATTTGTCATTGGTGATTTAACTGGAATCATGCATGGGGATTTTCCGTTCTTCATTTCTGGGGATTTCATAAGTGACTTATCCGGGCTTTTAACATCAGTAGAACCAGGAGATTTTGCAGCAGATTTTTCTGGTGTTTTTGTGAATGATTTCTCACTTTTCATTGTACTCGACTTTTCTTTGTCTGGTGTCTTCGCTGGTGACTTGTCTGATGCCCGGGAACTAGATCTTGTTGCTGATCTGGACTTTTCTGGTGTTTGCATAGTCGATCTGGTCTTATCGGAGGCGGATTTTGAAGGTGTTCGAGTTCTGCTCGATCCTCGTTGGTCAGCAGCGCCTCTTCCTCGACCAGATTCGTCGAATCTCTCCTTGTGAGACCCCGTATATCGAGAAGTATCCGTCAAATTCGATACATTTTTCGGAGTTTTCTGCAAATAAATATAGAATCAAAATATTACTCTCTTGTTACTAAATGAATATCTTCTGAATAAGTATTAAATTTATTTCAGATGGATATGCGTTTAACAGATCAAGTCTAATTTCAACTCATTGTACAATTTCGGTTTGGAAGAATTCACATTTTAAGATGGTTTTCATAATTAATGATAAAGCATAAAAAAATCTACAAAGGAAAAAATACAATATCTTTCATTTTTATCTTTAAACATTTTTCATGTTTTGAAAAGATAATTAAATCTTCCCATTTTTCTTCATAAAAATCGAGCCATAATAGATTAATATAGTTGTGTTCAAATCGGTCTTGGCATCTTGAAGAAATAGTGTTGATTTATGCAGATATATAGATTATTTTTATGTCTCTTCATAGGGACCTTCAAAGATACACTAAAAAATGAGCATACAGGATGAAAAAATGTCCCAAACTTAATAAAAACTAAGTTTTATCTTAATGTTTTTTGTTATTATTAAGAGGAAAGACCAAAGGAAATTGTTATCATTAAATTATATTTTTTAATCCTTTTTAGAACACTTTAGCAACTTTGGTTAATTTTTTTTTCTTGCATTAGCAGGTGACCATGAATTAGTTCTTGCAAACATTAAATAATTGTTGGATTTTAATGAGATGTTCAAGATTTATGAATGAAATTATTTTAGAAACATTTCTTTTTTTTTTTTTTTTTTTTTTTTTTGGTAAAAATATATTTAATTTTAAGAAATTTCGAGAAATTCATTTTTGTAGGAATTAAAGTTTATATTAGTTATAAGCAAAAGACTTTGGAGAATTGAAACCAATAATTTTCTAAAGCAGAATACCCAGTTACAGAAAATATGCTCGGAATCGTAAAATAAAAATGCAATAAAACTTACACATTATTTAATTAGAAAATCTTTTTATTGCTTTTATGGACGCTATTATCTTAAGAAAAATATTTTCGATAATAATAAATTTTTACAAGGACTATTTTCATTTTTTTAAAATTTTTACTTATGATAACTTATAAAGTTTTAAATCTTTTAAAATTCTGAATTAACTTTTTGCGGCTAGGTGATACTGTTATTAAATAAAAACTATATTTACTAATCATAAATGGAAAAGCTTACTACAATTCAGCAAACCCTAGTATTTTAAAAAGAATTTTGGATTTTTTTATGTGTATAAACGTGCCGATTTTTGTAAATACGGATGCCCATACACGATATTATCAGAAAATAAAGCGGTAATAAGATAGTAAATTTAAAGCCAAAGTACCTAAAATTCAATAAAACTTTAAATTATTTAGAATATTTTCCTAAATTTTAAAGATTACTGGGTAGTTAAAAATATTATATAAAAAAAGGCGTACAAGTTATATTCTTATATTTTTATGGACATGGACCCCATAGAAATATTAATTAAATTTCCCTAAAACCAGGCTGTCAATACAGCTATCAACACATGAAAACACCTATCTCAGTGTTAAAAAATGCCTTTCTGCGATATTTTAAATTCAAATTTAAACTAATTGTTAAAAATCAGATTGATTAAACTACAAATCAGCTAATCTCCCACAGATAAAGTTTCAGAAAAGTATATTTTATTTTTGAAAGATTTTAATAAAGAGAATTACGTTGTGCTGAGAGAACTGCAAATATGTCTAAATAAGTTATTTTTAGTGATTTATAATTAAAAATACTCATTCCAATCAATTTAAACCGTTTTGAAATACAGCAAAATATTTTGCTTACGAGAAATATTACATTTAATCTATTAGCTTGAAATTAAAACTAAAATAAAATCTTTTCCATTTTTTAAAATTCATTTTATGCCTTTTCTTTGGAAGTACCTACAACTGTCAAATAGATAGATAGATAGATAGATAGATAGATAGATAGATAGATAGATAGATTGATTGATTGATTGACTGATTGATTGATTTTCATATACACTTAAAATTACCGTTTCTTTAAGTCCTGGGTCTCCTTTTTTTATGCGTTCTCTAAATTCTTTGATGTACTTGGCCACGTTTTCATCGTCTCTGGCGAGTTTGGGATTCTTCATTTTGGTCTTTGCATATTCGTAAGCGCAATCGTCAATGAAAGCCGGGAATTTTGATAGATGCATGTACCTAGGAAGACAAATAAATAGCATCAAGAAAATTGAAAAGCTTATAATTCAGTTTTTAGTCTATTTACAATCTTATAAAATTATTATTATTATTATGATTATTATTATTATTATTATGAAAGAGCAGTACTGATATTAGAAATATTGTGACAGACCACCAGACAAACAGACAGACAGACAGACATACTTAACGTCTTAGCATTGAATAGTAGTAATAAGCGAGTTAATTTTACAGACCATTTCTACTTTAGTGAGTTCGATCTTCACTGGGTACTCATAATTGTAACCATGTGCTAGATTAGGCTAAGCTTACTAACTAACTCAGTGTTTCTCATACTTTTTAACTTCAGGGCGCACCTGTAGAATAACTAAAATTCTAAGGCGCACTCTAAAAGTTAATGAGGAAAAATTAGGCAAAAATTATAAAATAGGAAAACAATAAAGAAACCTCCTGAAATAAGCATTTATGTTTAAGACATTACATTGTATATTTAAGTATGTTTGTGTGAAACCTGTGCTTGAAGTGATTTGGCATTTTTTAATGTTAGGGTTTATATGTTATACGGCAAAAAGAAAAAGATTATACTCTCCTTAAAGATTAAGGAATTTAGCATCCGGTTTAAAATATCAAATGGCAAAGACTTGACTTAGACATAGAAGCCACATGCTTAGTGTCCCTAGCTTTAAAAAAAATAAGGATTTTTTTAAATATAAAAATAATTCGTAAACTACTCTTCTGTTAACTTGGGGCGCACCTGACCACCTTTCAGGATGCATTACTGGAGCCGGTCGCTGAACTAACCAATCGGACGCTGTAGAAAATTTAGATAAATTAAATTTACTAAATATATGTCTGTATGCAAAAGAGAATTCGTGTGTAGTATATGTAATGTAAAATAAATGAATCTGATAATTGCTTGAATTTGAATTAATCTAATCACTCTCATTAATTATCCCTCACAATTTAATTTCACTATAAATGATTCAACGCGATTTACTAACAACGCAAAATTCGGGTCAAATTTTAGTGTGACAAAAACTGACGGATTCTATTGACCGAGGTAGGTTTGTATTTCATGGGTATCAGCGTTCGGTTTTAGCTAAAAGTCAAGATTCAAATGCATATTTTCAAGGCAGATACTTAACGAAGAATATTTGCGCGACAAAACCTTTCTATTCTTCTGTCCATTTTTAACTAAGTCTAATAGAGAGCTGAATAGATAGAGGGATAAATGAATACGACGGTTGATCAATGTCCGTAGTCTAACAGAGTTATTAATTGAATTTGTATTTAAAACGTTCACTCTATGTGAAACGTGCGTTTAAGTATTTTTGCATGAAAGGATATTATGTTAAAAAGAATAATCATTTGTGTAAAACAAATGCTTTTATTCATTACAAGGCCACGATCTTATAAATAGATAGGTTTTATGTGAATACTAAGAGTAAATTGATATATTTTTAACTTTCTTTATACCTGGATTCAAATATTGGCGATTAACGATGTTGGACCGATCGACAGTAAATGGCTCTTGAAAGAACAAAAATATCAAACTTACTGCTTCCCTTTCTCCTTGTATTTTGGAAAAACGCTGGCGTCGGCAATGACTTGTACCTCCTTTGGTAGCGTGTTGCGAACCAATTTGCCGCAAGCTTTGCAATTCATTTGCTTGAGTTCTTCAGCTGACAGTTTCTTCCCGACAGCAGAGACCCGCACGAATTCTTTAAAGACTTTGTTGATCATAGCAGTCTCATTTTGTTGACCCTTCTCTTCTTCGGGGCTTTTCCCAGTGGCACCATCGATAGTAGCCATTTTCACCTTTAATACAAAATAAAAAATCATTGTTATTTTCTATGAAATGTTTATCAATTTTAAGAAATGATAATTAATTAAAAGTGTAATTTTATGTCGTGGTGATTAGATATGTTTTAAATGATTGTTACTTTTTCAAGTTCAACTCTGGTTTTGCCATAAACTTTAAAATTCACTTACCAGCTTAAATGGAACGGCTTGACATGTTTCTATTAAATATCAATTCGGCAGTTTGACTGATTTACATAAAATATATAATGCATAAAAATATATGATATATAAAAATCAAACAAACATATTTTACTTTTCTGCTAAAACTATGCCGCAACTTACGTAAAAATAATAATAAAAAATCTTGCAACGCTTATTACACATGAACATTTGTATGGTTAAGATTCTCACATTTATTCACATACATTAGACACACATATTATAATAAAAAAAAATAATCTTCCAAATAACATAAACATTACTTGTAGAAAAATAATATTTTTCTGTGGCTTAGTTTTCTGTAATTGATTGAGTATTTGTCTCATATTTTTCCACACAAGAAAACATGCAAGTTGAGTCATTGGTTAAGAATATTAACTCATGCATATTTCCATTCAAAATGAATGTATATTGGCATGAAAATATCTTGCTCGTCTTTCATGATTTTATCAATGCTTTCATTACAGTCTTTTTCAATTAAATAACTATAAGCTGATTTAAGTACTACAAGTATATTGATTAATTATTCACGCACACATTTCTATTCTCTATTCAACCTTTCAGCGATGTCTCTACCAAACCAACACCTACCTCCGAGGGAAACATAACCAAGAACTATTTGTATTTCCTCCCATTCAATTGTGACAAGTAATGAAAGGACCTGTTGCTCCCTAAATGTAAGGGTGGAAGAACATCGAAAGGCTGTAGTCCAGGGGAATATATCGACTGATATATAAAGGGAAAAGTGTGTACATCAACACCTGTGAAATTAAGCCAAGGTAACAAACAGTGGATAAAACAACTGAAAGAATTATCACACGTTATGCATTGACACCCTTCTCAGTAGACTTACAGAAACATTAATACTATCTAGGATTCTCTAATTAAGAAAGAAATGAGTATCTTGACTCACATGATGTAATTATATAATTAAATCACCTGTATCAAGACACTAATACAATTCTACCACCTCAGTACAGACATATGGTTTAATGCTCCAAAATTACACCATTGAGTTATTGAAGGAAAAGAAAAAAAGCGTTAGTTAAAAATATCTAGATTCTTGACAGTTTCGATGAAAAACACGTGTACACACTTGTAATACAAACTGGCACATACCTATATGTGACCATGAACTATTAATTTTATTTTACAAATGTGATTTAAATTAATGTATAGTTATTCTAAAACGGATTTAATTTTATTGTCGATATCTTTTTGAAGCTCATGGAGTACACTTGACAGAAGCTGAAGAATGGATCAGCTGAAATATTGTTAACAACAGTAGATATTCAAAAGATTAGAGTTGAATGCCCCGACAATGTCGAAGATTAATTAAATTTTATATTTAAGAAATGTATTTGATTTTTTGCATCTTCATTTAAAGGAATTTAAATTCTATTTTTGTCGGTTTCTTATTTAAGATAGGTAAATCATATAAAAGATGTAATTATGTGAGTTTTTAAAAGTGGACAACATTAATTACAACTCATCATAACGTATTCTACATTTTGTTTTAAGCAGAAATATCACAAATTTCAAAAACAGAAAAAGATGATTTTGTTATTTTTCTAAGTTTTTTTTTCTTCATTTGCAAATTAAAATTCCATTTCATAAAGATATTTAAATCAACCGTACTTTAAGGTATCATAATTAAATTCATTATTTATTTATATATTTATTGAAATTTTATTGAAAAATGTCTTCAATCAAGGAAAGGAAGAAGCAACGTATCATTATTTTTTTTACTTTTTGTAGAATTAAAATTTAAGGTGGCAGCAAAGAAAAGAGTAATCCAATAGTTTCTTGATTTATAATGGCAGTTGCATAAAATAAATTCCATACCCGTTTTTTATTCAATGTGTTATTTTCTTTCTATCATCAATATAAGACAAAGATCAAGTGACTGTTGTGGGTGTATGCTTGCTGTGATTAGGTTGGAAAACATGAGTGTCTCCTGATATATTTATCCCAACACACAAATGGACGACTCGAATGTGAGTCTAGGTACTAAAATGAGAAGTAACAATAAATTTATATATATAAAAACAAATAATAAGTATCTATTAACAAAACAAGGGGTATATATAGACAATAGAAGATTGTTGCGGGTGACAAAACAAAGAATATAAAAAAAGAAAACTTTTAAACTGGTGAAGATGTTGGTGTAGAAGTCCTAGAGAAATATAATAGAAAGTGAAGAGAAAGTTGCTGCCGTGCGTGCGCGTATGCGCGTGTGCGTTTGTGTGTGTGCTCGTGTGTACAAGACGTTCTCCACGTTCGGCCTACATTTTACCGTGTAAGAGGAAAATAGAAAAAGGAGAATGACAGAAAATTTCACTACTATTTATAGGCTTAGAAATCTTCCTCTAGCGATGTTTTTTAGGAAATTAAATGAAATAACCCCACAATACTCCCTTCCAATAGGGAGAATTTTATTCTGCCCATATATCCATAAAGTTTGTGTATATTTGTTTTGTTCCTCGTAGACTGATAAGAAAACGAGTCGAACAGTGTGGTTGTGATGTGTCTTTAAAAATGTCGACGAAAATGTACTTGTCTGAAGTACTGTGTCATCAGGGTGATATATAATTCTCTAGTAGGTCAGAGTCGTAGCACACCCTGGAAGATAGTCGACAGTGTAGAAAAAGAGTGTTCAGCGTTTGGTATTAAAATGTTGTTTTCCTATGCTCCACGTTGAACTGATTTTGTTTGGATGGCATCATTTGTTTGCTGTGCGTGGATTATGTGGGCGCAAACAGCTTTAATAGAAGAAACTTCGATTTGTTGAGCGATATTGGTGAAATTTCTACCGAGTGTCGAATACATGTTTGCGAGAACTTTTGAAGATATCTGATATTGTTGTAGATTTTCTCGGAGACACAGCTATCTTTGTGTATTATTAAATCGTGCTTGCAGATTTCTTGGTTTTGTTCATGTTGACATCTTTGAAGAGTGAAAAAGGTTAGTGAGTCGCCATGAAATTATCTCACATCTTTATCTGTTGAGCCTAGTAAAAACAGTGCTGTTTAAAGTTGAAAATAGAGTTGACTTTCGTGGTGTTTGAATGGTATTTTTCGTCTGGTCCGCGTAGATTTATTTGTGAATTCTAAGCGGTATTCTTGGAGAAAATAAGTTGGTTTTTGTTTGATTCAAACTTGTAAGATGGAAGTTGTATTTTTCGTTTTTGCGAAAAATAATTTATGATGTATGCCGGTGAAAGAAGAAGTCAGGCATAATTGCATGAGAGAAAGAATGGGGCAAAAAGTATTAGAGATGAGATGCGTGTTGTTTGCCTGCTGGCCGTACTATAGTAGTAGTAGTAGTAGTAGTAATTGCAATGACGATTAGGGATATTTTGGGGTTATTTTGTGTTACAAAAAATATTTGCAGACTTGGAGAACATGCTCAGATAGTTATGTCGTGTAGATGTGTTTTAGAGTTTTGAAATTTGTGATTTTGCTCTTTTCATCGGGTCTATCTACAAATTTTGTAATTGTAAGTTATATTTCTTGAGAGTTTTTCGTGTCTGCATGCATGGGATGGTATGTAGAGGTTTTTCTTCACTGGCCATTGGTTTGAAAAAGTGTCTAAACGATGCATAGTTGAATTGGTTTATATAGTTTTCTGTGTTTTTGTATCCAGAAGAAAAATAACACGTTGTGGCCACCAATCTGTTGCGGGAATGATGCTTATGTTTGTCTCCAGGTATGTATTTATCCCACAACTATTTCAGTTCCTCGCGACCAGCGTTGAAATACTCGCCAGTGAAAAAATACTCGCCAATTATATTATCGACCTCTAAACCGCACGTGTCACTTCAAAGACTCTCTCAACAATCCAAGAAAGCTAAGTATTTCAAACTATCTCTTTTCGTTTACTTTTGAACGGATGCAGACCATATATCTCTTCGGTGAGCAACGAAATCTTTTACCTTTGTCTTAAACATTTTTGAATATTTTGTGTCAGATCATTTAAATTGTTGCATAAACATTTACTTTTCATGATAATACATTAAAACTACGGACATTAAGAATTCTAATTTATTTTCCTGGAATGTGCTACTGACGCTACTTCAAGCATGTTAATTCAAGAATAAATTCCTTATTTTGTTTTGTAAAAATTACCTATGTGTTCCCTCGTCGTTATTATTAGGACGCAAGGGGGTTTCAGAGGGGGGCAGAGAACAAAAGTAAAGAGGCTATTTTGGATAGAGTATAAAGAGGACGGAGAACAAGATCAAGGTATCAGATGTTGAATAACATTAAACTTGAATATTCGAATATTATACTTATCAGGGAAGTAAGTAAGATGAAGAGAATTCCAGACAGGAAGTGCGAGAGAAGAAGCTGTTTGAGTAGAAGAGATGGTTACATTTAACCGTTTCGACAGTGAAAGTGTGGGACTGAGATGCCAACCTAGTAACTCGCTTAGATTCATGCAGTTTGGGAACCAGCGAAAGCAACTTGTCGGAACAGTTGCCGTGAAAATACTTGTAGAAGAGACAATGAGAAGCCAGGAAACGTCTGTGAGAAAGCGACTGTAGACTAGATGCCAGATCAGGTCCTATCGCATTGCATATTCGTCTCTAGATTTTGTCGAGGGCCTCCAAACTTACAGCGGCGGCACCAGGCCATATATGACAGCAATATTCCATGAAAGGACGGATGGCTGATTTATAGATTTGAAGGATGGACTCAAATGAAAAAACCTTTCTGGCACGTCACAGTGAATCAACTTTCCTTGCTGTATATGAAGCAATTGAGTCTATGTATTTGTTCCAGCTCATATCAGTGGACAGCGTGAGACCAAACAGGTCCATCGAGGCGCTCCCATGGAGTTGGGCATCAACCATTCTGATGGGAGGCAGGGAGGGTTCTCAGTGGTGGGTAAATGAGAGCAATTTCGTTTTGGAGGCATTGAAGTTTACAAGTCATTTCTTGCCCCAGTCAACCACAGATTGGAGGTCCTATTCTTCATTAATCTTCTTGCCGTGGGTAAATCAACTTTTCATTTTAACCTCTAAGCTCCACGCCACTATAAGAATAACGTTCATCATTTTAATAAAATGAGTTGGCCAAATTTAAACCTAAACTGTTAAGAATAATCTTTAAAACTTTGAATGTTTTTCATATACTATTTTCAATGTATAACTCTGTTACAACTACATCACTTAAAAAATCTTGGCATAAATACATTTTACATTTCGTAATAATTAATATTATATGAAGAAAATTTAATATGGTCAACTTGGTCTCATTGAATTTTCTTCTGATATGAACAAACTGTAACACAGCCTGAACACTGTTTACTGCAAATGTAAACGACTGTATATTAGTAAACTAGCAATAAAGCCCGGCGTTGCCCGAGAGTAAACTTCCTCTGAATGGAAGGTCATAACCACCATACTCATTTTGTACACGCATCTAAGGTTGAATTCTAGTAGAACTGATGGCTGCCCACGTAAAAAATGTAATGTACACAGTTGTCGGTATTCATCAGCACAAAGGAAGATAAAATTGTAAGGCTTAAAAGGAAGCAATGGACAGTCATGGTAGCATCAGCCGTTTGCCATTACTAAGACACCTCCTATTAAAAGTTGTCAAGTTCAATACGAACACGGGCCTTAGGTAGTTTTTGGTGAATTGTGGTAGATGGCTTTGTATTCCGATGGGATGGTTTTATTATCCCTGAGTGCAAGACATTACATGAAGCCCTGTGTCAGTTGCAACGTAGTGAAACGCAATAGCGTGAAAAGGAGACGCATCTTTTGCCCAAAGGACGGCGCTGCCACTGCTGCAAACAGAACCACATAACAGAAGTATGGGAAGGTGCCGGGGCGAGTACTTGTAAGTGGCACAAATTTTTTTGTAGTTTTTAATAGCCAGTTGAGGCGAGCATGAAGCACACGTAGCGTTACCTAAAGCAGCCCTTATGGTAAGAGGAGAAACATACCAACGATGTACGGCGGAGAATGCATATTATAACTATGCATGCTACTATTCTTTTATTATCCACCTTCTTTTTGCTGAGCCCTGAATTGCGTGGACGCACTCGACTTCTCTGACAATTAAATGAATCCACCTTCCCACGTATTGGTTTTGTGTTGCAACTGAATATGGTTACATGCTCAACATGTAAGTGCGAATTCAGCTATGGTGGGGTTTAAGTGATAAGGGAGCATCTGGTGAGCAAGATAACCTTTAATGAAATGTCTTAGTAATGGCAATTGGATACTATGACGACCTTTAAATAAACCGGGTTCAAAAATGAAGGAACCTACGATGCAGCTGACATAAAGATGTGTACATTGCGTTTAAACGTGACTGACCATGAGCTATAGGACTTCTGCGTGGGTAATATTTTTAGCTTTGTTTGTTGGAGAGTAAACGTAAACGTTATCCTTACTCCCGACTCGGGAGCAGCCTACGTAAAGCTGTCCATGGGCGAAACACTGTTCACCTAAATGCAAACCCGCGACGCTGAGCGTCTGTCCTTGCGATTTGGCCATTGTTGTTGAGTCGTGCTCGCCGTACCCCAGGGCTTTCTGAAGTTCTGGCAGACAGACGCAGTAGATCTGGAATTCCTCAAACGACGATTAGGGGTCTGCACAGGACTTTCTAAAGCTCTGGCAGACGCAGTAGCGCTGGCATTTCTTAAACGACGAATAGCGGTTTGTTGAGGTTGTTCCAAAACCCTGGAAGATGCTGTAACCCTAGCATTCCTAAGACGACGCGAAGTGGTTTGTTCAGGGCTTTCTAAAGCTCTAGAACATACTGTAGCGTTGGCATTCCTTAAACGCCGAAGGACTGTCTGTGCTGGGGACTCGAAAGCCCTGGCCCTAGAAACGCGTATTGCCTCCTGTGAATTCTGTACTAAACGCTCTTCAGTTGAAAGTCTAGTGCGTCGTGATGATGCTACTGATGCCAGCCTTTCAGTCCGTTCAGCGGTACTTTCCGTGGAGATGGGGGTAGCAGAGCGTGAGGCCATCTGAGAAAGGCGCAACGAAGTTTGCTCTGTGGTTTCACTTGCTTTTGCTGCTTTTGTAGCGGAGACAGCAACCGTGCGCCGCCCAAGAAGTTTTCTTCTCTTAAGCGGCATTTTAACCAGTTTTAAAAAGGTAAACGTAATAAAAGGTATGTAAGTTTTTTGAGTGCAAAAAATACGTATAGTACAAACGTAGGCAGCTTAGTAGGATGCCAAAAATGTATGTAACTGTATCAAAATGGGATCGAAGACAAAAAAAGTGAAGTTAAAAAATTCAACTAAAGCTAAAACGGTAGTATTTAATTTGGGAAATAAATTCAAAAAACGTGGAAACGGATGTAGTTATAACTAAGAAGTAAAAGAAAAACCGTTTGGATACGTAATCAACAACTTGCGGTTTCCGTTAGAAGCGAATGAAGTGAGCCAAGTGCGGGACAGTAATCGCAGAAGTGTGAACACACGTGTGAGTATAAGATGGTATAAAGAGGTGGTTGGCCGGTTGACCTTGAGCGCACATATTAAGGTGACGTACGTACGCACGTGCACGCACGTGCACACACGTGCGTAAGAGACCTGCTCGCGCGTATGATTGGATGAGCCCAATGTTAAACGCTTGCAATCGTGCCAATGAGCTCACAGCAACCTTGAACAGTTGACGCGATTGGTTAACCTCCGGCTGGGTTAGTCAAAGCAGTGCACAGTGGCGAATGACGTTTCAAAATAGTATCTGCGACTTTAATATATCGGGTTTTTTATTGATAAATATGAAAGCTATGTAGTTCCTTATCCCAAAACAGGCATTGCCTTTTTTATTTACGCCGTCACCGATGTAGCGCAGTCTCTCAAAGTCAGCTAATCAGAAAATAGGATTTTCAACCTTCATTTTTCTTTGAAAATTTTGAGCAGCCAGGAGATATGAGGTAGTTTTATTGATCAAAAGTTGAAAATACAAGCGTTTTTGCACTTCTTACGAACAAAATTTGATGAAACGTTAATTTCGTTTACTGATGGGTGATGAAGGCATTTAAGTAGCAAAAAAACGTGTGAGAACTTTTTTGGACAGCGATGCGCAGTAGTAAAATTAGAGCGAGTAGGTGCCTTTTGCTACACGTAAATGGCATGAAAAGACATAACAGTCCCCCGGTGTTCCCTCGAATGAAAAAATGCAATCAAATGTGAAAAATTGGACAATTGTGAGGAGCCGATTCTGTCCACTTGAATTAAAATTGGTGGCGTGAAGTGGCATGAAATATGTTAGTCACTGCTCACTGAATTCAATCCTATGCTTTAGTAGGCTAAATGGGCTACAAACACCTAAAAACCAGCAGTTTCACATTGTCTTTACTGATTTTTCTAGTAAAATTTGATATGTAGCTCTGTAAATCCCTTTTAAAATGGCCTTGATGTTTACTTTATTGTGCAAATGCAGAAAACATAGAAAGTAATACATGCCTGCATTGAAACACTAAAAGATCCTTTTTAAAAACCATGGTATGAGGCTTAAATCCTGAAATAAAAGTAGGCTACCTGAAACCTCTACCCCATTTGGGATGCTTTCTGCGCGCACGCATGACACTCCCCGTTCACACATGATCTCGTATGACCCGGAGCGTGAATGGGCCAATCAGTAGCAAGCATTACGCATGCGAGCCACGCGTGACTAATAACACTAATCCGATTGGCTTTTGGAGTGCAAAGTTTGGCTGCGACAGAAATCCTTCATTGTGATAACTTTTACATCCAGAACCAAAATATGGTCATTCTTGTCCTTTCTTATTCCCATATAAGCACTTAAATCCGACTTTTTTCTAATTATGCTACCGCTATTATTTCTGACATGAAAAGTGCCCATATCTGCTTGTGTGCAGTGAACGCACATAATTCCACACGCGTGCGTCCGATCAAAAATGAAAAATCGATCATATTGATTTAAATATTGACTTAAATCAATTTTTGGCGTCGCCAAAACCTCCGCAGGACCATTAGCAGTAAGTGTGTCAAATTTGGTTGAAATCGGTTGAAAAATGTAGGAGATCCGATCAAACATATAAACGAACACACACACACATTCTGCCTTTTATGTATGTATAGATAAACCCTATTTCCAACACAATTACATACGCACATACATACCATAAAAAATCATTAAATCAATTAAAATTCGTTTTGAAATGCAAAGTATATTGCTTAAAGGAAATATTAAATTTTTAATTTATTACCTTGAAATTAAAACTAAAATAAAAGCTTTAAGAAAGATATTTAATTTTTTTAAAAATCATTTTAAAACATAGATATCGCTTTTTTTGGAGTTGCCTTTCTTTTCTTTCGTAAAAAAGAAAGAAAAAAACTACATTTTATGTATAACAACTTAAAAATTATTAACACATTTACATCATTAAAAAGTTATTTATTTCCTTTTTAAAATTATTTTTACTGTAAATTAATCGAATTAAAATATCACTTATTTTATTAATAAATTTCCTTGGAATGTTTTTTCAACAAGGCTAATTAGTAATTTAAACTAGCTAGTGCCATACTAATTATTCTTTTGTCTGAATAACACAGAAAAATTTCATGAAAACAAAAATCCTGTGTTCATTCAATTAAAAGAACGATTTAATCCATATTAATTAAATAATTTTAACAATTACCTATTCTATTAAAAATATTACTAATTTGATTACTAAACAAATTAAAATATTACTTAAAATATTCTACTGACATGTTTTCTATGCAATATATAAATGATTTGCAGCACAAATAGCTTAAGCTGTTTGATTACAAATCCATAGTAAATGAGCTCAGGTATTTGTATAATGACAATGGCTTTACAAAAATGCAAATCAAGCATTTTAGTCATTTAAAATTTTAGTCATTTTAGAATTAGTTCGTAAAAAGTGTGTATTGTCTGCTATATCTAAAAGTGTTAAACTCATTTAAATTTTCCTAACCAACGCAGCAACTTCAGCTTCAAACAAAAGAAGCTCAGTAACATTTGGTGGAATTCATTAATTCTTAAGATGAATAATGGATGCAGAACGATTGTATTTGTAGTGTCTGTTTTTTAAAAAAATCTTGTTTAAATTAAGATTTGGTAAAATGAACAAATTGAAAAAGATTCTAAATATAGTGAACCCATTATTAGAACATAATATATTAATTAATCATTTTCAGACAAATTAAAAAATTCTAACACACGTCTAATTGAGCCACGTATTTTTCTGTTAAATATTCGCGCGCATTTTGTGTCTACTATTACGTCCGTGCACCTAGTGTAAATAAAGGACAACGTATCCAGTAGGGGAATCAGTGTGATTGTCTAAGTTGCAGCCGAATACAACAGTCCAAGTCGAAGTAATAAGTAGACTTACTTAATAAATCTTGTTTATTTAATCTATTTCCTGTCATACGAAAACTGTTTCATAAGAAACTGGACTAAAAAAAAAAAGAGAAAAAACAATTTTTGTAAATAACCTTAAATATTTCTGGAATGTAGAAAATGGACTACACTTCATCTGCTATCTTTTTCTTTTCTTTGTGGGTGAGTTGAATATTTTTACAAGACTAAATTTCTCCCAACCCTCACACCAAACTTCCACATTTTCATTGGCACGCATTTCCATCGAGAAACAAATGATTCTTGATTTATAATGTTTAAATAAAGTAATTGTTTAGTTTATTTCCTATAAAAAAAAATCATGCATTTTTACTTTTAATGTACTAGTGCAGTGTCCGTTGCATGTAAATGAATTGATGATTTTAATATAGAAAACCTTTTCATATGATTTTATGATATAAACACATCGAAAATTAAAAAAGAAAGAAATTTTGTATTTTCTAATAGTCCCCGCTATAATTATATAATTATAATTATTATAGCTCGTCGTATTTTTGTTTATTAAATAAATCTAAATAAACTATACGTCACGTCAAAATATTGAAATCAAGTACTGAAAATCATTTGCATAACTTATCTTTTGTTTAAGTTAAATGTAAGAGATCAGTTAAAAAAAGAAAGGAGTGAGATGTTAAAACCACCATACCCGAGTATGGTCGCTTTATTTTGAATACTTCTACTCAGAAATGGAAATAATCATGTTGGTCTTCATAAAATGGCCTGTTATCGACTCATCTCAGTATATATACAGATTTCTTCAATTTTAATTACATTAGATTGTAATTAGTTGATTAAATTCTTCTACTAAATATTGTATCCTAAATTGTATACAGACACATTTTGTTAAAAAATTTACTCATCCCGAGTAATACTGTAACCACTGCACTACCGAGAATGTCTCAGAAATTAAGTTGTTTGTTGGTCTGGACGTTGCAGACACAGTAGACTAGAAGATACAAGTATGGAAATCTAGGTCCTGACATAGCGGTTAACGTGATCGTGAAAGTTCTTGGCCAGCATTCCTGGGTCAAACTGGCCATGTGGAAGGGACAGAGGTCTGCCGAAACACGCAGCCTCTACTGGGCCATCTTTCTCGATCATTCGGATCACAAGACTTTTTGTCAGATATGAACATTTCACTCCTTGTCATGAAGGAATTGTACCTGACATTTTCGGGCAACAAAGCTTTGATAGTGAATTCTATCACTTTCACCTGCTTGACGATGGTTTTGATTGATTTTTCGGGATTGTCGTTAATGATGTCCTGGACGAACTCCACCAATAATTCAGTAAGAAAATATTTATTATGCAGGCAAATGATGCCAACTCAAAGCCGTTCAAAAAAAAAATAAAAATAAAAAGAAAAGAAAAGAAAGTCAACATTAGTTTGAACTTTGAAATTCAAACGGATAAGATGATAAAGACTAGGAAACCAGATCTAGTAATCGTAAGTAAAGAGAGGCACTTTTGACCAAAGTAAAACCAAAAAGAAATAAAACATTTTCCAAAAATTAAACCACAGTATTTGAAGGTGATGAATGTAACCATCAACATTGGCATGTTGGGTACTCTCCTGAAGAGCACCAGAAAATGACTAGAAGAATTTAAAACTTTCAGAAGTATCAGAATTATTCAAACATCACCATTATTGCAATTGGCAAATATACTGGGAAGTTTACTAGAGTATTGAAGAGATTTTTCACTTGATTTCCAGCCATTGCTGTTAGATATTATTTAGATATGAAAATCATTTTATTATTATTTGAAAAAAAGCTTAAAAAGCAAAACAAATGATCTTGAAATGTAAGAGATATAAAAAAGTATAATAAAAGGCGAATTAGGATTTTTTAAGAAAAGAAAAGCAGAAAAAAAGAAAATGTAAAAAAATCTGTTTCTGGAAGAAAATTAATGATAACAAAACATATATGTTGTTATCCATATTGTACATTAAACTCATTTTGCAGCAAGGAAAGATTAACCTCAAATATTATGATTTTTTTCTAAAACGAAAAAGTAGCTATTGAGAAGTCTGCAAATAGCTTTGGTTCAGCCACATAAACAAAGAGTATCAGTAGAAAGCAGAGGCTACCCGAGAAAATAAAAAGTGAATAAAATACTTTCAGACTCCAGACCATCCCACTAAAACCTGGTTTCATAGTTGTACACAACTTAAAAAAAAAGCTTACCTGATTGTAGACGTAATTGTACCAGCGAATGGCAGGATGAAGGAAAAATTAGGAAAAATAATAGGACCAATGGCATGGATGCAAACAAGGAATTTTCATTGAAATTAAAAAGTAAATTAATGCATCATTTAGACATTAAGATCGACCACGGTATGTGAGCATGGAAACTGAAATTAATCATTGCCAACGAAGAAAAAAACTTCTATTAAAGTCGATACCAGCGTGACTGTGGTCGCGGGGACTTTTTGTCTTTAGTCCATTTTAGCCCATAGTAGATAGCGACTGACATTGCATTTAAACTTTTGAAGATTAAAAAACTCTAGGTACCATAGCGAAGAGCTCATCGGAATAATTACCATAGAAGTATTTATACAAAGGGCACAAGGAGGTAACCTTACGGCGGTGACTGAACCTGAGACGCCAGATCAGGACTAATGATAATGTTAAGTCTTCTTTGAACTTTATCAAGGAGTACTGGCTCATATTTTAGCAGGATTACCGGCCCATATGTGGCAGCAATATTCTAAGCATTTTTTTTCAAGCATTTCACCCCAAGCAAGGCGGGAAGCCACTAGGACGCAAGGGGTTACAGAAAATTTAGAGCAAGATCAGATAGGAGTGATAGAAGAAAGGATGAGTGTAGTGGATAGATCAAGGCAACTGGAGATGTCGATTGACATTACACTTGAATAGCTAGAGATTATAGCTCACAGGGAAACAGGAAAAGGGAAGGGAGTTCAACAGGCGAGAGGTGCGAGACATGAAGATATTAGAGTAGAAGAGGCGGCTACATTTAGGAGTTTCGACAGTGAAGGGGTGAGAGCGGGATGCCAGCCTCGTAAGGCGCTGGAACTCATGACGTCTGGGAACCAGCGAATGCAGCTCCTCAGAGCAATTTCCATGAAAGTATTTGTAGAACAGACAGAGAGAGGCGACGGCGCGTCTGTGAGAAAGTGACTGTAGACAAGACGCCAGGGCAGGGCCAACTACATTGCATATCCGCCTCTGGAGCCTATCAAGAACCCTGAGGCAAACAGAAGGGGCACCAGACCATATATGGCAGCAATACTCCATGCAAGGGCGAATTGTTGATTTGTAGATCTGGAGGATCGACTCCGGGGAGAAAAACTTCCTGGCTCAGCTCAGGGAGCCAACTTTCCTTGCAGTGGACGAGGCAATTGATTCAACTCGAGAAGTTGAGCGTCAGACATTCTAATGGAGGGATCTCTGTGGTGATTAATAGAGAGCAGTTTTGTCTTAGAAGCGTTGAAGTTGACCAGCCAATTCATGCCCCAGTTCACAATCGATTGGAGGTCGTTTTCGAGACGCACGGCCAGGCGAGTTTTGTCAGCGAGACTAGATATGTTTTTGAGGCAGGAATAAATTGTGGTGTCATCCGCGTAGATGCCAACTTGGGAAGTTATTGCGTCAGGAAGGTCAATTATGTAGATAAGGAATAGAGTGGGGCCTAGGATGGAGCCTTGAGGAACACCTGCGTTCGTGGGATAGGAACTGGAGGAGAATCCATTGAGAACGACCTTCAATTTACGGTTTGACAGGAATGATCGTATTAGGTTATATAATCGACCCGTAATGCCATAACCCTGGAGCTTGCGAAGAAGGCCGGCATGCCAAACCCTATCAAATGCTTTGGAGATGTCTAGTGCCACGGCTCGGGCTTCCCCGTTATTTTGAAGAGCTCGGTAGACTGTTTCAGTGATGGCCGTAAGCACATCGGCTGTAGATCGGGCAAAGCGGAAACCATATTGCTTGTCTGAGAGCAGATTATGGGATGCGAGGTGGTTAACCACCCCGGTATTGATTAGGGCTTCGAAGACTTTGCCGAAGAAGGGAAGGAGACTGATAGGACGGTAGTTGGAAGGGTCACAGGGGTCGCCGGAGTTCTTGAAGACAGGAACGATCGAAGAGGACTTCCAGCAGTCAGGAAAACAAGATTCCTTGAGGCAGTAGTTGTATAGTTTAGAAAGGGCGGGCGCCAGTTCAGGCGCGCATTTCTTCAAGACAATGGCTGGTATCCCGTCTCCACCACTAGCCTTGTTGGGGTCTAAATTGGAGATAACACCCAGTACCAAAGATGGGGTTATGTTTAACCCACTCAATATGGCCTCAGTTCTAAGAAGAAGGCGGGTATGGGTACACCGGAAGAGTCGAGCGTCGAGTTGAATGAAAATTTCCGAGCAAAGCATTCAGCCTTGTCGGTAGAGGAGGTCAGGACTTCGAACTGGTTGAATAAAGGAGGTATAGAGGGTTTGCAATTGTTCAATACGCTCTTGAAGAGACGCCAATAATCTTTGGAGCCAAATTTGCGAGATGCAATACGTTCCTTCACCCGAGCCGCAAATAGTGACTTAGCATCGTTGAGGACACGCTTATATTCGTTACGGGCGGAGGCAAAGAGACGTCTATTGCAGTCAGACATGTCGCTACGGAATAGGTGGAAGTAGTGGTTCCTATGGGCAATGCCGGCTGAGCAAGCAGCCGAGAACCAGGGGGAGGAGCGCGACTTGACCCTATATTTCCTTGATGGGATGAAAGCGTCGATTCCAGCTTTAACCCAGGAAGAGACTTCAGAAGCACATTCTTGGACGGGGAGCTTAAAGACTCCATCCCAGGGGACATCGCGGAGGAAATCACGGAACGCGTCCCAGTCAGCTCGTTGATAGTAGAACGAAGTTCTAGTGTTAGGAGGTTCTTTATAGGGGGTGGAGTTGAAGGAGATGTTAACTGATACTACTGCATGATCAGAGTTACCAAGAGGGCAGAGTTGCGACGCGCTGCAATTCTACCCTCTTGGTAACTCTGATCATGCATGGACGAACGGTAGATTTATAGATATATAGGAGAGTTTCTGGAGAGAAAAATTGTCTTGCACAACACAATGAACCAGCTTTCTTAGCAGCTAACCTAGCAATGGATTCAATATAGTCTTTCCACTTCATGCCAGCCGAAATGTATCAAAGAATCGCACTCAAGATCCGAGGAAGTGTTACTGGCATTCAGATTATAGCAGTTTTGATGTCGAATAGAGTTTTGATAGAGTTTTGAGATTTGTATATACGTGTTTCATTTTCACTTGATCTTAAACTATTTAACACGAAGATTGGCCATTAACTTATTTCTTTCGAAGACCTTCTTTTGTCAACACTCATATGAAAGAGGAAATGAAAAATACTTTCATGCTTTCAAGAAGTCTGATTCAAAATAATTTATGATACATTTTTGTGCAGAAATTAATAAAATTTTATAATTTTAAGTTGCGCAGCAGTTCTTATTTTGTATAACCGATAAGAGTAGCCTCGCTTTATAGTTACAAAACCAGATTATTGTAATTTATTATTTTTTATGTTGACAAAAATTTTTCGTTTATATAAACATTGGAGAATATACACATATTCGAAATACAGTTTAGGGCCCTACTAAATGAAACACTGGTATTTTTGCATTTTCTGGGAATATAATCATTGAAGATAAATCGCAGGTTATGACCCAGACTTTTAAACATATCTTATATATAAAGTACAGTGTATGTATGCGTGTTTGTGGGTGTGTGTGTGTCCAAGCAAGTCCTCCGCTCCTACTGGTCTTATTTCAATGAATCATAGCTCATTCAAAAGACCTAGAAAAGTTAGGCACAGGGAACGATTTTCGTTGAGCTAAGATTCAGGGTTGCCAGATTATGCTAGGTTAAAAATATATATTAATGCATTATACTAGCCATTATCGTGGTTTTCATGTTTCAAGTGGAATAACTCTTATTTTCCTTTTGTATCCAAAATTGCAGTGCACGTTTTATTATAAACTAGCTTAAAAGTCGCTCTATCGGACAGCATTTAAGCTAGCTCCTGTGGAGGACTCTTGATTTGGCCATCATCACAATAGCTAGGGAGAAATAGATGCGATAGACATCAATAAATTACAGAAGAACTCAAAATTGATTGCTACATTTAATTATTGAATTAATTTTTAAGCTTATCTTTTAAAAGTTCAACAATAATTCTTTTGCTGTGACTTAATTTAAAGACGATTTGATGTATGCAGATCTTTATTTTCCGTACAAACAATTATTTTTATTTCATTGAGGTGTGTCTAATGATAAAATCCCTTGAAATGGGAAAAGTTGGTACTTTGGTTTCATTGTAGAATTTACATCAGAAAAACGGGAAATGTTTCAGTTCATTAGTAATCCGTTTGAGTTGACAACTCGAAATCCATGCTCCAACTGGCTTTTGATTACTTTATTGTCTGTATTTATAGATTCCTTTAAGTAGGTGCTAGTTCATAAAAATAGTCCCTAAAAAATGCGAGCGAAACGCGGTTAGTGGACGATTAATAATTTACATTATATTTCGAAATGGCACCGGGAGTGCCGTTCGGAGCCGATGCGCAATTGACCGATTTTGGTCATTTGATTCCTGACTCTTGAAATGGAAACTTCTGGCCGACCCAACAACTGAAATTAACCGGTGAGATGAATAGAATAAGGAAAGAAATTCGCGAGCCTATGTGAAATTGTTTTTGGACTAATGAAAACTTTGCCTTCAAAGAAATTAGCAGGTGAACCAAGAAGAAGAAGGAAAGAAAGTAGCGAGCCTACGCGAAATTCTTTTTAATATAAAATAAGGAGAAAAATTAAATAAATGAGAAGAGTGTTTGAAGTTATGTGAAAGGTTTCTTTTCAGTTCAACGTAACCAGCATTGAAGTACTTGCCAGTGTAAAATTATTCATCAATTATATTATCGGTCTCTAACCAGGACGGGACACTTCAAGGAATATTCTTTCATCAATCCAAGAAGTATTTCAAATATCTCCCGTCGTCTACTATTGAACGTATGCAAAGCATATATCCCTTTGGTGAGCAATGAACTCACTTACTTTTTTTCTTGAACATTTTTTAATATTATTTTGTGTCAGGTCATTTAATCTGTTGTATGAACGTTTCCTCTTCATTACATTACATTAAAACTACGGACTTTTGGAATTCTGATTTATTTTCCTGAAACGAGCTACTGACACTTTGTTAAAATAATCCGTGTCTTTCCTCGTCAATTATCATCCTTCATTAATCTTCTTGACGTGGGTAAATCACCTATTCATTTTAACCCCAAGCCCCACGACACTATACGCCTTCCCACTTTTCGATATCTCGTCTGTACTTTTTAACTTGGGCGGGGTGTTCGTTAATAATTTTTACAGTTATATAAGGAAAAATAGTGGATGATGTTATTTTAGTAAAAAAATATGCAGTATCAAGTGCGAACATACGGAAAATTCGTCCTGAATCTTACCAAAAATAATTCAATAAAACTCCCCAAAGTTTTTGCTGTTGGTCCTTGCATAATTTAATAAAACACATTATTTTCTTTCAGATAAAAAAAAATCTACACTTAGTATTTATTTTCTTAAAAATGACTTGAAATTTTTCAGTGCGATTTTGTATTCATCCCATTAATATTCAAAAGATATTTTTTTATTAAATAAAAATTAATTTGAAGAATCGAAAAATGAAAAATTTATACCATTTTTGAGTGAGAACCTTTTTTATTTTTTTATTTTTTTCAGCAACTATTAGATAATTTTTCGTGTGGATGTTCAAAAAGGAAACAATTTTGAATTACCGCCTTTGACTACTTTTCCCTATCCAAGAGTAATATGATAATTCTCTAAATTTTAAAGTCAGAATAATAATAAAAACAAAAAAAACATATTGGCATCTATTATATATTTTATGATATTAAAACTATTACGAAAATAATAAAAATAAAAGCAATATATTAAACTCAATAAAAGTATTATTTGAATAAAAGAAATACTTCTAATGTCGTATAAAAAATAAAATTATTCATTCTGCTTTACTAAGTTTCATAAAAATAAAATCATATAGAATAAAAAATTTGTCCTCATGTACGCGTGGGATTACGATGTTAAAAAGGTCTTGTGCTATATTCGGATCGATTGGGCGATTTGTTAAATAAATAGAAAGAAAGATTATGTCATATGATTGTAATTCTGCCCAAATCAATATTATGGCCTGGCTAATTTGGTAATTGTTGAGTGCTTCCATAGTTACAACAGCTACTACAAGTATTTCTTGGCAATGAATGCCTGTTCAGTATCAAAAACAGTGAATTCTATTGAGTACTCGAACAAATAACAAAGAGAGATATGGCATTACTCTTGATAAATATGTAGGGACACACATTCAAATATGCATACACGCATGTAGCCAGAACCAGACAAGCACACACACGCACACACGCACACAGTGAAAAGAAAAACGAAAACACATTAACAGCTGAGAGAGTTTCATTGATTTGTTCAAGTTGAATTTTTATAAAAACAAAATAAATTCTGAAATTTTTAGCTGTAATATTCAACAGTGAAATTTATTTACATTATTCATACAAAAAATATTGTATATAATAAATACATTGATTTACTATGTGCTTTTTATAGAGTGAAATCTTCGAATATGAAATGCATGGTTTAAGTGCGGTAAAGCTTGCAACATAAGAAATAGTTTTTAAATGCCATTAATTTTACGGAAATTAAAAAAAAGAAAAAGAAAAGATTGATACAGAATTCACGCGCAGAGATTCTAACACATCGTTTAGTTTTGGGCGTTGTCGTTAGTGGGTATATCGCTGCTTTGCCTCAAGAAGTAAGAGAAGAGCTCACGTCGTATAGGCAAATTGAGTTCTGGTGACATGGCGAAGATTTGGGATGGCGTTTCTGAGTTGACTCACTCACTATAGAAATATATTTTTAGGAGGATCGTGAATTAACCTTTTTCAATTCAATTTACTTCAACTGTATCTTTTAACATCACATGACCTGTTCTCTTCTAGGTCCGTGCCACTTTCTAATTTTAGTGGCTTCCTCTTACCGAATTGAGCGATCATTATCATTTTTTTTAAAATTGCTTTTCATTGCAATGTATTGAGACCGTCAGCCATAGTAAACAGCACGAGAATAAGCACGAGGCCAGACTCGAACTATCTTCTCTTTTACCTCAGAAAGTCTGATCTACCGCAACTTTACAGAAAATCAAATCTAAATTAAAAATATACACATTATTTATTTTCAGGGTATGTAAGTGTGCGCGTGAATATAATAGTATTTTATTAGATTTTGTATACGGAGATTTATTAATGTATTCGTGCATTCACCAATACTTTTGTTCTTATGTGAGTTAACAGGATTGGTTGTGTGGTTGGTTGTCTGAAGAAGCGTTTATGATCGTATAAATATGTATGTATAAGCAGATATATATATAAATATCTGTATATAGTTCTGCACCAAGGTTAATATGTGCAAAATTATATTGATTTTAAATGTGAAAAACTGCAATAGAGTATCTACAGTGAAAACTGAATAATAAAGAAAAATAAAATTATGTTACTATACAGAAAACGAGACACCGACAAAAATAAAGAACTGAAGAAGGAAGATAGCAAGATATTTTAAAAAGAAATGAAAAGAAATCTGAGAACGAAAGTGTCCCTTTCCACCATTATTTTGGATATATTGGTGCAGATGATATAATCATAGTCAAATCCATTTATTTCAACCGATATGTTTCATCACATCCAACACATTTCTCGCTCTCTCACTCTCTTTCACACTCTCTCACCTCCCCCTCTCCCCATTCACTCTATAATGCCAGCAATCTTCCTTTGTCGGCCTGCGATTTTTCCGAGCTTCCAAATCTACAACTACAGGAAATCTCTACTTTAACATTCTTCCTCCAACTTCTCCCATTTCCAATCCTCTTCTTTCAGCCTAACCAACAAGGTCAAATGTTTCTCATCTCAGCTGATCACAACAAATGAATTGCATCAATGTCTGCAAACAACTTGGTTGCTGTTATGGCTCCACAACTGTAGAATCGAATATTATCTTATTAGTCGACCATATCCTATTTCTCTTGCTTCTCTCCTAACTTTCTTTCCCTCAATTTCTATACTTTCATTTTACTCCTCAGAATTTCTCAAGGCATCTTCATGAATTATTTGATTTTTGTCTCCCACATCCACAAAAAGGCGCAATCATCCGAGTTTCTGTATTGTTGTCATGCATCGAAATGTTTTCCCATGAAAAGAGTCCATAATAATATATAAAAATTAACAAGTTTTTTTTCTATTATCATTTTGAAACATGTTATTTAAATTTTATGAGCTACTTCAAAACAAATTTTCTACCAAGTTAATAATCTTAATACGCTTGTTTGGCCAAATAGAAAACCACCAAGCATTATAAGTTATCAATTTTTATAAATGTATTTTAATTTTATTTCTGTATCTTTAACTTATTTTCCAAAAGCAGGATGTTTTAAGTTTAAGTTTTCTTCTCACGATAAAAGTGACACATCATAAGATGCGTAATTTTACAATTCAGCATTCGATTCTATACTTAAATGTGTCAATGAGAATATTGGTCATCGTTTGATAATTTTAAAATAAAAGCATCAATATAAAGCGATTGGTTTATAGTTATCAGCAGACAAAAGAGTTTAATTGTATATATTTTTCTGACTTAATAAATATGAAAAATAACATTCATTCTGAAGGATTTATTTTGAAAAGAAGAATATTACAAGCTTTTGGTTGCACCACTAACTTCTTTGTATGTCCAATGATCATTGTAGGGACTTGAGCAAGTATTTGGCGACTGTTGCCATTGTCCTGAAGTGGACATAATCGGTTGTGTTTTCATGTTCGCTTCAAATTCTTTCTTGGGACCAATATAATAGAGTTGACCCGGCTCTGCCTCTTGTTGAAAATCAAATTAAATATATTATCAATGAAAAAAAAAAGGGTTTCTTCTCGTGGTGTTAATGCATATAGTTCAAATTGGTTGTTTTTATTACGCTTAATAGCAAAAATCTACTACCTACACTTCACTAAATATGAGATGGAGAGAGAGAGAGAGAGAGAGAGAGAGAGAGAGAGAGAGAGAGAGAGAGACTTGCAATATTTTTGCTCTCTCATTCCTAGCAGTTTCAGACACGTGCGTTTGGCTAAGATGCAAAGACTCTTACAGAAAAAATTGTGAGAGAAACTTCTTTTATAAAGAAATCTCCTCCTTTCTTCCTAACTGATAATTTCGTTATGTCCAACAATTAACGGTCGAATAAAAAGACACGCAGCCGATTAGCCGAGATAATTGTTTTCAACTGTCTATTATTATCTATTTATGTTTATTTTTATTCTGGTGAAGATATCCCAGGATATTAGATATTTATATATTATATTTCAAAAATACGCTTTATTTTCGACAACTAGGAGATTTTTAGTAGATTTTTTGGAAAACCAGTAACAAAATAAATCTATTTTTTCTATTTTTAACCCTTATCCTTACACTTATTTTCCTTCATTTGTATTAATATTACAAGTGTGCTAATAGTACTTCTTTATTCACAGCTGAGTGGTGAAATGGATTCATATATTACCAAAAAGTATTGCATGTAAGTGAATGCAATGAACCCTACTGTAATTCCAACCCTAACGCCTGCGTGACAATAGTCACGTAGACTGGTAAATTTTGTTCTAGGTTCACATGTATGTGTATGAGCAGGCTCACATGAAACCAACCACATATCGCATCCTACCACCGCGCGCGTGTGTGTGCAGGGAATAATGATGAAAAAATACAGAATTTGTGCACTCTGCCTAGGAACAAAGCGTAGTATCTGTACTCTCTGTGAATGTTGTTGCACACATATTGCCTGACGAAAATTTCTTTCATTTGCAATTTATTTGTAATTTTTATGTTTTTACAATTGCTCTCTCAACTTATTCATATTGAGCGCTCTTTTCGTAAAGTTATCGATAATATTCATTGAATATTGATCACACACACACACACACACATATATATATATATATATACATATATTACATTATATATGTGGAGTGGGTTATAACTGTACTGGCGACAACTATGATGTCGTCAATCCAAATAAGAATGATTTCAGTTGATTTATTTGTGACTTTATAGTAAATGTATGTGTCAACCAATGATTGTTTAAAATGTTCGTCTATGAGATGTTTGTATAGCATGGTGTTTCAGTTTCTTCCGCTCATAAGCTGATTTCTACAGCTTGTTAACAATGGATTCACCATTTTCTTGGTATATTTCGTAACCTTCTGGTTGTTTCAGACCGGTTTCGCAATCAATAAGTGAATTTAGGTAATCGGTCTTTACATTCGTCTGAGGGCCAATGAGATTCTTTTTGATAGCAAGCTGTATCAACGTGTGTAGAGATTACATGTCTACGCACGTTGAATATAGGTAGCGGTGAAAGCTCATAAGTGCCATTATCCTTAAGAGCTGCCATTTCTTTTTCCATAGCTCTCTGTCACTTGTCGGATTCTTGAGGTGATTTCGCTTCTTTGTATGTCGTAAGGATATCTGTCATTCTATAACAGTAGTCAACGTTGTATTTGATACTGTTTTCTTCAGTGACGTGGTCTTCAAAGTAAGCAGGTTGTATTCGCTATCTTCTTGGATATCTGTTAGCGTAGATATTTTCTTCGTTTTGTTCACATTTTCTTTTTTGATGAGGTACTTTATACCCTTATATATTTCTCTGCCTTTGCCGTCACATTTGTTTCAGGGTATTTTTTCACTAAACCTGGCACATCGCACGTTTTGCATTGTTTATTTCGGGTGAAAACACTAAATATGTGGGACTTCCTTTGTCGTATCCGATGAATATCTCCTTTTCATTAACTGTTTCCAGTTTTTTTTTGTTTTGCATATATGTGTGTAACATGTTGATCTGAAGATATGCATGTTGCTTAAGTCTGCAGTCTGTTATGTGAATGTCTCATAGGAGAGAGTCTTATCAAGTCTGTTATTAATAACATCGGTTAGGGATATAAACCAAAGTCATAACAGCATATATCCATAACATTTTGGGTAGATTGACTTCTACCAGTAGACACCATGCCATGTTGAACAGGGATCCCCATTGTCTATCTGCGGTGCCATTCTGATATGGTGAATATGGCGCTGATTTTTCATGTTCAATGTGAGCATCGATCAGAAATGCTTGAAATTCCTCACAACTAAATTCCGTTCAATTATCAGAACTAATACGTTTAATAATGCCATATTGTGCAGTGTCTGAACGAAATATCTTATTTGCTGCTATAATGTTAATCTTTTGTTTAAAAAAATATATCAGGTTTATTCCAGACTCGTCGTTGACAAAAGAAATTGCATATTTAAAGCCGTCTTTTGCAATGGGATCTATAGGATCGGTAAGATCGCAATGAACCAACTCCAGTGGGGATTTGGCACATTCATCTGAAGATCTATTCCTGGAACTGTGACATCTTGTCCAATAAACATGTAAAAATTTCCTTTTTAGTGATCATCATTCCTTTTACTATGCTTTCCAGTTATAAAATGTCTTATAAAATATCACAATGGTCAAGTATTTTGTGCCACTCTTCCATACTGTGGGTGTTGCAGTTTGCATGAGTGTTGTGTTTAAATAATGTAAACGTCCATGTTTTTCAATATCGAACACAATGTCATCAGGGGCCTTCAAACTGGTTGATTCTCCTTTTTCTGTTGTTGCTTGTACTAAGATGTTCTGTCTATATGAAGGCACATACAAAGCATCTTCAAGCATCTTCAAGCATCACTTTGTGTACTTTGTTATTTCTATTCTGTACTAAAACGCTTACATCTCCTCTACCTGAGATTATATTGTTGATCATATTACCATCTGCTAGTTCAATAGGGTGTGTCTATGGTTTAAAAGCATTTTCAAACTTTACAAATTTTTATTTGTCTTTAATGATGTGGGCAGTAGCTCCACAGTTAACTTACAAATTCTCCTCACAAGATTTTGTTCTAATTATATTTTCAAAATGAACAGAAAAAGCGAAGGAATGGCTATCATTATTTTCATTATGTTGTGTTAACTGATCTTTCCCTTCTGCAAAAGTTTGTATCATGAGTCAGGGACTTACAGTTTTCATACCACTTGAGTTTTTTTTTCTTTCCTTACACTAGAAAGAATTATGGCCTTGTTTCCCGCAGGAGTTACATGTCAAATATCCTTTTGTGTGGTTGTCCTCCGGTCATATTTTCATGATACGGTCTTCGTCACGTGTTTACATTTTTGTAACTTGTTAGCATTTTTCATTTTCTTTAAAATTTCTCAATGTTACTTTGTATTTGCTGAAAGTCAATTTTGTTTTTCTTTTCGTTTCACCACAATTGCAAATGTTTTGAAAGATGGAGGTAATCTTTTTAAAACTATAATCATAAAGAGAGCGACACTGCAGTTCTAAATAAATTTGCTCTGATGTCTCTGCTCTGATGACGTAGTCTGTTAGAGTTTCTTCTGCCTTCGTTAATCTGTTATCAATTATGTATAAAGGGTAATGACACGTAATTTTCCTTTTCCAAAGTAATGTGCCTTTAAAATCTGCAAAGCTTTTCTAACATTATTTCTTGTTTCGCTTATAATAAGAGATACACTTCTGTCATCCAAGCACTGAACTAGCTCTGCGAACGTGTTGCCATTTTTTTTCCTTTCGTCCGACGGGTTGTATCCGTGGAGAATTGTTTCTAAAAGAAACTCAATTGAAATAATATTAAGCGAACCAACCTTTGCTTCAAGCAAATTGATATAAATTGAAAATTTGGCCTCACTGGTAAATTTATGATCAAATATTTACCCAAAGATATTTTTTTAATTTAAAACTAATAACAAAAAAAAAAAAAAAAGGAAAAAAAAAGAGTGTTAGTAAGTGTCGTTGATAATAGAATGCCCATCTTTTAGATTTAGCTATTATTTTGGAAATGAATGATGATACGAATTTGTATTATAAAATTTAAGTTATCTACAGTAATCTTGCATCGGACATAGAAATAATTCTTTCATTTTATAGGCCGGCTCTTTTTTTTTAAACTCCATACAACATATTCTGATTTTTAACTCATGTAAAAACTCATATGACATGTTCTGATTTTTAACTCATGTACAAACTCTTTAGCTATCATGAGCTATCAGCATAAAATATAACATACCAACTTGTAAGACTAGCCATTGAAGTTATTTTCTTTGCATAAATTAAATTCCGCAATAACATTTAATTTCGTATAGGCATGTCGGCTACTTAAAGCAAATCACATATCATTATGAGCATGGAAAATTTTCTTTCTATTTTATTTATTTTCAAATCCCAGCTTTTCTCATAAATTGTGATGTTAGTCATGGATCAACTTTAACATCAAAATGAAACTTTATTGCAATGAGAAAAGTTTGTAGCATATAAATTATTGTACATTGGTAGAATTAACCCAGTTCAAATAAAATTAATTATTTAATGCAAAAATCGTCTATAAATCAACGGAAAATCACAACAGCAAAAACGTGTCAGCAGTTGGATACTATCAAATGCATATGATGTATTATCTTTGGCCAAGCATTCCGTGAAAACTTGTTTAGATGTATTGGTCTATGTATGTATCTGCGCATTGCTACTGAATATTCAGAAATGACTTTCTCAACAGAAAACACAATGTAGGTAAAATCTTCAAAGAAAGGATTTTCGCTGTTTTAAAAGCGCGTTTATTTCTTAAACATCGGTTATTGTATAGCATCTTAGAGGTTAGTTCTATTTGAAAAATGATTTACACGCAAAATGGATATATATATATATATATATATATATATATATATATATATATATATATAATAAAAAGGCTTAAACATCAATATTCCATGGTCATAATTTATTCCATTGGAATCGTAAATACGATCCAATTCATCAGACCTACAAATTCAAAATTTAATTTTTGAATTTGTAGGTCTGATGAATTGGATCGTATTTACGATTCCAATGGAATAAATTATGACCATGGAATATTAATGCTTAAGCCTTTTTATTATATCCTTACTCTGTCCTGGACATTGATTTCTACCTGGATTCTATCCTCTTGGAATTTTTTTTATACAAAATATATCTGTATGTGTATGCATGTATGTATATATACTTATGTATTTTGCATATGTATGTGTATATTTACCACTAATATTATACACACACACACACATATATATATATATATATATATATATATATATATATATATATATATATATATATATATATATATATATATAATTAATGCCAACTTCGCAGTTTCGTTACCGGATGTTTGTAATGCCTTCACTCTTCAGCAGCAGAGAAACCAACAGCCCTGAAGAGTGAAGGTTTTACAAAAATGCGCTCACGAAACTTCGAAGTCGGCATGACTGAAATAACACTACTCAGTTCAGTAACAAATTTCTCCACATTAATTCTAGTAACGCTCTATCCTTATCGTTTGATATCGAACACTTTATGACAGTAACCTGACTGCCTAAAATGCTTTTCCACCAGTAAACTACTGAAAAAGAATCAGCAATGCTGGCACCTAACACACACACACACACATACTCTCTCTCTCGATATATATATATATATATATATATATATATATATATATATATATATATATTATAGGCGGAGAAACTTTTACTGAAGATATGTTTATTTGTAAGAGTCCATATAAAACTAATTCTATAAATGTACGTAATTAAAAATTACGTTTTTATTTACACAAATGCATATTGCAATGTAAAATCTGTTACAATGGGCAAAAACAGAATAATATTTTTAATAAATAAATGCACATTATGTTTCAGCTTTTGTATTTAAAATGAATTGCTTAGATATACTGTAATTAAAGGTTAAATAAATGTACATTATTATCTTTTAAGTATTGTCGAGGAATATCCTGATGCTTGATGAAAAGAGATATTTTTACTTCTTAGCAGATTAAAAATAAAATTAGCAATAAAAGAATTAGCTTGCTCCATATAGAGCAAGTTAATTTTTGTATTTCTCATTTGTATGGATAAATAAGAAAGAGAAATTGCAAGAGTTCATAAAACGAAATTACATCTGAATTTATGAAACGGTTGAAAAGCAGTGCATTGTTGTCGCAGAAACAGAAAATAACTTTTGCTCAAAAATTCATGGATTTCCAAAGCTCTTTTAAATAAGTTTTAGCTCATGAAGACTTTATTGCTTTCAAATTACTATTAAATTTTTAGATTACTGTCCGATTTTAGTTTGTCTTCAAAGCAATAATCAGCTTAATAGAATCGATTTGGAGAACAGTGATGATGATATATTTTGCACTTTTGCCTATTTCTTGATCTTAGCAGCTTAACAAGATGTCGTCTGCGTAACTCATTATTATAAGATGTTTTAAAAATAAGTTTAATGTAAAGCACTACACCAAAATAAATAAAATTAAAAAATTATAATAATTGCAAGTATTGTATACGTTTCAGTAGAACACGTCGGTTCATGCACTGAACTGAAATCAATCGCGAACAGTTGGTCAAATTAACCTTTCTTCTCCGTCTCATAGAATACATTCTAGGCTGACAATGATAAAACAGTCATAAAACAAGGAAATGCTAATATTTAATAAAATTAAACTGCCTAACAAATTTCGTAAAATTTAATATGGAGAGATAGGTTTACCTATTGTCCAGTTCACATTCTCCCCAGTCTTTTGAACAGGAGCAGAAGTTTATCCTTAGTTTTCTGTTTAGAACTGTGTTTCCGGTTCCTTCCAAAATCTTTTCCATTCTGTTTCACTCCAAGTAGCCCATTGCGTCTTAGTGGCATTATCGTCTTGATTAAATAAATATTAATTCAGTCACATATTTTGACTTTCTTTCCAAAATATTTTTATTTCTTCTGCTCAATATCACAAATGCCCAATTCTGGTTTAATATCGGAAATAAATATTTGGGTTTCACCGACAATTGACTGCAATTGGAGGTTATAAATCTGAAACTTTCCATATTCCATGTACATATTGTATATGAGATAATATATAAGTGTACATTCATACTATTTCATGTAGATATAGACGAATTAAACAATATATATATATATATATATATATATATATATATATATATATATATATATATATATATATATATATATATGGTTTTTTATTGATCATTATATTTATGTTGATTCACTAAATCTATCACATATAAACCTATTTAGAAGCCAAATTTATATATTTAGCTAAGGTAGTGTCAATACAATACATTAATTTATAGACTGGTTGAAAGAAGGTATGAAAATTGAAGCATAAAGTATATCGCAGAAGGTAATGATATCAATACAAAGGATTTAAAAGAAACAAATATTTCAAGAATGTCAACAACAATAACAACAAAAGTAAGATTGTGCTTAAACATCTTCTGTTGTCGAGCAAGGAGAAAGCTGTCCTCGTCGTATGCAGATCAAAACATCTGCTCTTTTCCCACCCTACATTTTCAATAGAAGATTATTCACATTTAATCGGTTTGAAAATATTAAAGTTCTTTAGCAACGGATCGTACGAGTTAGCAACAAACATCAAAATAAGAGCTTAACAAAAAATGCTAGATTATGTTATGACAAAAATATTTGTCATTTCATTTGTTAACCAATGTTAGCTTCTCGTGGAATAAAACGGTACAACAATTACATGTCATTGTTTCATTTATTCTCAATTTGGTTGCAAGGTAACATGCAATACAATGTAACATACAATACAAACATGCTTCGAGAGAATCGTAAAAGAAATTGTAGAAGCTGGCTTTTATGCTATAAGAAAAATCCCGACAAATTATCATTCGACTAAGATTTTTTTTGTAAGTATGCCCAAATTTATCTATGTATGAAAATTTCATTTGTGAAAGTTTTACATGTAAGTGGGACAATCGAGAATGGACGTTCATTTGGGAATAAATCAACAACATGTTGTATATGCAATGCGCACAAGGATACTTCGACGTAGTGTAATAGCAAGTTTGTTTTGCTAGATCAATTTCGACCGAGTAGTGAGTTCGATTCTCCCTTGGTGCTCCATAATCGTGGCATTGTGCTACATCTTACGTTTTGTAAATCACAGGGTTGCCAGATGCCCAATCTTTTGAAAGCTCCGTGTTTCCAACTTTTAATTTCGTTACATGCGAATTTGGGGGCTATTTTTTTTATTTATTAATAACTTGGGCTACTAATGAGAAAAAGAAAATTCAAAATTTAGTTGTAGTGAACTTTCAAATTGTATCCCAATTCATTACTTGTAGCTTAATCTGTCAACTCGGAATGCAAAAAGAAAATTTTATCATAGAGTTCAAAGGTTCTGAGAATATTCGATAGAGTACGTACAACCTGTTAATGCACAAAATCAGAATTTAGAGAATTAATAAACTTAAAATGGACAAACTTTAATTAAGGTAAACATGTGACATCAGCCCAAAATGAAGGTAAGGTCAATACATAAATTTTTAAAGGTTGAATTAGAACGAGTCAATGAAAGTGTAATGTTTTCGAAAGAAAGAAAGGAAACAGAGAAAAAGCAGGTATGTTTATTAGATACATGCTATATACAAACTGAGTCAAAATTAGCGCACGATTTTTGTTTGTGGGGCTTTCAGTTGATTGTTTTCCATTTGTACAAGAGGGTAGAAATCAATGAAATATATGTTTATCTAGCCATTTATTTATTCGAAGCAAAATCACTAATCTGCAAGATAAATATTAATATAATGTCTCAGAATATGAACGCTACTTTTGACTCGCCTTGTATTTTACAAGGAGGGAAATAGTTAACTGTAATGATTTTTGAAAGATATTTCAAGGTATTCAAACTTGAGTTTTCGATGACTAGCGTTTCTTTCATAGAGAATAATATTAACTTGACAAGTAGAAAAAAATAAGAATTAAAGAAATAAAATATCGAACAGAGGTAAGAATATAGATAAACGCAAACAGTGGTAACAATGTTAATAAGTACCATCACAAGAAAGAAGATTATTATTATGTTGATATCGAGGAAAAATATTTTCGAGCGACTGAAAAAAAAAAAGATGAGATTTCGCAGTTCTCTTTTTTACGGTCTCGGCAGTTATTTACCAGAAGATAATATTGTGATATCACATCAAAGCCTAACAACGAGTGATTTCCAAATTTTGCAAATTGTCAGTGTCTCTCATAATAGAGATTTACGCGATATTCATTCAGCCGAAATAGTAACAAATCGGATATTGGATCAAAGATTCAATTAGATCAATTAGTTTGAGATTCCGCAAAAATTAGTGCACACAGGAATTGCTATAAGTTGAAATCTAAAACAAGCAGTGATGTTATTTATTTATTCATTTATTTGCAACAGAGAGGAAACTGCGTGTTGCCAATTTCCCGAGAGTTGAATGACAATGTGCTTCCCTTTCAGTTCGACGTTTAGACTTTAATTATGCTAAAACACGGAATTAGTGCAAGCGAGCTTATTAGACATCGTACCGAGAAAAGGGATTTACATGCAACACAGAAAAGAAGATCATACAGATCAAGTATAAACAAATCGTATTGATTGAATATAAAAAAAAACATTAAATCTTCGTCTTTTATACAAAGCAGATATGGATACTCTAGCGAGCAGTGATTTCAAAATCTTTTTTTCTCTGCGCCGCATTTTAGGAATGTGAATTTGCTCGCGCCTTACCAAATTTTATCTGAGAAAAAGAACATTTAAAAATAAAAACAAAGAGAGAGAGAGAGAGAGAGAGAGAGAGAGAGCACCGCGGATTCGAAATCAGAACATTCTGATTGATAACTCTGTCCTCCAATTTGTGGAGCCTAGTTACTATATTCTTAATACTTGATATAATGCAAAAATATCACAATGATAAAATCAGTTAATAATTATTTATAACTATATATATATATATATCTTTAAAGAAACAATATCAATAAAAATAAAATTTAAAAATCATAACTACATTAACTCACTTTCGTTTATTAGGATTTAAATTACATCACAGATCGTCCTCCATAGTTCACCTTGACTTTCACAGTTATCCGCAAGAACATTTTTGACCATTCTTAAATTTAAAAATTTTGTAAACCTAACGATATTTTTACTTCATATCGCAAAATAAAATCCTTACATTTGCATTGATAATGTTCATCAGAGGATGAAATGCATTGGTTAAGAATTGTTTTCCTTTTGTCTTTATATATATATATATATATACATATATATATATATATATATATATATATATATATATATATATATATACATATATATATATATATATACATATATATATATATATACATATATATATATATATATACATATATATATATACATATATATATATACATATATATATATATATATATATATACACACACACACACACACACACACACACATATATATATATATATATATATATATATATATATATATATATAGTGAATATTTTACCAACACTTGTTGGTTAATACCAATTTCATTACGAATATTGTGTCATAAAATAAAATCACCCATAGTGTAGACAAAAGGGTACTTTATGATTGAGCATTGTTTTATAAGACTTGACATTATATCGTAAAATTAAATGGCTGATTTTATCAATAAAATTGTACAGCGATGGAGATATTGAAAAACAGATATAACTGCAAGACGAAAGCGTTTTTTAATAATCACGAATCAAATGGACAAGACCGACTGCTCAGTGAATATTTTAAATCACTGAATCGCAGTAAAAAGATCGCACGCTATGGTTACTTTTGTTGCAGCTGTTTTTTTTTTATTGTAGCTGTAACTGAGATGACATCAACATTAAAAAAAAATTAAAAAAACTAAAACCAAAAAAATTAAAAAAATGCAAATACGCCCTAGTCCATTATCAAGATGAGAAATGGATATTTCTTTGACGAGTTCAGCTGATTCAGTTAATGCTGCTGATGTAAACTTCGATATACACCACGTTACCTTGACAATCATCAATCCAGTCGCGTCTCATTTATGCAGAAGGAGTGTAGAGGAGGTTTATTGATTTGAATCTACAAAAGTAGGGTATTTCTAAGAATGGCATATCAACATTTAAAGGTAGTTCAACTTACACAACTGCTTTACATTAACTAATACACGAATAGGCACATAATCGAATACAAGCTTTTCGTCGTTCGTTCATTACTTTTCCACTTATAGTGGCAAACATAACAGGATAAAAAATGGATAGAGAAATACATACACACGTAAACTACAACTGCTAGTACAACTTATACGTTCACTCGTAAATATAAACGCATAAAGACATAATCGTTCCTTTTCGATTCTTCCTTACGCATATTCTTTATGGCGTAACTGTTTTTTTTTTTAATGTAAAATATGTAATCATTTTTGCATAGAGCGTACATATTAGAATCAGTATATATTTCACTCTGTCAATTTCAGGTGTTTGGGCCGATTTTAGGAATTTCGTCAAACTGTTCAAACATCTGCCGAAAAACATCTAGGCTCAAAATATGACGTCACAACGCGTGACATGATAAAAAATTTTCAAATATAAAATTTATCAAAACAGGATGTCGGAAAAATCAAAAACTAAACCTGTTTGTAAATAACTTTACTCCCTGCAGGTATCAAAAGTGAAGAAACACCACACTTATAAGAGAACAAAAAATTAATTAATAAATAAATTTTTTACCAGAAATCTTTCCATACTCTTTAATGAAATATGCAAACATGAAAATTTGCAGACAAAATACATACACACACGCGCATGCGCGAACACACACACACACACAGTGACTACTGAACGGAGCGATTGTTGAAGGTTCCGAACCTCCAGCAATCGATGTATTAATTAATCGAGTGTATTAATCATATATATATATATATATATAATATTTTCATTTACCTGGTGAATGTGTGTGTCTACTGTGAGCATCATGAAATCACATCCGCCTTTTAGGAGACTTGATGTTAAAGTTCACCTTCAAGTTTCCTAAATAGTGAACGTTATCTCCCAGAATTATCCGTGTCAACTGATTTTTTGTGAAATACGACACTATTATTGTTATCATATATATATATATATATATATATATATATATATATATATATATATATATATATATATGTAAAAAATATATGAGTACTTGCCTAATAGTGTGTTGTTCTCCCATGTTTCTACATCTCTTACATGATCACGTATGGACACAGCAATGAACCTTGTACCAGAAAATTAACAGCAGATCCCTAAACTACTGCAAGTTTTATGGTGCCCATATAATTTGCATAACATAAATGTTGGTTCAACACCTCACATACATGCTCAATGGAAGTGAAATCTGGAGAGTTTGGCTAGAATGGCAACACACAGAGAAGAGTTATTCAGGTTCTTGAAACCATTTCTCTATAACTTTCAGTGTGGCATAACGCATTATTCTGTTGAAAATCTCCAGTGCAATCGTCAAAGAAATTTGAAGAAGTGTGCCTGGTCTTCGGTGGTGTTGAGGTTGGTGGTAAGCAACGAAGACATGAATGACATGGGACCATCTTTTCCAAGAAAAACGCTGCCCAAACGATAACACTGCCTCTGCCAGCTTATTATTTTTCCATATTATTCTTGACATCGTTTCCCCAGGATAACGACGAATACGTGCCGTGTCATCCACTTTTTAATCAAGAGAAATCGACACTCTTCGATTTGAATAATCTTCTTCCGTTAATACAAAGTCTATTTTAGATTACATGGAACACGCTTTCGGTAATGGATATTGGTTATCATGAGAACTCTTACCTGACCTGCACATGCAACCCCATACGCAACAAGAATCAATGTACTGTGTGTTGTGATGCATTCTTTCACTTTGATTAAAGCTATCTGCAATTTGTATCTGCAGTATCCCTTCTGTTCTTAAATGTCGAGAAAGCTTCTATTCTCTTCCCTCATCGATAAGTCTTGGCCGTCCGATGTTTTGATGGTTCGTGACTTACCTTTTCTCGATTGAGTGGTTGATCTTTTACGGCTTTTCAACCCCCTGTGGCTTATTTAAAACCGAAATATTTTGGATCGTAGGAGGTTGTTCACAATTGCCCGTTGTTATCTCACCTCGAATCACTGCTGATAGATACTCACAGTAACAAAACATAAGCACCCTACAGAAATGCTCTAGCTTAGGTTTCTGGTTATAACAATTCGACCCTTATAAAAGATACTGATGTTTTTTATTATCGCTCATAACTGCGTCAATTAGCCCAACAAAATTGATTACACTTGGCCGGCTTACCTGCTTATATACACTGACTATGACATGCGCAGTTGCTACTAGACAATAGCTGTCTTTCTTGCCATATATCGATGGTCATAATATTTTGGCACATCAGTGCATATATAATCTTTCATACATACACGCCTAATTGAATCCACAGCATGCGCAGATACATATTTGCACGTTTACACAAGCACATAAACGCACATACACACGCACACACACGCACACACATATAAACATATATGTGCGTGTGTTTGTGTGTATTACATATATAGATAGATAGAGAGAGAGAGAGAGCGAGATTCTTGATAAAGCTTACTGAAAACTCCAAAACAAATAAAAATAAATGATACCAAAATATCTTTTTTCACAAGTTCTAAGTTTTATTGAGCGATGTAAGAAGCCATGAATCCTTGACTGAAACAAGAAAAAACTCTATCGCAACGTTTATACCCCCCACCCCGCAGTTATGTTAATAAATGTTAACAAATGTACTCTATACCAGTAATTCTGTTGTTTAAATACTGAGCTACACCTGCAAATATGAATCTGATAAACAAATGTTGAAACATTATATATAAAATAAGAAAATAATATTTCCATGAATATATATCAAGTACTGAATTTGGCAGATTTGAAAGTTCTTGTTTAAACAAATTGGAATACCAATATATCGCCATTAAAAC
Organism: Acanthosepion lycidas; assembly: GCA_963932145.1. NCBI lineage: Eukaryota > Metazoa > Mollusca > Cephalopoda > Sepiida > Sepiidae > Acanthosepion > Acanthosepion lycidas. The sequence continues at coordinate 66,128,245 of OZ010583.1, forward strand.
ACTTTATACATTGGTGTTTTAGATATTTTCATTTGGCAATTTTAGAATCTGACTTTTCTCTCGTATGATAATAAATTGAAACGTGTCTTCCCTAAGCGGCAGTAGGGATTGTAAAGTTTATCGTTCACTGTATGTTGCAATGTCTGATGACTTTCTACTAGTTTCATTTTTATAAAACTTGTTTATGAGTTACGCATCGAAAATATGACTAAATTTGACAATTTAACACTTAATAGTTCTTTGTTTATTTGTTTCGGGTTTATTTGGTTTTTGATAGCAATGTTTCACATTATTCTGGTATATATAAAACTTGCTCTTGAATTCTTAAGTCAGGATTCAAGTATTTCCGCAAAATACGCATTGTTGCAATATTTTAGAATTTTTCTTTGTATCACGTGATTATAAAAACATTATTACAAGTACCGTAATCAAATGTGACTTCAAAAATATGTTTTACAAACTTTGTTTGTGTTGAGAATTTTAGCTATTGCAACCAGAGCAGTATTATTAGAAACGTTTGTTTCCTAACAAATAACTAAGTAAATAACTTTCACATATGCGCTTTGCAGTTAATCTCTCATTATTCCCAAAGAAAAATATTTTATTAATTTAAATGTGTACGCTTTAATAGTGACCTTGAGCAATTAGTAGAGTTTAACTAATTTTGAACAAAACGGAAAATAAATATATATTTCAATTCAATTTATTTGTATCGTCAAAAAAAAAAAAAAAAAAAAAAATGACGGAATATTTAAATAATTTTGTATTTGTAATTTTTATATTTTCTGCATGAGTAATCTAGGATTTTACTTGTCGATTTAATTAACTCTGTTGTTGAATGTAAGAAAGAATTTTGAACTTTAAAACATTAAAAACAATCTCCCATATATTTATGATATATTCTATTGTTATATTGTTAGCTTATAAGTGCTGTGTAATGCATCTTGCTACCGTAAAAAGAAACTATTTCATTGTCTAAAATAGAGGAGATAAGGATGAGTAACCGATAAATACATGATATTACGTTATTTTAAATTATAGAATGATTTATGTATTTTTACATAATAGGGCAATATAATAGTTTTTCTTATGATGTTGTTCTTATGATTTGGACATATGTTTAAATTGCTGCGACGTTGGATTGTTTTTCGCGCAGCAGAAAATATGAGTAAATCTCTGTTTTATCGAAAGCTGACAAAGGGACCAAGTTATTGAGAAAAATGATGTTCTTCCAATAGCATCAATTCTCCTGTCAACATTAATACGAGACTTTAACACCTAGTCATCTGTCTTTGTTATACAGTGGTTAGTATGAGTCAATATGAGTCAAAATGTACCCCATTAAATAAATTAACGTAATGTTGGTTAGCCAACTTGTAACCAGTGAAGAATAAGCGAGACTTTTCATTGAAAATGTCAGAGACTCCTAGCAGCTGATAACGTAATCTCTTGCGCTATTCTAACACGACGAAGCCATTCCATTTTTCCTACCCCTCTGTTTATAATCTCTATTTTTTCCAACTTTTCTTCTTGCTCTTCAATTCCCTTATCTGTTTCCTTCATTCCGAAGAGTGTTTCTGTAATCGGAATTCTGGAATCGCGTGTATCGATTATGTCCTTTTGATGTTTACTCTGCCTCATTTTGACTGCAGCTATTTGCGTTGCAGCAAAAAAAGGAACAAAATTCCCATAGCTCAAGTAAAGATGCCAGTTCTGCTTTTACTCTCTGTACAGATCGCTAGTTTAGCCGCTTGAAGAATTATTTAAACACGAAAATCTAACAGCTGATGATGTTATTAAAATAGATCTCATGAAATATTTTTTTTAGAATGTATAAAGTCCAGATCTTGATTAATATATTTTGTTCTGTTCTCGTCAATCCTTCATTTATCAAAACGAGTCAGATTTTATTATATAAATCAATGTCTTCACAATAAAATTGCTATCGACAACGCGAAAATATAAATATATTCATTTATTTTAAACATTTCACTCCGAACAAGGCGAGAGTGCCACTAGTACGCAAGGGGTTACAGAGAGTGAAAATAAGAGTAAAGAGGGGTGTTTGAGGAAAGGGTAAAGAGAAGGATGGGGATCAAGATCAAGGCTTCAGAAGATGTCGATTGACATTACATTTGAATATTTGAAGATTATAGTTATCAGGGTAGTAAGTAAGAGGAAGGGAGTCCCACTGTCGGGAAGTGCGAGAGAAGAAGATGTTGGAGTGGAAGAAGCGGTTACATTTAACTGTTTGGATAGTGAAAGGGCAGGACCGAGATGCCAACCTAGTAGCACGCTTAAATTCATGCAGTTGGTGTACCAGTGAAAATAGTTCGTCAGAGCAGTTGCCATGAAAATATTTGTAGAAAAGACAGAAGTGAGAAAGTGACTGGAGTCGAGATGCCAGATATTGCATATCCATCTTTGGATTTTGTCGAGAACCTTGAGATGAAAAGCGAGGGCACCGGACCATATATAGCAACAGTATTCAATGCAAAGACATTTACAATAACTTATTTCATGGCTTGAGGTTTTCTATATAAAGATATATGAATATTGCCATGATTCGTAAGAAAGATGTGACATCAAAAGAGTAACAAAATATTGTAAAGTTAATGAAATTTGTGAAAAAATTAAGGAAAGATCATGAAACAGTTAAAAATAAGAACAAAAATAGCTTTAAGTATATTACAAAAGAGAATACAGACAAATTAAAAGGGTATTGAGCAAAGAAAATTAATTGAATGGCAAGCTGCTGTCGGGAATGTAAAAATATACAGAATAATAAGAAATTGACTAAAGACATGCAGCAACCAAAATAACACTTTTAAACATGAACTCGAGCAAAGAAATAGATGAAAACAGATTTCTCAACATTAAATTTTAGTGATGAATGCAGAGCTACATTGGCTGGACCTATTAAATGGGCTAAAGGTTGTGTCATTCATGGATATAGTGAACCAGATGGAATAGGTTTGGGGAGCTAGTGTTGTAGGGAGTAAAATTTATAACTGTGTCTAGATAAATGCTTAAAAGTTTTTAAGTTTTTCCGTTTGCAAATTACAAGAGTGAAACTTTGAGCTAAAAAGTATATTTATGCAATATAAAGTTCCGTCAAATTCTGCGATACTCATTATTGCCCACCTTGCCAAAAAATGTTTAAAAGACATATCTAATGATTAATCCGATAAAAAATCGTGGTTCATCATTAAAAGAGTTGTATATGAGAATGGAAAAAAATACTTAAGGAAAAAAAGTCTCTGGGAAGCAATAAAACTACAGCAAGTAATGTTAAAGTAGAAATACGCAGAGAAGTTAACAAAATCAATGAGAGAGAGAGAGAGAGAGAGAGAGAGAGAGACTGATGAATGTTATAGAATGTCATTCGATACATTTTGCTCATGTAACTGTAAGTATAGCCTGAAAGTTTGACCAACATTTAGCACTTTTAATAGGAAACCATTGACTTGCATAATAAAATTTGACACAGTGTTATAACCATTAAAAAACTGCGAAGTTTACTTTTTAATAAGTCAAAAGTGTAATTTAGTTTTCATAGAAGCCATTCCTATTTTAAAACTTCTATTATAATATTCATATAATATCCAGTAAGTATAAATAATGGCCACGACTGCTGTTATAGAATGTAACAATCATAACAATGTGAATAAAATTCAATTACAGTTAGAAGATATTACAAATTAGAAATATAGAATTTAATTAAAAGAGAAAAGTTATGAATAAAGCCTATAATATAAATGCAAATTAAACTCTGTCGGTCGTAAGCTTTCAAACCTCAATGACAAGACTCTATACTATTATGAAACTGCCCATAAATGTAAGATTAAGAAATACATATCAATTTTTTCTTTTACATACTAACTTACAAGTGCAATATTACTGGCCTTAATCAGTTTATGGTACATTGGCTATGGATAAAATACATTTTCTTAAACCAAAAAGGGGTTGGAATTTAGTACTTTCTTCCTGATTTGTTTGTTACAGCGAGAAAATTATTTTCCGTTCTTGTTTTTTTCCTTATCTCTTACCGGTTTCCACCCAAGGCTATAGGGCTTAATATGTGAGGAGGAGAAGAGATGGATTCATACTTTTTCCAAGGTTATTAGCACGTAAGTGCATATAATGAACTCGATTGGAATTCGAACTCGGCTTTTCGATTCCTCATTCTTCATCTGCTATCCATTACTTTTTTTGTGCATAATTGGTGGTATTAAGATTATTGCTATGGCTTTCGCTAAAGAGATCATTACCAATTCTAGATAGGTTAAATTACATTAGAACGACAGCTGTATGTATTTTTGGTAGACCAAACGTTCATAAGAAAATCGATATGAACAAAAAATAATTTCCGAAACATGCAAATTCAATAAAGTTAGTTAATAATTTGGACAAAATGGTCAAGATTAATCGAATACCTCCCTACAATACCTAAACTTTACGGTACATTTCTTGGTACAGTTAGCCCTTTACATATTAAAACATCGGCAACCTGGTCGAAAGTTTAAAAAACATAAATATGACAAATATTATTTCGTTTAATCTAAATTACTCGTAACGATTCTATACTCATATATGTGTGCATATAAATTAGGAGAATATATCCTGGAATACATCACCAATTTATATGTGTATGAATATATAAATATTATTATATGTTATTTGATGACTTATGATAATATAAAATTATTTTGTCATTATATTAAAAAATTAAAAGATTAAATTTAAAAGAATTAAAAGTTCTCAATAGACTCTATTGGGTATTAATGCTTTGAGAGTACATAATGTTTATCGACAGGAAAGGATTAATGTTGATTAAAAGCAAAAACTGTCATGAAGTCTAAATAAAAATTCTATCATAAATCAATATTTCTTTTAAACATAAGTCACGTAAAATGTAGCCATCATCCATGGTTATGTGAAGTTTTAAAGAAATCTTATCTATCACAGTTCACTAAAAGAGAGATACAATTCATTTTGCCTCAGATTTCTAGCGTCAATATTATATAATAATATATTAAGAAATAACAAATTGTTTCTAAAAGTGGTATTCAATTTTGTATAAATTTAAAAAAGGACAGTGATTTTCACTTCTCCCTTCGTTTCATTCTAGTATTTTCTCCAATTTATTGTATATGGGTAAACAATAGAGTCCTGTTTTGTTTGACTGTAGAATGATGGGGGTTTTTATGGCAGAAAATTCCTGTGTATATTTTACTCGCCAACTTAAATATTATTCGATGGAACTAAATATAAACTGAAATAAAGAGGATGACACTGAATTTAAAAAAATTAACGGTGGAATTTAACCATAACAATTCCAAGTTGTTATTTGATAAACAGTATATAATTACCGCCAGTTTAAAAGTTTCTTTTCGTAAAGTGATCCAACCATAATTTAGTATTTTTAACAGAAATGAGACTAATGATTGCAGAGGTAACATGGAGTGCTAACCAGCAGAAATAGAAATTTAATAAAATAATGTTTAATGGAGTATATATCCATTTGGTTTAAATTTAAGGTTTTAAAAGTTATGACTAGTATATTTAACAATGGCAGTTTATGTTTACCTTTGAAAACAGTATTCAACAGCAAAAGTAGCTAACAAAACTGACTAAAAGCCTTCAACAAAGAAAAAGGTTACTTACGAGTGGGTGCTGAAAAGTTTTCGGTTCGGACCACTTCGCCAAGTTTGACTAAATGAATAAACATCAGAATTCTATTTGGAATCTCTTCTGGGTTAGAATGATGACTTTTCAGCATCCAGTCGTACACTTATCTTTTTCTGATAAATCATTTTCAAAATTAATATCTTGAATATATGTGTAACAGTTTTTCTTTCTTGAAACTCTGTAGCAAATGGGTTTCTGTCTGTCTGTTATATACGTATAGCCTAAGAGGAAAGATTTACGCAGTATATTAATTATTTTACATAGCAAATAATTATTTTTCAACGTAATTTTCTTCTTTGTCAATGCACAATTCAAATGATGAATATTAAAATCCCAGATAAAATATAATGCAGAAAAAGTTTCAGATAAAAATTCAGCTCATATTTACGTATCAGTCTACAGATTTATTGATCCACCTTCGTTTCTGTGTATATGTTTGAAATTGCCTCAATTCCGACACTGGTATAACTGCAGTATATTTGTTCTACAATAACATGATTGGTTGATTTGAACTTATATTCGATCAACCATTTCAAATAAAGAAGTTTCTCCTTATTTTATTTTATAACGTATATTGCGTTATGCGACATTTTGAACTCAGTAATTTCGTTGCACTAAGCTGTAATTAATTATCATATTCTGTTTTTACGTTGCCAAAATGATTTTAAGAAGTTTTAATTTTAATTTTGTTAATATTAAATACTATCTGATGAGACAGAATACTTTTAAATAATTCATGGTGATACTCTTGCATCATCAGTGGATTTTTCACTGCCACCCTTTTGCATCAGCAGACCTTTCGTTGATTCCTCAGAAATAATAAGATTGTAATAACGTAAGTCACTTAACGAAACGATAAACAGGTAATGTATAATAAGTAGGCAATTGTAACTTTTGATCGAGAAATTCTAAGAACTAGTCTTGTAAATAATTAACAAAAAGCGATGCTAACATTAGTGATATTATAAAAGGAAACACGTCAAGAAATCAAAATGATTACAACTATACGTTTTGCTACTACCACTGCGACTATCTTTTAGCAACATTATGACAATGATGCCAGTAGCTGCTATATACGAATGTTGTTTGATAAAGGTGAAACGTAGCAATAATGTTATCACGGCACTTCCTAGGTGCAACATGAAGGAACAAGCAACATGAAGGAACAAGCAACAAGAAATTGACTTTGTTATTAATCGACTGTACAATATTTTAATGACTTAGAAGCTGTCGTTCTTTTGTTGAAATAGTAGGTGATTGTAGTTATGAATTTTTACGGAATTTTAAGTAAAGTCTAATACCCTTACTCGCCAAGATTGTCATTACTTTTTCACACATTTTCTTATGTTTTAAACAGTTATTCTCATCTGGCACTGTCTACTTCGCGCTACGAAGTGCAAAAAAAACTAACTCCAGAGAGGATGCTCCCGAACAGGAGATAGCTTTTGATAGCTTATATATATATATATATATATATATATATATATATATATATATATATATATATATATATATATATATATATATATATATGAAAATTTCTCCGAATTAATCAGTAGAGAGACAATATTTATGAATAAAAATGACAATAGCAATTACCAGTTTTCCTATTGTCATTTTTATTCATAAATATATATATATATATATATATATATATATATAAACACCATATACATACATATGTACTAACAATATAGCTAATATTATCGACCTAATTTCATCATAATCTAAACGAAAAGATACGAATTATTTGAAAGGTTTAATGGATTTGTAACTAGTTTGAGGGATTTGTAAACAAAATTTACATACATAGTGTGTATGCGAACCCGTTATTATGTGTAGAATTAGATTTGGTAAATAATTTGAATCATTTTTCCTGAGAAAATACAAGTAAACCTCTATATAAATTTGAATATATCGATCTAGCTTTAACAATTGAGCCAATAAAACAGAAAAAGCTATGAAGGTGAACTTTTAGAAGTTATACATGAATTTCACAGTGAATTTCCGTTTTTGCCTTGAAAAAGTTCACATTGGACGAAACGTGTTGGCTAATAATACAGTTTTCCTATTGTCTTTTACCTTTATAAAAATCTATTCCATGTAGAGTCACTTAGTAAATATTAACAATAATCTTAAACAATAAGATATATGCAGCTCATCCATAGTCATTTAGCATGCATATTGGTAATAGGAATACACTTATATCAGTTTTAGTTGGGGTGATGAATTCATATGAAGATAAATTTTCTCAAAAGAAAGATTTGAACATTAAAGTTTTAATGTCTACATTCGATTTAACTTCTTTCTACATACATTTTTCTTTTTCAGTTATGGCTTTTAAATTGTTGGATTTATCTCATAAGTAGATTTTTTCAACTCGACTTTATTAACTTGTTCTTTCTCTCTTAGAACGAATATCCATTTTGATGGTTTTAAGCTGCATTTCAGCATTTGGATGAATATGTAGGTGGACATTTTCAAATCGAAATATCTATATATCGGTCTAACGTCAAATTCAAAGAATTACTATCTGTCCTCTTTGCCCTGAGCTCTTTTTGTAGATTACCTGTGTGTGATCCAAGGGAATAGTATTAAAATAGGATAGAAACCTTCATGCAAAACATTCCATATACAAATGGATACGTAGTTATGTATTTAGTGTGAAGTCATACCATTCTGACCACATCTTTTCTTGCTTAAGGATTGAATATTGCTCAGTGAGTATCAAACGAGATTCTTTTCAACATTAGGCTTATAAAGCAAAATAAAAAGAAGCCAATTGCTCTACAATTATATTTCTTCTCATCAATAATGAAAATAAATGTTATATACATCGAAACTAAAAATTCCATACGGTCTTATAGAAATATCTATTTCACGAAAATAATTTCTCCTTTAAAATCAAATCAATTCAAGATTGCTATTCGATGAAAGTTTCTTTTTTTTTTCTTAAAGCATCTTTAAAGTAAGACACTACCCAATAAATGATCTATTGATACCAAAATGTCAGAATTTATTATTCTGTAGACAAACTCCTTACTAAAAAAACGAACCGGAAGAGGAAGGTTAAGTAAAACGTTAAAAAATGTCTTGTTTCGCAGTTCTGCACCCATTTCGTGTTAAATCGCTTTTTGACTTTTGATTCAAAAAAGTAAAAAGATTTTCTACTCCTTTAATGTTGTCACACATTCTTTTTTTTCTTTTTGCGAGTGAAAAGTACACGATTTTTTGTTACCCAAAATTTTGAAATGACAAAACTTTATGATTTTTTGTAGTAAACATAAAGATTGCAATCATTATTTTAATTATTATAAATATTGTAATTATAACAACCATTTTTTATTTGAGTATTATCATGTGCTATTATCAATTTAAGTTATCCTTAACTCAAATTGGAAAGCTCTATTACTCTCATCATATTTGTAATCTTTCATTAATATCTGGCATAATAATTGCATTATTATGCTAATAGCACTTACTGGATTTTTATATAAAAAAGCAAGTTTTATTTTAGATAAATGACATTAAAGCATCATAAATTTAGTGAAAAGCAGTTGATTAAATCTTATTCATCTATTCGTATTATGTGAACATGCCTCAACAATTTCTCTTATACTGTCTGTTATCCTCTTTTTCAATTTTCTATCACATGAATCCACATTTACTCGACTTTAATGTTTTCCCAAAATATGCTTCAAATAATTTGAACACTAAGTGAATACGCTGAAAAATTATCAGCCTAATTCAAATCAATTCAAATAAGCAAACATCAGAATTCTTTTAATCCATGCTTGGACAGATTGAAAACATTTCAGCAACTTCTGGAATATAATTATTTACTCTTTCCTTGCTGTACACCATTCCTTTCGATTTTGTTTTATTGAAAACTGAAAATAAGTTAAATATACAAATAAGTTTTACACTTATCTTTCTTTACTTCTTCCTGATTTGTATGATGGACAAAAACAAGCAGTTTTGCCACGATATAATTAAAGTTAGATGGATTTGCTTGTCACGAGAAATCGAATTGGTAGAAAGCTGGTTAAGCGACGAATCTTAAAGCAATTTGTATTGATAGAAGCCACCAATATGTTCATGCAAAAACTAAACCATGCAAGTAATCTTTAGTCTATCTGAACATGGATTGAGAAAAAATTTTTCTTTTTTTTTTTTGCAGCAGTGATCCTAAACCAGTTTCACGTTTGCTCAGCAATTGTAATTTTTTTCAATCCACTTTCATCGTCATTAGATAAATTCTGTCGGTTATAAATTTTTTTTAAAGTATTTTTCTATCGATTATCTGTACTTATTTTTTCATCTTGAAAAGCAAAATCGATTGATAACCAACTGGATAAGATTAACTCGGAATATTGCACTCCGAGTAAAATCGACGTATTCCTGAATAAATATAGAGTTAGCTAACGCTTCACTTAAAGATATTAATAGACATGAAGCTAAAAGAAACAGTTTAGAATTTGTTCTTTTTTCATCGGGAAAGCATTTGCTCTGGGAAATGCAGTGCCCAAATTAATGCCAATGTAAAGTTTAAATCATCTCCTACTCAACGCCCATACAAGTGTCTAATCATTGTCAATTCTAAAAGGAAAAAAAATTGTTATCATATTTGCATTTTGTTAGGTTAGATAGTATTGACCATAGAAAATACCATTTCATATATTATTTTCTAATGAATGAATCTCGTTTTGCAGTTCTTTACTAACTGTGATCAATTATTTATTCGGGTAGAAGAGTTTGCTTACGGTAATTATGAATCATAATTATCGTAAGTAAACTCTTGGTATTCATTCTTTATCAGAGAGGTTTGAATAGTTACAAAGTTTCAATAACACATGGGGATTTTAAAATAACCTAAATGTTCTGTCAGTAGCATGTCAAGGTTTGGAGGATAAATTAAAGTACCCAGAAAATAGTGATATTAATGGATGTGATCTCGTGACTGAACTGAATATTGCAAAAGAATTATTTCCTGAAGATGTAAAGCTTCCAATAGAAACCGTTAGGTTCATAAACACTAATAAGATGTCATAAACACTAATAAGATGTCATAAACACTAATAAGATGTCATGCTAAATCTGTGGGTTTCATTGAGAATAATGCTTACTATACCCATTACTTTGACCACCGGAAAGAGAAGCTAAAGCTTATAAAAACATACTTGCGGTAGTCCATGACTCAAGACAGATTAAATTCTTTGGCTATTTATTTAGCAATAGAAAATGATCTTGTAAAGAAGATGCATGAGTGTTATGAAAAGATTAGCAGATCTAAAAGCTAGAAAAATGTTTTAGGTAGATTAATGAATGTTTTCTTTAGTTTGTATTAAGTTGTATATTGTAATAAACTAGTTATTCTACATTTTCAGTTTTTCCCCTTCTGAAAATTTAAATAAATTATACATATAAGGGCGCCGAAGTCCAGCCTGCTCGGTGTTCCAGCAAACCTAGGGCCGTCCCTAATTATGACAGAAGTTGGGTAGGGAATATTTTCTACTTGGATGTTTTACACATATTATCCAAAATTACACACACACACACACACATAAATGACGTATACTCAGAAAGAAATAAATTAAACGAATTTTATTAAATTCAACCTATAAGGTCTGTCGATTTAATATTTTATTATATTTTTCCAATTTACGAATAAGTTGTCACATAGTCGGATCGAATTTGTGGAGAAACAGTCCAAAGTTCATGTTTTGTTCGATTAGTTTCGAACATCTCTAGTCTTTATCAGCAACGTTACTGCTGTCAGTACCATGAAGAAAAGTTTTTATTTGCTTCATCATGACACATTTAGAAATGCTACATTCATTTCAAATTTAAATATATGTTTATTGTATCAGTGACGTCACAAAAACATTTTTATTACTTCAAACGCTATTTTAAATGGATAATCGCATTTGAGTAGAGTTTCCCTTTTTTAACGATGTTCCTTTCGTATGGTAAACGTAAACAACGCAATTTCTAAAAGAATTAATGAATTTTATTTCTTAATCCGATATATTTTTTATCACTTCAAAGGTTATTTTTAGTGGATACTCGTATTTGAGTAGACGCTTTGTTATTTTTTTTGTTTTTGTTTTTTTAGTGTTTATTTCATCTACCGGACTGTACACACGAGAAAATGCACCCCGGCAAGATTCGAATCTGCGTCCCCACCCACTTTACAGGAGAAAACAAGTAGAACCTTGTTTGACTGCGAAGCTCTCCGTAGCCGATCGGTCAAAGCATGCTGGCTCAGGCGGTGGTTTCTTCTGCGAAAGGGGATGCAGATTCAAATCTATGGAAAATTTTGTCAGTGAAAATTTCTATGGAAAGTTTTGTCAGTGACAAGGTTAGCTTAGCCTAGTAGAAGAGAGAAGAATCATTAGTCTTTGTTAAATCATTCGTTTAAAAAGTAGGCACTCTGATCAAAACCTACTACTTCGTTTGCATCTAATGATACCGACTCGTTCTTCGGTTGGGTTAAATGTTATCATTATTCAGAAAGTGGAATTCGTCGCGAGCTTCAAGCATTCAAAATATCATTGGAGGATATGTGTGCTTAAAGGCTTACCATAGTTTGAAAAAATGCAATAAATCTGAATTAATAAATGTAGCAGAGCGTGTGGTTAGATTAAAGACTACGTTCATATGTATGTACATATAGACGTACATAATTCCAAATCCATTTGTTTTTGTGAATATACATATACTTATTAATTCTATTACTAATTATATATATATATATGTGTGTGTGTCTGTCTATGTGTGTGTGTGGCAGTGTGTATGAATGCTCATTACACATTAAAATGGCGCTATTTCCGCTTGCGGCAGATTGCGCAACTTACATGACAAGATTTGTTTGTTTTTCAAATCGACACATCTCCACTAGTGCCCAGGCTGCTGGGGGATGGGGGGGTTTGTTGTTTTTTTTTTTTGTTTTTTTTTTTACTTTTTTTATCGAATCACCATCCATAGATACCACAATGATCAACGGGTTCGTCTACCCAACTTCACATGCATATGTATTTCACTTAATTACGTATGCTTTTCAGACACTACGCAATGATGCCGCACCCAGGACGACATTATCAAGAAGTCAACATCTTGACAATCGACCCTGATTCGAACTCGAGTCTCAGGGTTAGAACGTTAGCACTCTAAACAGTTGCCCACATATATACATCATTATTCATCAATTATTCAATAATTTCAATTTATTGACATTTCAATGAAATGTCATGTTCTAACAAAAATTTTAGTTTTATTTATCATATTGCGTTAATCTAACATAAGTGTAGACTGATTCCCTCATGGGAATCGTTAGTGTTTATGCCTTTATATTGAATTAAATTATTTGTGTTTTTATAATCATTTTATACTGTGCATTAATCTACAAGTTTCAACTTCTTTCTATCGACTGCGTATATTTCCAGAATATCTCTTTATTCTTGTTGTCGATAATTCATGCAAAATGTCACCATATTATTCAAATAACAACAACAACAACAAAATTATAGTGAGCGCGATGATTGCTTCAGTGGACGACAAAGTCTTCGATTCCCTGTTCATATTAGTGGTCATTTTCAGACATAGAGATATGCCTAAAACATAATTCGATAAGTGATTTTATCGCTGGTCTTTAGCTGCATGAGATTAATCGCATCTTCAATATCTTTATAGGTAATTGATAGAAGTAATCGTTGAATTAGCAGTCGGGATAAAGCTAATCACTAGGCTGATTATATCCGATAGATGTTAAAACCATGTTGGATTGAGGTTGAGTGAAATATATATACGTTGATACGTTGATTGAGGTCGAGTGAAATATATATACGTTGATGTCTACAGATGTCCTTTACAGGTGTATATAAGTACAAATTCAATCTTCGTTCACGATTGAATTATTTATGTAATAGGTAACCTCTACTTTTTTTAATTTTAATCGCGTGATATGAAATCATTTTAATTTCTTTGTCATTCTATTTGCGTGACACAAGCATAAGCAGTTATTTATGGTAGCCTGGGTTTTAAGACATTAGTACAATTTTTTACAAAGGGAGATTAACTAATCCAAAGAAGTACTGCTATAATTAAACCGTTTTTTTCTCAGCCTTTAATCTCTTAATCAACTTACCTTTAAGGAAAGACGGAAATGGTTAAGCCATGTTTCCGTTACTTGAAACTGGACCAACAGGATATGGGTGGGGGTATCAAACTGTAAATTTTATTTTGATTATATAGGTGAACTCATTCTGAAAGTAATTTTAAACAAATGCAATTTTTAAAAATATGGGGGAAATTCAAAAAGAGTAAAATAAATTACTGACATTATAACAGAAAATTATAAATGTTACTTCGCGATTTCTAATAGAATGCAACGTGCATTTTTATCAAGAAATACTAACGAAGTGCATAGAAATGCAGTGTTTGCATTAAATCACATGGAATATGATTTGTTTCCTTACTAAGACTTCAAATTTTTTATTCGACACTAAGTTACATTTCAAATGGATTTCAGAAAACTATGGACAAAATAGCGTCTAAATTTAAGTTTATTTTTGTTGAATCCTAGCCAGTTCCAGATGCTAATCCTTGTATTTATTATTCTTTGCGTTAGACTAGGTACCTCCACTAGGTCACGTAAAAAAGCGGCCTATCACGATCAAAAATGACTCATAAATCAACGAAAACAAAGTTTTGTCTCAATATGTTTATGTTGTTATGAAAGAGGAAAGACCAAAGTATTTTTTAAATATTTTTTGAAATTTTTTACTCCTTTCTAACACGTAGAAAATTTTGGTTAAAAATTATGTTTTTTTTTACGACTGCGCGATAAGACTAAAAAAAGGTTTGTTTTATTTTGCGCTTTTCCCCGAGGAAAACACACGTTAATTAGGAAATTCTTGCAAAAATCAAATAATTGTTGGATTTTAATGTAACTTTCAGGACTTATTCAGAAATGAATGAAATTATTTAAAAAAAATTTTTTTTCAGAAAATCTTGTTAAAAAGACATTTTTTTTTTAACATGTTTCCACCCACTTACATATTTTCATGAAATTTCGAGAAATTAAATCAGAGTTCCCGGGATTTTTTTTATTAGTTATAAACAGGAATCATTGTAGAAAGTAAATCACCAATTTTTTTTTGTCAAACATTTGCTACTTTATAGAAAATCAGATTTGAATTGTAAAAAAAAAAAATGTAAAAAGTATCTAATTTAATTAATTAGAAAAGCTTCCACCTGTTTTTGTAGATACGTTATACTAAGGACATTATTTTGTGAAGAAATAAAAATTTTTCGATGAATAATGTATTTTTTGCAAATTTTTTCCAGATTTTAAAAATTTATTCATTAACGTCTTAATACTTCAAAAATCGTTTAAAATTATTTATTTCAATCGTGCACGCAATGTAATGATAACGGTAATGAAAATGTAAATTTACGAATCGAACTTTGAAAAGCACATAACACTCGTTTATGCAGAAATAATTTTAAAATAATTTTAAAAATAAATTTTTATTGAAAAACGTTCATAATTTCTATGTATGAAAATGTATACGCGACATAAAAATGTCACGTGATTTGTGTCGTCTGGCACCGCAGTTATTTCTCTTCTCTGTCCAGTTCAGATCCACATCGTTAACGTGTTTGCAGAAATTCTTTTCAAATTTTAAAAGTTGTAATTATTTTTAATTACTTTTTATTAAATATTTTTCTTTAAAGTATTTTCTTTTATTTTGGATAATATTTCATTGAAATAATTTTTTTCTTATTAATTAATTTAACATAAGATTGAGAAAGTAAGAGAAACGGAAACCAAGACAATAACATTACCTGAATAATAAAAAAAAGTTTAAAGAATTACGTGAATAATAAAAAAAGTTTAAAGAATTACGTGAATAATAAAAAAAAAGTTTAAATTACCTAAATAATAAAAAAAGGTTTAAAGAATTACCTAAATAATAAAAAAAGGTTTAAAGAATTACCTAAATAATAAAAAAAGGTTAAAAGAATTACCTAAATAATAAAAAAAGTTTAAAGAATTACCTAAATAATAAAAAAGTTTAAAGAATTATGCATTTAAAAAATTTAAACAATTATATAATTAAAACAATAAAGAATTAGTATCTAATAAAAACTTCAAACAATTATCTAAAAAAAAAAAAGTTAAAAAATTATTATCTAATGAAAAAGTTTGAATAAGAAAAGTTTATATACAATTATCTAATTAATAAGAAAAGTTTAAACAATTATGTAATGATTTAAAAAATTGTCTAATTAAGAAAGTATGAAATAAAAAAATTAAAAAAATAGTACATAATTGCTGAATAAATATGTTAATATTTAAAAAGTACTAGTTACAAACGAAAAACGGCGTTCGCCTAATTTAAAAATTTGTCAATTTTGATCATCCATAGCTGTCTGTCATCGCCTCGTCAATTGCGAAATCGATGAAAGACATGCAAAAATTTCAGACACATCGTTAAGAAATGTTTGGATACAAATTTTTTAAGCTATAAGTAAGTACTGTTTGTTTCGTATCAGATTATTTTAACTTTAAATTTTCTAATTTTACTCAAATAACGTGTCAAAAATATATAAATTTATTTTAGGAAGAAGTTTAAATTCAAAATTTTGTTTGTTTACAAATTTCTTAAAATTTAAGAAAATGTCCGCTTTTAAGAAAATTAAACAAAAATCGAGCATATATTTGACATTCCAATCTATATAATTTCTATCTAAAAGACTTCAGAATATTTTACTTAGTGTAAATAATAAATTTAATGCTTTAGCTTTCAATTAAATAACAACATATTTAAACAAAACTTTGTTTTCGTTGATTTATGAGTCATTTTTTATCGTGATATGCCGCTTTTTTACGTGACCTAGTGGACATACCTACGTTAGACTATTGCGTTTTGGAAATTAGTTACTGAGTAAATTATTTCTTTACACTGGTAAAATAATTAGTTCTTAATTTGTTGCACTCTTTTCATAAAATAGTAAATTGTTTTCGAACTCAGTGTGATGGGATTTTATTTCGACTTTTTTATGAAAAGAAATAAATGGAATTATGCTTTTATTTCTTTATGCCTTGCGACTTTTGTGCGTAGAGGCAATCATTTCTGATATTCTGTTCTTCAAGTAAGTCGAATAAGATCGAAAGTCCTTGTTAGAAACAATGTTTTTCGTCTGCGAGCAACTTCTCTCTAAACTCTTTAGTTTAACTGATTAAGCTTCGAATAAATCATCACTTCAGGAAAGAAAAAGAAAACAAAAGTAAACCAAAAATTTAGCACATTTATTTTTCCCCTACATGAACATATATATGTACGAACGATTTGCATGTGCATATATATATATATATATATATATATATATATATGTTTATTCACATATCTAAATATATACTTTTTTCCTTCTCCCAATTAATCTTTCTAAATGCGTGTGTGTGTGTGATTATGCATATAAACAATTTGTGTGTATATATATATATATATATATATATATATATATATATTGTTTGCTCGATGAGTGTATTGTTGTTTGCAAATTTGTATTGTAACTACGGTAAATTTTAGGTCTGAACATTTATCCATCATTTGAGTGCTGATCGTTGTTATCTAAAGTGCAGTATGTGATACATACATGGGTGAATGGTCTGAAATCAGAGTGGTCCACGAAGCCTGGTCTGCCAGAGCTCGAGTCCATTATTTTCTGTCGGGATTCGAAGTAGGGGATCAGTTTCTTTCTCGTGACGACATGTGAAGTAGTTTTTGAAGTTACCTTCTAGCATTTTTGCTGCAAATATTTGTGACGGTCATCGACACTCAGGAGACACGGTGGAATAATTGGTTGTGGCTCGGAACGGGAAATTTGAGAGTCGAGTTCGAATTTCGGTTGTGTTACTTACATTTACTAACTGTATGAACCCCTCTCTCCTCCGAATTCAAAACTAGCCTGGTCCAAACTACCTACTGTAGCAACTGGTTGAACCAGTCTGGTTCTGAGTCATACCCCATCGTGCCTCCTGAGTGCAGATAGCTGTCACAAACATTCGCAGCAAAATGTTGACATTTTCAGTATTTTGTTTTAATTGCCAATGAAAATATAAGGATTTATTCTTTTAAATCAAGCATATATAATGTCAAAAACAACACCTTAAAAGACAATAAAGATGTATTATTCGTTATACTTTTAATGATTAACGCAAGCTTCAATAAAACATCGACCAAATATTATTCAAACGTTTTAGGTTTTAAGAACATTTTCTCGCATTAAAATGTGTAATATGTTTTATCCCCCCTCCCTCCTCAACGATCCTGTACATACATTTCTATACTTAAAGATTGGTGAATAACATTTTACCTTTAATGGACAATCACTGTTTTGTCTGCGTTGAAAATCATTTTTTAAACAAATGCAGCAAATGTTCCAGCGATTTTTCCTGACTTGGACGACAATAAAAGACATTATATGCGAGAAGTCTTCACTGATTTAATGATGTAAAGACGATGACAACTGTTCTCTTGACGTAGACTCCATTTATTCATTTTTGTAAAGAGAAAAACTAAATATAATCAGCTCCGTTAGGAACCAAAGGAAATGTTTGACGAAAGGATCTCAATGGATAACACAAATATAAACAAGAAAATGATTTGCATACTCAATTAATTTGATATTAGCAAAAAAAAAAAAAAAAAAATCTACATACTAAATATTTTATACTTTTTTCTGCATTGAAAACTTAGTCTATGTCATTCAGAGTTAGTAATTAAAATTTTCTCTCCTCCCTTCATTTATGTAAATAAAGAAACGGGCTGATGTGGTTAAATATATTTAAATATTAAATATTTGTCAATTCTACGCCATTGCTTTGAATATCAAGAGATTTTGGCTTTGATACCAAATGGTGTGTTATTGAGTTTCCTTGACAAAAGATTACATAAGTATAAGAAATTAATTCAAATATAGTTAAACAAGCTTTTTTCATGTTTTTCTCTTATTCAGTTGAGTTTTCACGCGCTAATAATCTCGTATTATTTTGTTCCATAAAAAATGTATCAAGCACCAGAGATGTTAGTATGCATTTGACATACATACAAAGCTGTGGAAAATTATCTCATTAAGTGCCACAAGAATACAATGTAATAGCAACCTTTTTGCTTTTCTAACATAATATGCTTATGGAATATGATTTTAGAGTCCCCATCCTATAAGCTGTACAGAAGACTCCAACTATGTACCCTAACAGGAAAATGGTACCATTTTGTGACCCGATATTTTAGTAAGAACTGAACATACCTTCAAATGTGATATTTAAAAGGCTGGCCAAATAATTTAGCGTACATAAAATATGTTGAATAAATCGAACATGAATAATTTTATCTGAAATACATGGCAGTATTTAGAAATTTAATCTGAAATTATTGACGGTAACTATTGTACATGTTAGTGAATTTTTAACAGAAAATTATTTTCATCGTTTACACAATTTTATTTTATATTTGTCAAGGCATAAAATATGTTTTTAGAATTCTATTGTATATATATATGGGATGCATAAAATTTATACACTGAAGACGAATAAAAAGAATAAAGAAGGTTTGGTTTGTCGAACAGCGAGTTACCTAAAGAGTTAGTTTGGTAGAGCGGAAAGAAAGATATATGGTAACGATTCAAAGAATGCTTAGAGATACAAAGGGACAGTGAGTTGCGGGGATACGTAATTCCCCAAGTCCTGAAAGGATACAACATATAAAAGAGGAACCTCTTCTACATTAAATCGCAGATGATGCATTTTCATCCAAACATAAAAAGGAGATTGGCCTAAGTCAGCATTGCTACTTTCACTCAGTAAATGACTATCTAGTCTATTTTCTCCAAAAATATAATTCTATCAAGTTCTCTGTTTCATCAACTAGATTCACTTATATCATATTTATTTTCCTCCCACAATCTGAGGCGCATATATTTATCAAATATTCCCCTGAATCTCTATCTTGATTTACCCCTACGGTTAAACACTTCTCACTCCAGTTTCTCGTGTTTATCTGGCTTGGCTTCGAAAGACTCTCTAACAGATGGAGATGAGTGTGTATAAACTTTATGACATTGCCTACTCATGAAATCTTGCCCAACCAGATCTATCCTAATGATAAATCCTATCGTTAGGCAGACATGGAAAAAAATATTGTTGACTTTTGACATGTCAGTGTATATTCCTCTCCTATTTTCCTGCTGTTCTCTATATTCTGTCTCTTTCTTCATCCACTCCACTGATATGACCCTCCCAATATGGATATCTTTCTTGCCCCCTTTTTCTTCTTCCTCTTTTTGTAACTCATCCAACCTAGTCTTTCTCTCTCTCTCACTCCTTCCCTCCCCCACCTCTCTCTGTTATCTTGCCAAATTTTGTCCTTATCTATGTCTACATTTTATCTCACATTCGCAATTACTAACACATTTAATCATAGTTATTATATAAAATATATGTCAGTAGTCTAACTTAACACCTTATGAAATATAACATTTATGTTGCTTGTTTCCTGTTATCATCAGAATTTGAAGAGATACATATTGAAATTAAAAAAAAAACACTTAGATTCACTTGTCATTGAAAACGTACTATAGACTAGTATACTACTCTCTTAAAAAAATTGTTCTTTATTTGTTATAAATGTTTAATGAAATTATGCAACCAATGTAGTCTAATCACTTATTGAAAAATGAACGATATTTAATTAAAATTCGATTGCAATCGATTTATTTCAGGAACTTAAAGAAAATAGTATGATTGTGAAATATATTCAACAATGAGATTTGACCAAAGAAGGTCATGACTGGCCTGAGAAAAGAACACGTCCTTCATATCATATTTGGTAAACTGACGCGATTGAAAGAAGATACTTGACCAACTAACAAATACACGTTAGAAACAGAGTACGTATGATGACCAATTAAATACAGGAATCCCTCGATCAATACACAGTCGATTAATGCGTTTTCGATTAGTGCGCTAAAATATTTATATACCAACATTCGATTAGTGCATACATAATACTCAATTAGTATTCTTCAGTTTAACCATAGTAATTGAACATTGATTTTTTTTATAGTTACCAGTTAATCAAAAATTTTCTAAAATTTAAAAATGGAAAGTGAGTTACTATTTTACATGTCAAGTATTACGTTATCTAAGTAATTACAGTTGTGTTAAAAACATGGTCGGTTATAAATAGATAAATTTTATAATATAAGCCGATAATAAACATATATATTTGAATATTTGTCTCTATTAAAATTTTGAAGGTCTTAAAAGGAAATTTATGATTTATTGTTAAAAAAATGTACAATTTAATTAGCTACAGAAATTTACATTTATTAAAAAATATCGAACTATAAAATATGCATGCATTTACTATGAAAAGATTATAAATAAAATTTTCAGGTTAAAATGCTAATGATTATAATATAAAATGATTATAATATAAAAATGCTAATGATTATAATATGTTTGGAAAATTTGAAATTGAAGAAGTAACACAGGATAACGAAAACAATGAGTTTAGATAAAATATGCCAAAATTTATTATTGGCAGAAAAAAAAATACAATCGAAAAATCTGGGTGGTTGTGCTGGTAGTTAACTGTTGATCTTAGATGCGTCGACAGTTTATGATGACCGGTGCAACTTAAGTGGTGACGAAGGTTGGTAGACATTTGGTGTGTTGTCAGTAACTAGAAGATGAATACGAAACCGCTAGAGAGGTATCGAAGGACGATAGGCAGTCAGCGAAGGTCGATAAACAGTCGGCGTGTTGAGCTGGTAGTAGCAGACTTAGCCGAGGGTAGGCCATTGAAATCATGGTGATTCGCGAGATGATGGGTACCAGGGTGTGAAACCTGAATCACCGAATGGATTGGCAGAAGACGTGGTCGGCGGGAGTCAGTTGATCGCTGGTGATCGTTGATGATCGATGGTCGCTCATGATTCGCTGATGGTCACTGATGATCGCTGGTCATTGGTGCTGCCTGCTGGTCGTTGGTGCTGCCTGCTGGTGGTCGCTGGTCCGGACAACAGCGCAGTGTTTTGATGCTTCTTCCGGTTATAAATGAAAATCGTAAAAATAACTCTAGGTTATGAAGTATAATGTAATTGGTCATAATAAAACTACTAACAGGAAGGAAATAGTATTGGTTTTGGATAACCAGTGTAAAATGTTTCTGAAACGATGTACAGTATTAATAAACTCGAACAAACTGTTCAAGGTTAAATTGAAAGAATCCGTTTGCTGAAACAAAAATAACAGGGTAGTATGTCGCTACGATAATCCTTATATAGTATTTTTAATCAATATATTTTGTTTTTTAACTTGGCATATCAGAACAAAGTGAGTGTTTCTCTCTATATTTTTGTCCGTATTTCTCTTTATACTTTTCTTTTCATTCTATTCATGCAGAGCCAAATCTATGATTAAACTATTTACAAGCTTCAATGACTATTTATTGTTTAGAATCAATCAGCCAACAACTGCAAGTCATTTATACGCTGATTAACAAAGACAAAAGTCAAAGATTTATTTGATTTTCTAGAATGATTGTCGGCATGAGATTTGACATTGATGATGTATGAAAATATTAGTCGCTAGACAATATATATTTAAACAAGCTGGAATTAATGACTTAAATGATGACTAACATTTTGCTAAATTTTTGTTAAGGATTATCAAGTGGGAGAAATCAACGAGCCAAATTCGTTGCATTCACTTTCGCACAAATACGAATCAGAATTCATCCTTTCTTCCCAACTCTAAGAGCCGACCGGACTCTCTTGCCTTGAGGTGGTAACGCGAAGGAAAACTCGGAATTCAAACACAGCCTGAAGGGGAACGGGAGCCGTCAGGCCAACTTGCTCTAGGCACCCCAGTGCGGCTGCAGGACATTTGGTGCACTTACGAACCTGATTTGTTACATGAAAGAATATCAAGTAGCAATGCATACATTAAATTACATACATAGAACTTAAAAATTATTCAGTCTAATGTATCAGATGTTATATGAAATATATCAAATGCTATGTTAAAGGACTTATTTATTTATTTCCTTATTTAGCAAATGGATACATTCTTTAACTTTGAACTTCGGTTTAATAGTTGTATTCTTTGTTGTCAGTTTTAAATACGTCTTTTGTAAAATGTCGGAAAAAGAGTCTATGGACTAAGAAGCCTCAGTCCTAAGTATGACGATAAACTACATGCGGCCAAACAAAATCAACCAAACAACCAACACGAAAGAACTCTTTTATGACATTAATCCAGATAATATCCTACAATTTATTAAAGAAATCAAACTATTCCAAAATATCACTTCAACATAAAACAAACTTATCACCACCTCTAGCAATTATGTCCGCGCAAACATGTATATGCACAAAACTGAGTATCATCTACCATGTATTCAATTGTGAAAGCAGAATATCATATATCATATTTTTATTACTTCAAAGCTGCAAAGAAAATTAAATGTAAGCATTAAATGACCCATAATGAGTTGATATGCCGTTAAACAAATACACAAACAAAGAAACCTAAACATCATCTTAAGTGCTGCATTGGTGAGGATTATCTAACATTTTGGAGGAAAAATTTCTATTTTAAAATCATAATAAAGCATCTCGTTTGATTGACAACATTTCATTTTCTTACTTAACTAGTCATTATATATCTTCGCAATTTCTTTAATGTCTGTATCATTCTTTTCAAATATCCTCCGCTATTTTCATTACGTATGACTACTGCGTTTCTTTTTTATTCAGAAGAAATATAAAAAGTAATTGATTACATTTCACAAATTCGAAAATCCATCAAAAATCAATAATTAAGTTCTTGTTCTCCTGTTCGAAAATGATGTGTGCATGACTAATTGAATATTCGCCCAGTTTAGCTGAGTCATTGTTAATTCGCTTCATCACAAGGTTTTTGTTTTAATTTCCAGTTTATCGATTTAACTCAAAAACTGAATAAAATTTCTGGATTTGAAATCTGAAGAAAAAGAAAATTGTTAATATAAATTGGAGCCAATCTTTAATGACTTTCTCTTCTCAGTTGCAAAGAAAAAAATGAGCGGATATTTATTTTCTGGCAGCGCTCATGGTTCATATTTTATTCATCATTTTTGTTGTTTTACTGTAGTAAATTAGTACAAAATATACGTTACATCTATCTATCTATCGATCGATCGATCTATCGATCTATCTATCTATCTATCTATCTATCTATATATCAGTGTAAAACACATACATACATGTAAAATAGTAGCGCACTCACTGATGATTAAATTATCGTTCTCCAGGAAGCGTCTACTGAGATCCTTTATTTATAAGTATTCTCCAATATTTTTGTGGTGAAGGCAACCAAAGTTGTCTGCCCCTCGAACTACTCTAACATAAAAGTAATGATCGAGAATACATATGAGCAGTAATAAAATTGCCTTGAATAAAGCTTCATTACACAGATTTGTCTGTTTTTCTTTACAACCGTTTGATTTTCTTGAAGGATTTAACGACAGCTATTTTTCATATACCTTGAAAAATGCACTTCGAAATATGTTAAAATTAGAGATGAACGTTATTAATTAATCTATGCCCTCATGCCCATGATGAAGCGATATCTTTATGACTCCCCAAAGAGTTAAAGTTTGAGAGACACCAGTTTTAATAAGGAACATTTTACAAAATGATTTTTCACTAAATATATTAGATACAAGATTCATGAAAAAATATTTATGATTAAATTTGATTCTATTACAACTACTATAACGAGCTATTAGGCGACATATATTGTAAAGAAAGAACAACAATAAATTCTCCAATTATAGCCAAGAACTGATAATTCAAACCCTTTTCTTTTGTTAATAAAATGGATACCCTTTTTTTTACAGCGGGGCTCACCTTTTACAAGGCCTGGGCACCACTCGAGGTACAGGGTTACATTTAGTGACCATTTCTGTGTATAGGAGTGGAAGATAACAGGTTAAGATCGGGGAAACATCATGTTGGGAGTCGGTTTCACAGGGCAGTGGCTCACAGGAAGAAGCTGCTTGAGTGGAACTCACCGATTGAATACTGAGGGAATGTAGGTGGTTTGCTACTACGTAAGTGGCATGGCGTGTTCTTGCTGAGAAGGTTTACTTTGGTGGTAACAAGGATTGTAGTTCGTCCGTGGACTTTCCATAGAAGTAAAAGTAGAGCTGCGTGAGGCTTGCCACATCCCGCCTGTGGGAGAGAGGTTGAAGGATAGATGACAAGGACAACAGCACTCCATTTTGGGCCTGATCTGGTTCTTGTAAAGCAGGAGGGGTCAGGTGGCCCTTCATTTAAAAAGAAAGATATTAACTTTTATTTAAAATCCAATTTAAGGCTCTGAATTCCTGATGCCCATATAGTTTCTTGTATCCTATATTAACAAAGGTACCAGGTGATATACAAGCTAACTCACTTTTTCTTTGTTCCTTGGTGCTACGCAATCGTTTCTTTGCTTTAGAGATTTGCTATTGCTGTATTAGGTTGGTGCAAAAATAATGTCCTTTTCTCACATATGTTACCATGTGAGAAAAGGACATTATTTTTGCACCAACCTAATAAAATGGCATTAGCGAAATTGTTGTAATTAAAGTTGTTTGATATGTTTAAACATAGTTATTTATTTAATATACGGCAAGTTATAATTTTATAATTTATAATATTAGTCTTTCAAAGTATAATATTAAAAATGTCAATATTGCATACTTCCCTTTATTTCCACGTTGTGATATAAATACTAATGGCAGAAAATGGCTTTTTATTTTAAATAACCATCTACAAAACAATCGCTTATAAACAAAATGTTTAAAAAAATTGCAAGATATCAAAACTGGAAGTATCACAAAACAGATATTTTTATAATTTGATTTTTAGAGTTGAATATGCAAACTCCATTAATCAAGCAATGCTAAGTTGAACAAGGCATAGAATATAGGCTGATACCTAACAGTGATAAAACCACGTCTATTTTCACATTTTGACTTAATATCTGTAGATACACACATATACGTACAAACTTAAAGCCAATTATATATATATATATATATATATATATATATATATATATGTATGTATGTATGTATGTATGTATATTATTAATTCAGTTTCGAGCAGATACACTCGCAAAACTTATATATTATGAAAGCTGTTATTTAGTCAACTCAAAATCTGCCAGCAAGGTTAAGTTTTTATAATGAAATTTATGCCCACAATTACAACAATAACTATGGAAATGGTCACATATCAGAAACTTATTTAACAACTTTTCATTTCATTAACTAATTTCCACCGATAAATTAAACACGAGGTTATTTTTCATGGATAAAGAAAAAAATCAATTGGACATTGCAAGTGCAGTTATTCGATAGTCTTTTCAGAATAGTATAGTATAACATTTCAATAAAATAGAAATCATATTGACAAGTGGAGATAAAAATCATGTTTGGTAAAACATGTTATTTCTATCTAATCATTGAAATATTCATTTATTTATTATGGTCAACTTTTTGAAATTAGACTGTTCTTTCTCCCCTTCTCTCTCTTCTCTCTCTCTCTTTCCCTCTCTTGTTCCGCTTCTTTTTCACTCTCCCCCCTCTCTCTTTGTAGTTCTATTTCTGATTCTACTTCACTCAGAAGAAGAGAGATTCTATGTGTTGTCATGGTGACGTGATTTGGTTACTGGGAGCAAAACTAGGTTAAAAGCGTTGTTCTAAAATGAACCTATCCAACTTAATCTAAGAAGAGTATTTCATTTGCATTTCTATGAAATTGCTGCTGTAAATGTCGATGTGTTATTTCTTCATCCCCGTCTTTTTCCTTTTCAAAATGGACACCATTTACTTCTTTACAAAAATGATTGTCTCGCTCTGGTCATAGCACAAAGCAAAGAATTCGACTAAACTTGTTAGTATTTTAAATTTACATACTGAACCACAAAAACTGTAACTCAATTTATTTCAAGCATTTGCTACTCGAAAGTTTTGCATCCTGAAACTTCCAAATCCAAAAACATTCGAAAATATTCTTCATATTCTTTATTACACTTGCTATAACGATACTTTTCATTCTGTGACCACACATCATTTCACTAGATATGTTCGAATAATTAAAGTAATGTGTTAATTGAATTAAACAAAGACAATTCTCCGCGAATCCTTGATTAATTCTAATCTAATATTTTGCTGCAATTTTCATAAATATTTATCCATAATTGTTTAAAAAAAATTCTCTAAAAATCCTCATAAATTCATAATTTAATACCAGCAGATCAAAATAATATATTTGTGATCAAAACGAGTTATTACATAAGCTTATTATTAAATGATTTAATAGTAAAATATAAAGATAAATAACAATCTTCATTTGGTTAAATATAAAACGGTTTTGCTTTAAATAAACATTCAACTTTAAACAAATTCAAACGGGCAGATAAATTAACAGAAAGTTCATCAAATTTAAGGCTAGAATTACTAAGAGCTATTAAAACTTTCAGTGGCAACTGTGTGTTTATTTTTAAATTGAAAAATGAGATGATTAGTGAAAAACAAATGAAAAAATTAGTGACGGAAAATGAAATAAACATAGAATGAACGAAGACAGAATGTTCGTAGTCCACGTTCTGTGGTCAAAATGCAAGAAACATCAAGGTAAATATCTTAGAAAAAAAGAGGAAACATTTAACAAAAAAAAAAACAAAAACCAAGGATCTTCTCGTTTAATGTCATTTTTTTTTCCGAGGAGATTGTTTGTTTGTCATTTCGCTTTCGAATTTGATTCTGATCTTTTCTAGTTTGCAGACCTTTTGAAAAGTTTTTGATGAATTTTCTTGTATAGAGCAGCGACACTGTTAAGTTTTACGTGCTTAAGGTTTTGTTTTCTGTTTCTTAATATGGAATTTATACGCGATCGGATGATTCTGTGGAGAAAACGTTCTGTGCATATGATCCAGTCCATGGTATAAGTGTTAGGCTCGTTATTTATAAGTTTGACTTGATATAAACAATAGCTATTCATTTCTACACACAAAAAAATAAATATTGGTTGTTTTTTTTTGTTTAGCGGCATATCGACACCTCTATAGGTTATTTAATGCCGGAATCTAAATATTTTGTACGTAATATTATGTCTTCAACTACAGATATTTTGTAGATAATTTTATAAATTGCAGGTGAACTTGTATTATATAAATATATGGATTGCAGATGGTCTATTGTAGGTGTCAGATGTTTTGGTATATAAACCTATTTCTTTAAGGTAGGACATTATGTTGACGGTTTCAGTATTTTCAAATAGGTTTTCTCATGTTGTTTTCTTTGTAGTATTTATCTTACAGGTGTTAAGTAAATACATTCAGTTAAAAGTTTCACCGTGAGTGAAGCTTGGCATGTTGTACATATTGGTTGATCTTCATTCTTCAGTAAATATGAATGGGTGATGTATGTGTGGTCTATGTTTGCCTATGCGTAGTCGGGCTAGTTTTACTTCGTCTTTTCTGAAACATTTGTTTCCATTTACCTAGCAATGATTTCATTGTCAGAAGTTTATTATTTGTGTTGTCGGTTCAGCGCTTTTGACATTTCTGTTCAATGTAATTTTGACTTTTTAGGCCCGTATAAGAGATCTTGCAATTATTATCAGGGGTTCTCTTTTGGACAAACTTTGCGACTGAATCTGTGAAGATATATTAATGTCTAAGATAATTGCTTTTCTTCTTTCTAATTCCACTTGGGTGTGTATTTATTTTATGACGTTTGCAGAGTTTTAGATTTATGTCAGTTATTCTTATGGTTGAAAACATAAATGTGTAAGTGCATATCTTTGATGATTTCCTTTATACAAATGTCATAACTCTATGCAGTTTGTTAGGATATTTACAAAATTCATCATAACTAATAATAGTATTTGGACATCCTACTAATAATGGTGCAAAAATATGAATATTAACTACATATCATAGCCATTGTGGAGGTTTTAATTGTGCTAGTTTTACATCTATCTCTTTGTTTTAGTGTTAGAAATGTAGTTTGCCAGCATATTTATGAAGTTAACTGAAATTCTGGTACATTTCATTAATATTTGATCTTATTTATGACCTGTCTTATTGTTATCTATTGCAACTTAGATGAACATTCCGGTTTACCATTCGGGTTGTCGAGTGTATCTTAAGTCTACATAATAGATTGAATTTCGGACAAAACTTAGAGACTTTTTCGAAAGTGAATTCATATTATCCACTACGTAGTAATTCAATGTATTGTAGGCAGTAATGTGAATAGGTTCTAACGAAATACCCTTGTGAACCTTTTTGACACCGCACCATAGCAAATTAGCTCATATCTATCTATCATCTTGCAGAAAAGAAAGCATTTTCGAACTATGGCTATTTGACTACTATTTAGCAATCATCAAATATAATGGTAATTGGCACTACATGGAATGAAATATCCAACATGCGTTTCTGCTTTATAATTCACTGAAGGCAATTTAATTTTAATTAAATCAGTATTGATAGGACGGGAGTCTTTAGCATAGTAATCACAATTGTTGAATTACTGTTCGAATGGATCAAAAGAAATGGGATTCTCTTCGAAACAATAATTAATAAACAATGTTGAAAAGTCGTCAATACAAAAAGAATATACAATTATTGTTATTAAACCATCTATCACTGTTATTAATTTGTCCTTCATATTATTATTTTGATTTTTTATCATAATTATCACAAAATTACTTGTTTGATAAGAAAAATATAGTCATAAACATTCTTTAAATCAGGGTGCATTTTAGGAAAAAATGCAAAAAGAAATGTTTTCAGTTGGCTCAAAAGCTCAGTATTTCCTGTTTTCAGTAAAGTACAATAGAAATTTCAGAATGTTATCATAGAAACATTATCTATGTTCATGTTTTATTGAATATTCTTAAGTTATTTTAAGGAATTATTAAAATATATTCACATTTCGTTATGAAAAATAAAATAAAATGGATTTGCATTTTAAGCAATATTTAATTTTCAAAGATTCTTGATTTTGTTTTCAGCTATTTATCTGTTAACAATAATATTGATTGATTTTCAGTATCGAGTGAAATTTTCAAGGGCATTATTATAAGGTAGGATTATATAGTTGTCGTGCGAGCGCTTACTGATCTAATCTTATTTTTATGAATGGAAAAAAGAGATAATACAAATCTCACTGAAATTAGAAGATCTGAAACCGGATCTCACAAAATATAAGTAAGTTACTAAAAAGAAGTAAGAAATGCATCATTTGCACCTTGAAATTGAGTGGGTTTTTTTTTTTTTTTGTGAAAACTATAAAGTGCTGTTCCATTTTATCAGAAGAGCTCTACATATACAGATTTTATTGAATTTGTATGCATGTATGCAGATATTAGGTTGGTGCAAAAATAATGTCGTTTTCTCACATAGTAACATATGTGAGAAAACGACATTATTTTTGCACCAACCTAATATAAATACGCGAAAAGACATCAATCTATTTATATAATATTTATATCAATGTGTTTGCCAGATTTCGTAGCGTATGTTATATCATCAACCGATTTGGGGAAAAGGATAGTGGACAAAATTCATGCATATTTATTAGCATCAATACATGCCAGAAACAGAAATTGAATTTAGCACTTTCATTTTTTACTAAATTGAATCAGCCATTTGTAGAAGTGTCTTTATCAGATAATGTTAATTAGATAGATGAAAGTTATTATTAATATTAGTAATCTATTTCGTCCCTCTTTGAAAGATTGGCCGTAAATATTCGTTGTCTTTAGGTGTGTGTGTGTGAGAAAGAGAGAGAGAGATAGAGAGGAGCACCCATAAATATACACACGTGAAACATAATAAATTGACACAAAGAAAATGTTTACTAGATTCAATAATTTAATTAGTAGAATTTCTGAATTTAAAGTTATAGTTCGTGTTACCAATAGTATTTCCATTATGTATAAATTGTACACATTTTTTTTAATCATTTCACCCAAGCAAGCCAATAAAACCACTAGGATCCAAGAGGTTACTGAGTGTGAGATAATATGAGAAAAACACTATTAAGGAGAGAGAACAATAAAAAAAAAAAAAAACAGGAATTACGAAGACAGGAGATAACTATTTACATTATTTACATTAGGTACCTTCACGAATTCGGTATACGTAAGGTTTAAAATTAATTTTAAAAAATGAAAAAGATTTTCCGAATCTTTCAATTTAGCTTTAAATGAAAGCTAAAGGATTAAATTTACTATACCTGGTAAGTAAAATACTTTGGTATATTTCAGACAGAAATTATATTGATTGGAATAGAGTTACATTTTTTTTCAGTAAAATCGATCACGTCAACCATTTTGGACATTTGTAAACAAAACTTAATTTTCCGATTTAAAAATCTTGCAAAAATAAAATATATATTTTTGAAACGTTATTTGAGGAAAATTAGCAAATTTAAAGTTACGTTAATCTGAATTGAAACAAATATTACTTACTAATAGCATAAAGTGTTGTATACAATCATTTCCTAACCACGGACTCTTGTTTTTTTGACGTGTTTATCGATTTATTGACGGCAGATTGACGGCCAAACGATATCATAATTATCTATGGTGTAGCGGACGATATTTTTCATTAGGATTTTCTTTTTTTTTTCTCGTAAGAGGGGAACAAACCTTAAAACACGTGACCTTTTATTTATAGATTTATCGCTTTGTACATCAATATTTCAGAAATTCTGCATCGATATACATATATAAATACAAATCGAAATTCTTTTAAAAATAGTCGGTGTCTTCAAATTGTAATCAGCTTTAAAATAAAAGTTTAGTAAATATAGTTTTACTTAATAACAGATTTCCCTAAAAATTATCTCATCGAAATTGTACTTTAAAAGATTCAAAAACTTCATAAATTAATGTATTTTAAACTGTAAAAATTCTAAAAATGAAAACAAATCTTGTAAAAATCCATTTTTCATCGAAAAAGTTTTTTTTTCTTCAGACAATATTTTCTTTAATATATGTTATTCATAAAAGCAATTAATAGTTTCTCTAATTAAAGAATTTCTTATTTTTATTGCGTTTTTTTTTATTTTTCGATTCAGAACAGATTTTCCGTAAGACCGGTCTGATTTTGCAAAATAAAATCAGTGATTTAAATTCTTCAAAGAATTTTGCTTTTTATAGTCACTGCAAATTATCTCGATGAATTTCTGAAGCTTTCATAAAATTAATTAAGGGGAGAAACACATGTAAAAAAGAAATTACCAAGATTTTCTAATAAAAATAATTTCAAAAATAATTTCATTCAATTGTGAATAAGTCCTGAATATTTCATTAAACTCTGAGAATTATTTGATTTTTGCAAGAATATCCAAATATCTGTCACCGCAAAAAAAGAGGCAAAAATTTGCTATGCTAAAAGTTAGTACAAACGCCGGCAAAAGAAAAACAAGTTTTTTAATCAATATTTCGAATGTTCTAAAAAGGAGTAAAAAATTTAACTAAATGATCAAAAATACTTTGATCCTTCCTCTTAATAATAATATAAAGATTTAGACGATAAAACTATGTTTTCATTACGTTTTTTGGAGCATGTTTTCATGACGGTATGCTGATTTTTAGCGATTTTATGGATGTACCTAATTTACATCGTTCGCATTGTTATCCTCATCTTTATTACCATATTTACGACGTTTCGGCCGTTGTACGCTCCAGCCTTCTCCAGGTGATTGGAATTTTGAACTAAACCCTTTGTTTCGTCCACCGGGGTAGATTGTTCTGGTTCCACATGATATAACTCTTCCAGATATCTCAGTTATCCCCCTTTAATTCAAGTCTTCAAGTTTTTGTTTACCCCTGCAGTAGCAAGGTATTGAACTCACAACTCTTTGGGTCAAGTCATTGGATCCAACCAACGGCTGAAACGTTGTGAATATGGCAATAAAGATGAGGACAACAGTCTGAACAATGTAAATAATGTAAATAATTACAATACTTCATCTCAGAAATATCGACAGATACAGGAGATAACGTTTGATATTGAAATTGAAATTTTTGAAGATCAAACTTGACTGGGAAGAAAGAAACCAGAAGAGCGTTCCACAAGCAAGAAGGGCGATAGAAGAAACTATTAGAATAGAACTTACAGTTACTTCTAGCTATTTCAACTGTAAAATGATAAGACATTGTCGCCAATCTAGTACTGCGATTAAATTCATAAAGTCAAGGTACCATCAAGGAAAGTTCATCAGAACAATTGCCATGAAAGTATTTGCAGAAAAGGCAAAGGGAAGCTGCGTTACCGCGGTAGAAAAGTGACTGAGGCCGAGATACCAGCTCAGGACCAATAACACTGCAGATTCTTTTTTGAATTTTATCAAGAATCTCTAGATATATAGCAGGAAGATATTCAAAGCATGGATGCATGGTACACTTATAAATATGTAAGATAGTTTCTGGCGAGAAAAATTAAAATATTAGTGTATATATAATTCGACAGTAAATGCAGTAGAAAAGTGAAAGAATGCATTAAATAATGGGGTTTCATTATCCAAATGTAGATAAAAGTGAAAAGATTTCGTATTAGACTCAAAAATATCAGATTAGAGAAAAACACTTCGTTAACAAACCACTACTGAGAAATGGGCCAGTTCATTTACGAAAATGCAACTGAATTTTAGTGTCTGTTTGGTGCTTCTTCTTCTTCTTCTTCTTCTTCATGATGTACCCCTTCAGGACGTGGGTGATCATAGCTTATGTCTCTCCACAACTTCCCTTTGTAATCAGCGCTTGCCCCATTAATATCCTTCACAGTCCATGCTCTGCCATCTATTTACCCTAGCTTGTTCGAAATGTGCTAGTAACTACCTTCTATCTCTTCCTCTTGCTAACTCCCCAACACGTCTTGCAAGTGTCAAATTGTCCAAACACTTTCCTTATTATGTGTCGTAGAAATTCCAACAGCCTTTCTCTAATCCTAAATACAAGCATTGTCCATTTTGTTCCTATTTTCCTTAATACTTCCTCGTTGCTCACATGCTTCGTCCTTGGTATTCTCAGTATTCTTGCCTCAAGCCCACTTTTCATCTGTGAACATTCATTGTCATATAGCAGAATTGATATTGCATAGCAGTTCAGCATTTGTTTCTAACCAAATTTTCCTGTGTCTTAATACTTTATTTAGTTTTTGGAAAACATCTTTTGTTAATCTATTGCGCTTTCGGATTTCTGTGTCACATTTTTCGTCGTCTGTTATAACGCATATCTTAAATGTATGGATATGTTTGTCGCACGCGCATATATGTACATTCTAGTTCATACACATGATTAATGGCTATATAGTTCATACACACAGACTTCTCTCTCTCTCTTTCTCTCTCTCTCTGCACACACACACACACACACACATATATATATATATATATATATAATGTGATAAAATATAGATTTAAGGTATGCTATATTTATGGGTTAAAGTGCTCAATATCAAGGATAGAGCGCATGTAAATATAAAAGTGGACATTGAACTCAACACCTACAGACTACAGTCTGTTTCATGCTAAGAGCAATTGTCAGGCAGTCAAGTTGCATTTAGCATGTTTCATGCTAAACGTAACTCGACTGCCTGACAATTATTGCGTTTGGGTGTTGTCTTCAATGTCGACTTATATATATATATATATATATATATATATGTGTGTGTGTGTGTGTGTGTGTGTGTGTGTGTGTGTGTGTGTTTGTGTGTACACCCGCACAGACATAATTATACAATATTGTGTGTGTATTTATGAATGCTTGAATATATGCGTAGATAATAATAACTGTTCCTCTTTGAGAGCAAAATTTATTGATTTATTTACAAAGTGACCCAGATTCGGGCGCTTTCAGTTGTGTCAGCGAAATGCATCATGTCAGATGTTTTATCTCTCTGGACATTCAGTTGTAAATTGAAGTTTGGAGCAAATGTCAAATCTGGGAAGTCTCATTGCAATAAGTTAGAAAACATATTCTAGAGCACAGAGCACATATTATGTGAATATATTACTTGTGTTTTTCATGAAAGAGTAATTTATGTCGAGAAGTAAAGATACCTAATCGCTATGTTACTAGGGCAAGTCACATACGCACCAGTAAATGACTAAGTTGTATTGCTCCTCGAATACGTTTACTATTTCTCTCTCAGTCATCCACATCTCTCTCTTTCTCTCTCTCTCTCTCTCTCTCTCTCTCTCTCTCTCTCTCTTTCTTTTATGCACCCACACATCGTTCTGATCTTTCTTGGATGTAACTTGTTTATTTTTCATTTCCTTTTTATTTCATTTGTTTTCTCCACATTTTTAATGTTATTTCTTACTTCAGAATGTTTCATATTTTATCTTTCCCAATTTTTCTTTTATTCATTCTTATTTATTATTTTAAATACTTCAGTTCGTTCCTATCCTGATCTGTCCGACAATTGCAATTGACAAATGCGTCATAATAACTGCAACACAATCAAGTTGTGGAAATTACATTGCAATTAATTATCAATTGGCTGTACATGGGCAAACTGACCCTTACACCCACGCACACACACATATATATCTGCATACTTATATACAATTTTTAATCAATACATTGATAACTACACTCATAGGCTGATAAGTGTTTACTTACAATCATACATACACCGCAATACATTCTTTTTTATTTTAGTATGTGCAGCAACTGAGATTTGAGGTTTTGTAAATACCAGTTAGGAAAAACGTTATACAACATATTATTATAAGATGGGACAAATGATGATGTCATATCATAATGAATTTTTTTTTTCTTCAGGTAGACAAAGTGACATCTATAAAACACCGACACAGATTTAATACCTTCAAATTAAGAATACCTCTCCCCCAAAAAGGGGGAACATATTTTATACTGAGTCGTATATTTTCATGAAACTGTAAGACGCCAATGTTACAAAGGAATAAGACGCATATTTATGAATTTCAGATGCAAACACGCTGGCGATATTTTCTTGAATGGATCTCCATGTTACATATACACAATCATACAGACGTATGGAGAGACACAGAGAAAGATCGAAATGCTCTAGAAGATGCATGCATCATAGATTGCATGCAAAAATGCATGTTTCTAAATCCATATAAGCATTCCAAATAGAGAAGTCTTAAGATGCTTATGCATAGACAGAAACTCAAACATTTCCATATAAACAGGCGCAAGTTATTTGATCAAGTGCAAACGCATACACATATTCACAAGCATAACAACAACCACATACAGAAATGCGTATTCAGGAATTCATCATATATATATATATATATATATATATATATATATATATATATATATATATATATATATATATGATTAAAACGAAAGATGTGCTTCTTATAATATGTAGATTTAATAAACCGGTTAATCAAATTTCAGGAATAAAACAACAAAATGATAACAATATTCGCAATAAGATTGGTGATATTTCTTATGAGATTTGGGTTTACTCAGAGAATATAGTTCCCACAGGAAGCCCTCTAAAACAACGTTCCTCGGAAAAGTAAGTTTCACTTCTTTGTTTATTCTTCGACTTGTTGAAAAAGGGCACAGGTGTGTCTTAAAATTCCGACTTTAAAATCTTTCTCTTCGTGCTTCACTTTAGTTAAAAGACTAATATATAATTAATACCATCAATCTTATTGCGAATATTATAATAATTTTGTTATATTTTTATTCCTTAAATTTCATTAGCAGCACTATTAAATGTACACACACACACACACATACATATATATATATATATTATAAATGCAACATACAGATCTTTGATTATATATGCTTAAACAATTAAGAATTAATGCTCAAAAGTTATTATTTTAAGTAACTATTCAATCACAACTTCAACGAATATTAAAACATTTTATTAGGATATTTGAGGCATTTTTACTGTTGTTCACCATCACGTCTTTCTCAGCTTTTTCTTCACTATGTATGCGCAAGAACGTCAAATCATTTGCTGGAAAGTTTTGAGTTAAATGTCTTCCCAAGATCTTTAGTATGAAATAGAGCAAAAGTGCGATCAGCTGAGCGACTTCTTCACGAGATCATTAAAAAACCGGAATAATTCAATGTATGGCTATTGAGGATTTCGAACCACACAGACTGGAGCACCTATTGATAGCGAGCTAATGCATACCATCAACAGCTGATGCCTGGTTGATTTAAATAAAGGTAAATTCTGAGAGCAGAAATGTTATTCGTGGAAGACTGGTTTTACACAATCTCCGACAAATTTAACAAAATGTCAGATTTGTTTGATCCAATTAAGTATATGGTGATATTTGTAGAGATAAATGGTATGCCACAAATAACACAAGCTCATGTATATGCGTTTATGTACAATCTAGAAATGCGCATTCTAATATTCCCATGCTTCATACAGAAAGTAAATAATGGTAGCTGATCGTTTTCCGAGTATATCCGTCCGCTTGGGTAGCTAGCCAATCCCTGTTGCAGACGCATGCTCACGCACATTTTATGTTTCTTCAGAGCCAACCTGTGTTTTACACTGCAACTAGGCTGAGTGAATTTTAATTTGAGTTTCTGGGAGAGAGCTCATACTATAGGATGATCAGTAGTTGAACACGGCTAGTACATTCAAATTTTCGCTCACAATGACACAATTAATCCATGGTATAGTATTCAGGCACTTCACAGTTCAGCACAGTGCTTCACACTGGGATCGTCGACCACTGAAAGATTCAAAATCAGGTTTCATGGCTGGAAAGTTAA
Source organism: Acanthosepion lycidas (assembly GCA_963932145.1). NCBI lineage: Eukaryota > Metazoa > Mollusca > Cephalopoda > Sepiida > Sepiidae > Acanthosepion > Acanthosepion lycidas. Next base: position 66,165,823 of record OZ010583.1, read on the forward strand.
CACACTAACCACTCAACTGTTGATAGTAATATACCTCTTTAAGTTTGCATGAATTTCCCTACGTGCAGATGCACCTGCACTATTTACTAAAGTTTATTAGTTATAATGCCTATACCTACATGAATGCCTAATTTCATATAAATATATATATATAATTTCATATAAATATATATATATATATATATATATATATATATATATATATATATATATATATATATATATATATATATATGATACTTATAGTCATATGTATATTAATATGTGCATCCACATTCACATAGACGCGAACGTAAAGTATGCTCCTGCACAAATACCAATGCGTACGCCCATCATAGCTTTGCCCTCTGCATTTATCAATCATTGGAATGCGTACTCTGAGTCACAGCTTTCATCAGAGAAATGCAACCGCTTAATAATGCGTACGACAGACTGTTGAAGTGTATCACAGAAAACATCTTCGATTCAATACTTGCTTGAGTGTGTCACTCATTTTCTTTGAAAGCGATTGAAAGAATAAAAACACTTCATAATAGAACAAAAACAATGAATGAATCAGCGTCAAGATCGTTGCTTAGATATTTTATATTCTATTCAAAATATTCAAAGTAAATCAGCTGCAGTGTAAATATATCGATGGTTATGTTTGTATGTATGTGTGTGTATTATTTGTCTGCTTATCAATGCCTAATTCTATTATAGATTGTTACTAATAATTAGTTTGGTATACGTATGTAATATAATATGCAGAGACAGAGAGAAGAAGTGTATTTCAAATCAGGAATAGATATATCCAAACAATATTTACTTATTAACAATATTTGTGTATTAATTATATTTTTTTTATCAGAATTAATTCAGACGAATGGCATCATCGTCCTTCATACCAACTAAATAACCGAGTGAAATAGTATTGCCCCGGTGCTTGTAGGAGTGTAGATAAGCCAGTAAATCTCATAAAACTATCTATTGTATGCTCATACACAAACACATATCCATCCTCGCACACACACATTAATAATGAAATCCTAGCAAATAAAAATGAATAATAAATAACATATACACATATAAATGCAAATTTATACGCATACAATCTTGATACGATTTTCACACATACACATATATAATCATATACATTCATAAACCTGTAATCATGAGCTTTAGCGATCTAAATATAATCATTTGCCCTAATTTGGCATCATAAATTTCATAGATAAAAACAGTCTGTAAGACAAGAGACTCATTTTCTAAAAGCAATGTGATTTTTCTCATTTTGCATTAAAGTGTAATAACAAGATTTGTTAACTTGTTAGCTCCTGTTTAGAAGTCTTCAATCTAGTGTTCTTCCATTAAGTTACAATTATAAGAACAGTTATTGAAACTACAAAAAAAGAGTAATGTATTACGATATATTTTGGTGCAGTGGAATAAGTTCTCTACACTCACATGAGCACAAATTACATTTTTAAAATATATCCTACAAATTAGACTTACAGAATTGTTAATATCACACGCACGCATAAAGCTTGCAAACATTAAGCGAATGTCCTTGTATAATTATATTATTTTTAAATGCGTGCAACATGCACATGAATAAGATGCATTGATCTTCATCATTGATACTACTTGTGTCAGGCAAGACATGCTTGTGATGAATGTTGCCACAATCTCAATTCATGCAGCTGTAAATAGCAATCCAAGATATCTCTTGGAGATCTTTTGATCATGGAAAGGTCAAGAAAGAGAGTGTCTAAGAGATTTTTTCTTTTTTTTTTCTTTCTACTTTTTTCTTTCTACTTTTTTCTTTCAAGCGGATTATATAGAAGAAATGAAAGTGATGATGAAATGCTCAAGTTGTAAAAAGCACTTTATAAAAAAAATGATTGATTGAATTAAATGCTTACAAACAATGGAATATTTTGAAACATTAAATAGCAAAATAGTAAAAATAGTACAGAAAAAGAAAAGTAAAGAAAACAGGACTAAGTCTTAAAAATATAAAATGAAAGAAATGATATTCCTTTTTTATTAGATTTTTTTTTTTTAAATAACAAAATGAAAAACAATTTGTACTCACTTTTTATATAACGTTCTTTCTCTATTACGGAGTCGTTCTAGAATCACTTGCAGCAAATAAGTGCCTGTAAAATGTCAATTTCGAAAAACTATTTTTTTCTTTGCTTGTCAAAAATGTAAAATTCCTCTGATAGGTACGGAATATATTCCACATAAAAATATGAAAAAAAAGGTGTCCCGTAAGTGACACTACTTCCAGGTGATATTTTCCTTTAGAAATACTGCATAGAGTTAAACGGCTTATTTTTATATATATGCAAATAATTTTTTATATATCTGGGAAATTGCCTCTCGATCGTACTCCGATCGCGACTGCTGCTGCTACTGTTGTTGCTGTTGCTGCAAACAACTGTGAGTCACGTGATTTGAACACTTCTTTTTTTTTTCTTTCTCTGTCTCTCTCTGTCTGTCTGTCTGTCTGTCTGTCTCTCTCTCTCTTCCTCTTCTTCGTCGTTGTCTCTTTTCTGAAAACCACTAGTAGAGCCCCAGTTCCTTATTTCTATATCATCATCTCTCTCATTAATACTTCCATCGTTGTCATCATCATTATCACTGCTGACTCAAAATAGTAAATTCTAGAATGGGAGTGGGAGTAAAAAGAAAAAAAAGAGGAAAGGCGAAAATTCTCGTTTTTTTTTTTTTTTTATTATTATTATTATTTCAGCTACACAACTGATGCTCAAAGTAATGCTGCTACGCAAACATGACTACGACTGCGGCAGCTGCTTCTTCTGCTAATGTCTTTACATCTAAAACATAACACTTTCAAGAATGAAAGTAAAGATTAATAACAATGGTGATACGGATATATTTGATGATGATGATGATGATGATGATGATGATGATGATGATGATGATGATGATTCATTGACTGATGTATAGCCAGTGTAGGAGGCTCAAGTGAGCAGAAAGGGAAAGTTATTTGTTTGGACAGAAAATGTGGGTGAAGAAGTGTGAGATATGAATGAAGAAGAGTGATGGATAGGAAATAAATCTGTGTCTCTTTCTGCACTCACAAGCATTCGCATAAAATTCCAATTTTATTTGATTCTATCTTTCTTCCTTTGCACTCTCATTTGTTTTCATCCATTGTTTTCTTTTCATTTCCATTCTTTTCTTTTCATCGATTTTCTTTTTCATCCAGTGCGTAGACCGTTTTTTTTTTTTTACATTGTTTCATACATTTTCGCGCTTTTATTAATTCAGTCTCTGTATGTTTCTTACGGTCTTTACAGTTTCTTTCGTTTTCTGATTGCTCAAACACTCAGAATATGGTTTCTCATCCATTGCCTTCTACTTTCTTCCATACATATATTGATCTGTGTACTCTGTCAGTGTGTGTGTGCGCGCACGCGCTATGTGCCTTCATATCTTTTTGTTACTCTTAGCAATATTTAGTCCTTTACAATTCTTTTTATTTTTGCGGTACTTGTTCGTCCATCCATTTGTAGAAAATTGTTAATGATGGTATTCACCGCTTTCCATTGTTTTTCTCGCTTTTGATACGTCCTGTGAGCGTTAAATTCTTCAAGCCTTCTTTCCACTTTAAGCGCCTCCAAAACTCCAGCTGTCTATTTTTTATTGTTAGTAACAGTTTCTTTGTAGTTCCCATTCTCGTTAGAACTCAATCATTTGTCGCATGTTTTCGCCATGATATTTTCAATATTCATTCATAGACCTACATTCTCGGTTGCTTCAAGTCACTTATGAAGAAATTCTCCTACATTCATTGCCAAAAGTAGAGTAGATATTACATAGCATTCTTTTTCGTTATTTTTTCTTCTTTTTTGCTTCTAATATTATTTTTCTTTCTCTTATTACCCAACTAAGTTTTGAAAAGTCTCATTTGCTCTTCTTATGTGTCCCATTTTTTTTCATTTGTTCTTACACTGCGCAGATAACTGAATTTCAGTACGTGTTTAATACTGATGTCCGACATTCCTAACACATATATTGGGATGTTATTGCAACACATCATCATGCTCTCCGTCTTCTTATAATTGATGGTTAGGTTTCTACAATCATGTCTAAACGTTCTTTTAGTTTTGTTTTTGCATCCGCCATCAGCCCAGTGTTATCTGCGTATCATTTGTTTTAATGCTACCTCCACCAATAATAAAATCCTTGGAAATTCTCTAATTCCCTTACAATCATTTCGCAATACTGGCTAAATAAATCCGGCGAGAAAGCCCATCCTTGTCACACTCCTCTTTCCATTTTGGTTCACTTAGTCTATTCGGGAATTATTCGTTTGTTCCCAAGACAGATTGCAAATTACTCATATGTCCTTTCCTTGTATTTCAAGCTTTTCTAACACTTCAAGAAGTCTTTTCTGTTGTAATAAATGCCTTTCAGTAATCTATGATATATCATAGATTACAGATAATATACGATATCAACGCTGATGGTGTTGTTTATACACTCTACGACATTTCGTGGCATTATCTTTTTTGCTTAACTTTTTCTCTTGTTTTTTCCTTCCTCGGAACAACTGCTAACAAATTCATACATGTTCTTAACTGCGTCTGCATATGATTGCTTGCAAATGGAATCACTGTGAGGTTTTACATATGGCACTTTATGTGTTGCTATAAGTTTCTTTAATTTTTGTAATCTATTCTTAAAGAAAATTTCTTCCTGCTTCGAGTTAGCGATAAATGAATATAAACAATTTTCTATTCGATTTCTTTAGATAAATTGTTTATCTGGCTTGAAAGAAGATTAAAACTATTTAAAACTACTAAAAATTTAAAACCATTTTTGTAGGTGTGGGGGAGGAGGCTAAAAATAAAAATAAAATCATCATTAACACTATTCTTCAAAAGAACTAATAGAAAGTTCTAAACGAAACTTTTTTCAAATATTTAAGAATTTTAAAGAAAATATCACCCTTACCATGATACCGACGAAAATAGTGAGAGAAAAAATGAATATAAACAACTATAGTCAGTGAAAGATGCCTACAATACACAAAAAATATAGAAGGACCTGAAATATTAAAATCTGGGATAAGATAAACACTGGCTAAAATGAACAAGAACAAAGCAGAAAGACCAGATAGAATTGTAACAGAGATGTTAGCAATATTAGACGATTTCGGCAACGCCATGGTTACAGAAATAATATATGAGATATACAACAGTGGTGACATTTCGGAAGACCTGAGTAGATCCATGTTCGTAGCGCAAGGTGAAAATGAATGAGAGCTCCATCGGATAATTAGCCTTATGAGATCCATAACCAAGCTTATCATCCAGATTCTGATGAATTAAGCTATAAATAGTACAAGAACAGTATGGTTTCGTTAAAGACACTGGAACAAGAAATGCAATATTTAGGATCAGAATTATATTGCAGTGAGCGATACAAATGCAAGGCGTATAACAGTTTCATAGACAGCGCAATAATATTTGGTAAGGTACAAAAAACACAAAAAATCTATTTGAATTGCTTGGTAAAGTTAGTTTATTTGGGAATGATCTTCGAATATGTGCTGAGAGCAAAACAACTGCATACGCATAGAAAATAACCTGAATAACTGCATAAAAATAGAAAAGGCCCTAAGACAAAGATGTGTCTTCTCGCCGGATATATTTAACCTTTTCAGTGAGACAATTCTAAGAAAACTAGAAGTAGTACCAGGATTTATTATTGGTGCTATTCTTAACAGCATAAGATATAAAAATGGTCCCGCTTTGATGGCAGTCTCAATAAGAAAACTGCAGGATCTTCTAGATAAGTTTGTAAATGAAAGCGAGAAGAAAGGACTAACTATCAATTGTAAGTAGACCCAGTGGACAACCCAAGATGTGAACTACGAATTGGAGATGTCAAATTCAATCAAGTACAGAAATTTAAATGTTTGGGAAATGTTTTAACAGATGACAGAAAACATGACAGCTCGTATTAACATAGAGAAAGATGCCTTCCAAAAGCTAAACAAGAAAAAGAATGTTCGTAGAGACAAAGAAAAGAATGCTGGATTGTTACGTAATATCATTCCCCCAATGGCAGTGAATCCTGGACAATTTCCTATCGAATTAAAGGCGACAATAGTGATGTGATTCTAAAAAAAATTATGAACGAAGAATATGAGTAACGACGAAGTTTTAAGGAAAATGAAAACAAAAAGGACATCTACAGTTAGAAAAAGAAAGGAACAGCTGAAAATTTCTTTGAGAAAAGCTGGCTTGGAGAATTTGACACTCACAGGAAGTATTGAAGGCAAGAGGGACAAAAGAGGGACACCGAGTAGCCTAATAAATAATCTGTAAATGGATGGTCTCAATATAATCGAACAAAATTGGTGGGAACTAAAGGAACAAGTGCTCCAACGAAAACCTTGCAATATCCAATATTTTAGTGATTACTGCCAAGAAAAATGGGAAAACATTACCAAAGAAAATCTGGACCTTGTTCTATTAAATGCGACATTGAGGCAATTATCAAGTCAAAGGCAGCAACACTGCTTAGAAAACTTTGACGTCTGTAATAATAAAGATGGCTTTTAAAAAAATAATAATAATTTCCTTTTAACTTAAGAAAAAAAAAAAAAGGCAAAAGGTGAAATTTTCGCAGAGTCATTATTTTTGCATGACCGTTTTCAGCATCATTATCGTTATTTATCCATCATACAATATTAACGAAACTTGTTTTCTGGTTCTCAAAGATCATAAAATCTACAGTGGAAACAATACTGCTTATCACTCTAGATTTAGGGGTAAAATTAACAAAAGTAATTAATTTACCAAGGTGACTCTAAAGTTTTGTCCATCAGTCTGTATTGATTGTTCTTGTAAAAAACAATGGAATATTTTCCATTTGCTTTCTGACACACACACGCACACACGTGTGTGTGTGTGTGACCATAATATTCATATAAGTCCAAATTTTGCGTATATACATATGCAATAACAATGATGTTCAGAAAAATATGTGCCTGCAATGAGACCCCTTTGTTTATACAGTGTTCATAAAATTATTGGCACAATAAAAAGTACATTTTTTTTAGATTAATTATATTTTAACATGGCAACTAAAAAGCAATATTCTAATCAATTTACACTGAATGAATTGCACCCACCAAATATTTTTGAAAATTATTTAAAATAAAACCCAAATAATCAAGAAACAAAAAACTTCATAAGGCCTAAATTATGGGATTATTCGAATAAAGGCCAGTTAATGTAATGAAAATTAATGCTTAATTCGAAGTAATTCATTAATATATATCTCTCATTATCAATAAACTTCTTTCAATGATTCACAATCGTTATAGTACAGTTTTTTAATATTTTGCTTCGAAGAAAAGACTATAGAGAAACAAGTTTCTAACTCTTCGAGTTTTTTAGGAACTCGTCCCTCGAAATTGTTCTGCATATTCCATAATATGTGGAAATGAGAATGAGTAAAAGAAAGGTGTGGTGATTGAGTAATGTCATCAGTTGAAGTTGCAATTGACCAAACAATGCCTCTTTCCTTTTAAAGCAATGTTGAAATGTTTTAACAACCAACAATAGATAATTGCCGTAATTGCAATATTAACTGATTGCAATTCAAAGTAGGCCAAATTAATGCAATTCCATTTAAACACTTACGTAAACACTTTTCTAAAGTGTTCTTGGATAAAGATCCATTTGGATTGTGGTTTAGACTATTCACCTCCTCTACGCCATCGTCTGCATTGCTTTATATTCTTGTAAACAACTTATTTTTTATCACCATCACTAATTTGTCCCAAGATGGCAAGCTGAATTTCAAGCGAGGAAAAGAAGTGCATATGCCTACTGTGGCTTTATGGTTAGCTTCTGTTAAATTATGGGGAAAGCATTTTTCAGCTTTAGTCTCCTTTCCAAGTTGTTTCAAATGAAGGTGAACCATAAATGTTTTGAATTCAACTTAAAGCACTATTTCTCTCGAATTCAAACAAAGACCGGTCATTATGAAACTGACCAAGCTAACCTACTAATGACACGTATCTCTTACAATGAAATCTTCTTTTCTAAACCTTTCAAATTATATTCGACAATTTCTTTCGTTTAAAGAATCTATCCTATAGATGTTATATTTCAGGTTGCTTCAATAGAATTATGGCCTTTTCAAAATTTATACATCATTACGTCATGCATGCTCCGAAAACACGATCACCTTTAGAATAGTCAAGTTTGTAACTAAGTTAAATCGTATTGTAATGACGGAATTTACCCACTTCAAGTAGAATGCAGGATGTAGTATTGTTATCATTCAGAAACAACGAAAATGTTACTCATCCTAACACTAGCAGAATCTGGGCATTATGTACGAAGAAATGTTGAAAAGTTCTCAGCTCAACATGCTTCTGAAAATCTTCGTAGGACCGAGAAACTTTCACGATTCCCTGGAGTATATGTGTGTGTGTCTGTGTGGATTCTTGTACTTTTCGTATTACGTTACATATCTGCTTATAAAAAAAAAAACTTTACTGATGTTCATATGAAATTGCGTGACAGGTTATAAATAAGATTATATATTTATGTGATTACCCAGTTCCCATCACTTTAACATATGAATTTTTGATTAACCAGCATACTCGCAATCACACACACGCAATCATACACACGCAATCACACACACAGATACACACAAATATACGCGCACATTCGCACACACATACACATAAACGCATGTGTGTAGATTTATATGTGTGCACTTGTGTGTATTTATGATACGCTTATTTATGTATGGACATACATGAAAGACATATGCACGTATTTCATTTTAAAGATTTATAGTGTTTCCCTTCGATATTGACGGATAATATTTTATCTTAGTTTTCTTCTCTCTTGCTCTTTCTTATTAAACGTGTGGTTTTGTCTTTTCAGTTATTTGTCATAATAGGAAGCGAATTTGCCAAGATCTGCCAATGTTGCGTCAATCAGAAGCAAAACCCATTAAAACCGAAGTATTGGTTTTGCTCTCAGCCTATCGGTCTTTAGTCAGCCGTGATATATGACCAAAGAAGAGAATGAAAGTCTGTAGGCTTTCGAAACAAACCGAATATTAAGTAAGAGCGTGAATAAGGTTTTGTATTTAATTGCAGATTATGTACATATGTATTTCTGTGTGCCAGTAATGTCTAAATAAGCACTTCACAGAAAAATCTTAGAAACATTTGCGCGCATAGGAACATCATAAGATCATAAGTGTATCTATAAAATTATAAATACATTATTTTTTGTGTGTGTTTTGTATTTTATTTTGCCAATGTAGTAAGTAGTAGTATATTTTTGGAGTTATTGATGCAGTGTTTTTATTACATATTACCATGCATGCGTGTGGGGGGGGGCGTGTTGTGGGTGTGTGTGCGGAGGGAAGGAATGTTATATCTGTCCTATTTCATACCATCATTTCTGTGTCAGAGGCATGTAAATGAATGTGTCTGTGTAAGTTTAGAAATGTCATTTTCCGCCGAGATGCTATAAGCCTACCTTAATTATATGTACAAAGGCATACAAAATTTTGTGGGCGTATACATATATGTAATTATGTACATTCTCGTGTAAATTTCGCGTATAATATGCAAGTGTGTTTATAAGTGTAGGTTTAGTGTATAAATTCATGCATATGCGTGTGCTAATATAGGTGTGTGTGGGAGGTGGTCTAAATGTACTTAATTCTTTGGTCTATTTTAGTCTATAATCTGAGCAACTTGTGCCCATTATGAACAAAATTAATGTGAAGAAAGACATAATTACTGAGGCATCAACGATAAGTGTCGGATATAAGAGGTTTTGGAGTAATTTGACTTGCAGTCTGACTCAAGGCTAACAGAATAGCCAAAAGGTCAATTTATCATTTGTTCATGTATTAAGATTTGAATCCTTTTTTTAACTTGACTTTCAAAACCGAGGAGAGTATTGATTATATTTTACTGAATTTTATTCATTTGTAATGGACACATTCATTGTAAATATATTATTATAATTTAGATGAAAAATGGTAACATAATCTGACAAAATAAATTATTGCTAAATATGCATGAAATATAGAATCAATTTTTGTTCCAGATTTAATACCAATGAAAAAAGAACTATAAATCAAATCCATTATTCCAAAAACGGTAATATAGATATTTGTTAAATTAATATAAGTTTGACCCAAGGCCACATATGAATGAAATAATTACTAATATCTTGCATGACCCGTACGCTAACCACTGTACTATTTGAATGATTTTTCATATATACCTTTAAATATTAATTTTTGTGCAGATATACAAGGTTGAATCAATAAATCCGTAGTCTGACTGAATTTTGATGTCAAAATCTCACTATCATGTTCGATCTATATGATTCATTATCAAGACTGAATAGGAAAGTAAATTCTTTTATATAAAATTAATCAACTTATCATTAAACACGGATTTACTCGAACTAGTATTTTCATCTTGATTGTTATGGCCACAATATTTCAGCCGTTGTACTCTTCACTCTTCAGCTATTTGCCATAGTTGATAACCTTCTCGGTATTTTGAATTTTAGCCCTTTAATCAATTCACGCGGGTAGATTGTTCTCAATCCGTTGTCTATACCAGAAAATATGTTGTGATTTTAACAACTAAGATGAAGATGCAAGTCCAAGTAAATGTGTATAATAATAATAATTTAGCATAAAAATTCAGTCATATGCATCGTTAAGTTACATATATATATATATATATATGTATTCCTGCACCAATAATTCTTTTAATCATGTTTGGTTAAATATTATCAACAAGTTCTGTCTACTAATTCATAAATTTGAATTTTTTTTTAAAATTGAAAGACAAAACTTGTCGGTATTTTTAACCAAACACGTTCGAAAAAAATATGTATATATATCCCTTTCTTGGTTCAGCCCAGAACTTTCAGAGATATTGAGGAACAATACTGAATGTTGAAAAAGAGTTTCTATCTTGATCTGAAATGGTTTTCTACTTATAGGTGAGATATAATTTAAGGTTATCAACAGCCACTTACTGGAAATTATAGATTGAATGGCATTTATAGACTGCCTTTAAAATGTGAACATTAATGAAGAAAATGTGTAACCAGAGTCACTAGATTGCTAAAATCACGAATGATCAAAGTTGTCATTCAAAAATTTCACAAAATATTTAAATATGGAACAAAATTTGCTCTCTTAATATTGCACCATTGAAGAAATCATTTCAAACTGTTTAAAATATGTTTATTTAATATAAAATTTCTGATATTCTAATCTTACTAATCTAAACGTTGGCTGAAGAAATTGTTTAGTATAGTCGGAAATTTCTCGAATTTATTTTTTAGTTATAGATGTCAGATTAAAATATATATTTTTATTGATTTTTTTTAATCTTCCGATAATAAAGTGTCAATACAAATTACGCGAAATTAAAAAAAGCAAAAAATATGACGGTAAAATCAATATCTCTTCCTACTGTTTTCGGACACACACACACACACATACACACACACAAGAAACGATAACATTTTACCAATGCATCATTCAGAGATTTAGCTGAGAATGTATACTAATAATGTTGGCAGCGAATTTTTTAATATGTCTAATAATTCTGACTACACCTTTGGATTAATTTAGCGGTTTTTCAGGGTGCACGTTTGTAAATCAAACTAGTTCAGTAGTAGCGAGCAATATTGAAGGTTTTAGGTAAAATTTCCTCACTCTCTTGCAAATCGGGGATACTAGATAAGAAACGTTTATCGGCAAAATGAAAATCAGTAAAATTCCTTCCACCTACAATTTCCATTATACCTGTCTTTCTTTTGCTAGTGTCAATTTTATGAAATAATCTCTTCTATAGAAAAGTGTTTTTTTTTATTTCTTGGTTAAAATGGGAGTTTTCCTTTCACAAGATTATTCATCGGAGAATACTCTCGAGAAAGAATTTAAACTCTTGTCTAAACTCTTGTTAGCAACTCTTGGCTGCAAACCAAACTCATAAAATTCATTCTTTCAGGCTGTTTCCCAAATCAACTTTAAACATACTAATACTAAATCATGGCCTAATTCCAACTCTTCTCAGTGTAGACGTGGGGAGGGATACACATGCGTTATTATTCTTTGAATGAAAGCGTGGAAATTCTATTTTGAACTTTTTATTGTAACTCTAGATTCTGGGTCATTAAGACAGGAGCAGAATATGTAGAAAAGATCAATATTCTTCAAAATGTATGTATTTTAAGAAGCAAGCGAAAGTAGTGCAAGACAGAAGAAAAGACAATTACTAAAATGATCTTACTTCTTTGTTTTCTGTGCTTGGTTGCGCTATGAAGAGATTTTGCTAGAATTAAGGTTGAATTCTCACATTGAATTCTATAACATTTCAATAGATATTACTTACTTATTCGTAGGAATTCGACATTGATTGATGCATATCATATCAAGTTGAACTGCCCAGTTCTTTTTTTAAGCATTTCACTCCAAGCAAGGTGGGAGAGCCACTAGCAGGTCAGCGGGTTACACAGAGAGTGAAAGTGATGGGAAAAGACTGTGTATACAGGGGAGGGATTGAGGAAAAGGATAAAAAGGAAGAACGGGGATCACGGCAACAGTTATCAGGGAAGCAAGTAAGAGGAAGGGAATTCCACTGTCGGGAAGCGCATGAAAAGAAACTGCTGCATTTGCTTAATAATAGTGGTGGTTGCCTTTAACTATTTCAACAGTAAAAAAAAGTGGGACCTAAATGTCAATCTAGTAGCACGCTTAAATTCATGTAATCGGGGCATCAGGAAAGACAGCTCATCAGACAGTTGCCATGAAAATATTTGTAGAAAAGACAGAGGGAAGCCGCCACATCACGTCTATGAGAGATGTCAAGTCAGGATTGATTACATTGCAGATCCTTCTTTGGATTTTGTCGAGAACCTCAAGATGAACAGCAGGGGCACCAGAATAGATATGGCAACAATATTCAATGCATAGACGAATGGTAGATTTGTAAATGTGTAAGATGGACTCTGACGAGAAAAAAAAACCTTCTGGTAAAACAGAATTAACCGAATTTCCTTACAAAAGATGCAGCTATTGATTCAATGTAGTTGGTCTACCTTAGGTCACTGGAAAATGTATGGTCAAGAAGGTGCAGTGAGACATTCTCATGCTGATGTGCTGGGGTCAGGGAAGTATCTCTGATTAGAGATCATTTTTAAGATCAGCGGCCAGGTTAACTAAATAGTAGTATCGTCTGCATAGATGCCAACCTGAGAACTGCTGACATCAGAATCAGATTAGAAACAGTGAAGGACTCAGAATAGAGACTTAGGGAACTCCTGCGTTCGTATGGAAGGAATTGGTAGAGAACCTGTAAAAATATTCAATAATTGTGGATATTCTGTTTTATAAAGCAAATACAGTTATTTACTTGTGACGCTATTATCTTTACTAGTTTTTTTTTATTCGCATTTGAAAATTAATAACATCCATTATTATGATTTTTTTAATTAAAGTTGCTCTGATTATTAGCATTGATAATAAAGATAAAATGAATAAACTTGCGGGCAGTCTCAGTTGTAAGTTATTCTGGACCCTTCTTAAACTGAACAAGAGTGGGACTCGGAAAACAAAACAAGAAAACTGATAACAATACCAGAAAAACTATGCAGAAGAAAAAGAAGTAGAAAGAAAACTAGTCACTACCGAGGATGACGTCGACTCCACAGTTAAGTGATTCAAAGATCAAAGGCAGAAAAAAAAAAGCGACTTACAAGAATAAAAAATGTCATTAAAATAAACATGAAGAGAAACCGAAAAAGTAAGACATCAATGAGGACTCAAAAATAAGAAGGAAAATAATTATATTGAAAGAAAACGAAATTTAATAATAAAATATAAGGATCTACTGTCGGAAAAAATGATACAGGAATCTTGTAAAACACACAAAACAAGAAGTAGAATTGACATCACCATCATCTCGAAATTATTTAAAATTAACTTTTAATAGAAAGTATGGTAAAGTTTAGCCTCCCTACTCGCAAAAATTGGTATCAAAAAGACTTTTTCCCCTTAACACTGTTATTACTCACTCGGCAATGTTCGTTGTTTTAAAAACCGATAATTAGTATTTTAATAAAACCCAAGCCTATGAAAGCGAATCTATACATTTTCTTTGTTATTGAGACTTTACAAGAAAATATTAAACATTTATTAGATTGTTTATTTGCAAAAATAACTTTATATCTACATCATGAAACCAATTAAATACAATGTAATGTTTATCATTTACCAATTTATAAAGAAATAAATATGAAAACAGGCGTTTTATTCATAAATTTACAAAAATGTACAAAATTATAAAAATATGTAAACCAATTATAATGAAATCTTTCTTGTTTACCATTTATTTAAAGTTTGAATCGATTTGCCAAATATTCCAAAGAAAAGAATTGGCCAACTTCACCAATTTTCTTTAGTCAAGGTACTTAGTGTCCACTTGTCATTTCAGATTTCTTCATCAGTCAGCACTTGACCGATAATAAATAATCTTATTTGATATATTTATAGTAGGTTATCAGTCATTGTGAAGTGTATGAGTGTTGAAACAGATTAGTTTGATTTGGCCTTGTTAGTTGGATAGCCCACCATAAGAGGGTTATAAAACTTGAAAATCAAATTGTAATGTGAAACAATAAATTTATATACGTATAATCAATTAAGGTCTATACAAATAAAATTAATGTATTTTGGTTGATACAAGGTCGTCAAAATGTTTGTAGTAGTCCTTGCAAGAATGAGCTTATGTGTACGTAGGCAGGAACGTATGTGTGGATGTATGTATGTATGAGCGTTATCGTAGGGTAGGAATTTCTTTGAAGGAATCGCTCCGTCTTAAAATGTTCCGTTCGTTTATCAAGTATAAAAGAGGTGAGGGGGAAAGGTAGAGATAATAATAACGATCGCTTGACGTTTATCAAGGAACTTGTTAATATGCTCGTCTCCTTCTTTCTGGTAACAGGCGAACTTGCCCGTCTTTTATTTTGTTTGTGAGGCTTGAAATGGTCATTTGGGAATTCACTGCCGGATATGATTCGGGCCTTTCCATTGGACGACGAACAAACTTCGCGTCGGCTCGCGAAAAGGTTCGTAAAAGAATTTGTCTCTGAGAATGGAAGATTATTTGAATTTTGTTTTTAAATGTTTCCTAGTTTTCTATTGGCCGAAAAACATTTCGCATCAAGGTGTGAAATTTCACGAGTTTTGTTTTGGATTCGCTTTTGCAAGTAAAGTTTGTAAATTCGGGTCTTTTTAATTTCTAACAAAATCAATGAATCATTTGAATTTTAAATCTAGATCTTGTTTTGTTCACTACATATTCTCTAGGCATTTTTAGAAAAATTAGCAACGATTTAAAAAACTTTCAAAATTATGTTTTTCAAAAAGGAGTAGGAGGGAATAAGTTATAATTGCTTGGATTTCTATTAATTAGGCATCCTTGATCCTAGATCACGATTATAAAAGAATGTAAAATTAAAACAAAAAGTAATCTAGGATAAAAAAATAATTTGAATTGAAAATGTGTTTATTTAAATTTTCTTGTTCTTTAGTTCATAGATACTTTTATAAAATTATGAATATTTTTTTTCATACTCATAAAATGGTAAATAATAAATATCGTATTGTACATAGTCTACATATTGTTACAAGCTTCTTACTAACAGCAAATGGATGAATTTTAAAATCGCACTGAAAAAAAAGTTTTAAAAAATATTAACTGTTGATTTTTTTCTCTATCCAGTGTAAAAGAATAGTATGTTTTATTAAATTATGCATGCACCAACTCTGAAAAAATATTTTTTGAAGTTTACTGAATTATTATAGTAAGATTCGAAACGAATTTTCCGTATTCAGACTTGACATTACATAATTATTTACTGAAATAATATCTTCATGAGTTTTTCTTTATATAGATATAAAAAATTGACGAACACTCCCTCCAATTACACAAGATATCGAAAAGGAGGGTAAAGTAGACCCCTAAATATTTTCACGGTGTTTTCTATTAAAATAACCTATTCAGTATACGATTTATGGATGAGTAATGAAAACTTCCTTCGATTCGAATAATTCCTTGATTTTTGGCAAATGTTTTAAAACAGCAGGTAGCGTTTTATTTGCGGGGGGGGGGGGCTTTCATTTCGGGAAAATGCATCCACTTTGGTGGTCCCTCAATTTTCTTGATTTTCTCAAGTGAATTATTTACTATCAAAAAATTAATGTATTTTTGAAGTTTCTGGAGTTAGTCTCTTCCTAAGAATTCACATTTTTATTCAATATATTCAATGCAAGCCTATAATTATTTTAAAAGCATTTCTGTTCGAAATTATTTTCAATGCATTATTCATTTTATTAACAAATTACTTATTTCATAAATTTCAGGTTTTGTAAACAAAATTAGGACTTGCCAAAATTATAAAAAAATCTTTTATCCAGAAACATTTTAATTTTAGCCTGGTTCAGTGTGACTCCTACTTTTTCAAAGTACTTTTTCATCACGATTTATTTATTGATGATATAAAATAACACATGAAAAGAATCAAAATGTCTATTTAACTGCATTGTCCCTACACGCTTTTTTTTCGATTTTCTAACCAGTTATGCATTGTTATTTTAATTACAGCTGCACCAAGAACTGAGTATAATGATGAAGCCACACGAAATATATAAATACTCTCTTATCGATTTTGTCTGCTTTCGTTTTCATAGCGCGCTCAACTACGATCATATATATATATATATATATATATATATATATATATATATATATATATATATATATATATATATATGGATGCGGTAAGTTAGTTCTTTAAATTTTCAGGAATGTTTGGCACACTGTCTGCCGCGCAAATCAATACATAACTGCGACAAAGAAAACTGCTGCAGTTTTCCTAAGTTCCTCACATTTTTATAGACTCAATTCAACATCCTGCGCTCTTTTAAACGATATTTGCAAACACTTCTCTTCAATCTAACCACATACGACTTCGGTTCTTAATATATCCTTCAAATGTAAGTAAATAAATAGTCTCCCACTATTTATACTATGTAGAACGTCTGCTTTTAACGAGGTATATAGCAAGCTCGCGCCACAGATTATGTGAGAGCGTATTGAAATTGATTTTCACTGAATGGTCACTAATGTATAGAATATATATATATATATATATATATATATATATATATATATATATATATATGGGCTACGTGGATTGTATCTTCATGGATGACTCCATAGCCTAGTGGGAAGTGAAAAAATGCATGCATAAATGAACATACAAACATAAAATAGTATGCGTTATGTTTTCTAATATTTCACATTCGATTCTTTGGTCAATCAGTTTAAGAGAATATAAAATATTACATTTAAAAGATATTTAGATTTAGAGTTAATTGTCTCTTTAATTTTTGGTCTATTTTAGAACACTTTCTGCAGCAAATATTTTTCTTTTAAACAAATATATTTGAAAAAATGATCAAAGAATATGAAAGTGGCGCTAGTAAAAGAAAGAGAGGAAATATTGAAGTGATTCAAGTCATTCATTTCATTTGATGTTGTACAGGAGACAGGTGCAAACTTGTATGATTTCTCGACATTGAAAGCGTTTGGTTTTACATACAGGCACAAGTAACTAAATCAACCATACTGGAGAACAATCAGTATATTTTATGCAAAATCTCAGAGAATCATACAGAAATTCCTGAGACAAATGATAAAACCTCGATACAATGAAATCAAAGCAGGCCCTAAAGGGAAAAGGAGCAGTTACGGTTCAATCTCTTTTTTTTCTTTTTTAATTTTTTCATTCCAAGCAAGGCGGGAAAGTCACTAGTACGCAGGGAGTTAGACAGTGAAGGTGAGAGATAAGACTGGGTAAAGGCAGGGGGAGGGAAGAAAGGATAAAGCTGAATGGGGTTAAAGAAAATAGAAGATGGCGATTAACGTTGCATTTAAATTTTTGAAGATTGTAGTTATCAGGGAAGCAAAGAAACGGAAGTGAGTTCCACTGGCGGGAAGTACAAGGATATAAACTGTTGGAATAGAGGTAGCGGTTACATTTAAGTAATTCAACTGTAAAAGGGTGGGACCTAGACGCTAATCTAGTCGCGCGCTTAAACTCGCATAGTCTGGGTACCAGGGAAAAATCTCGTCAGAGCAGTTGCCATGAAAATATTTGTAGAAAAGACAGAGAGAAGCTATGTCACGTCAAAGAGAAAGTGATTGATGTCGAGATGCCATGTCAGGATCAATTACATTGTTGATCCTTCTTTGGATTTTGTCAAGAACCTCAAGATAAGTAGCAGGAACACCTAACCAGATATATCAACAGTATTCAATGCACGGTCGTATGGCAGATTTGTAAATGTGTAAGATGGACACTGCCGGGAAAAACCTTCTGGCACGACACACTAACCCAACTTTCCTTGCAGTAGATGCAGCTACTGATTCGATTTAGTCGTTCCACTTCAAGTTAGTTGAAAACGTGAGGCAAAGAAGGTGCAGTGTGTTGTTTTCCATGAGTCTAGTACCAGCCATGAAAATGGCGGGCATTAAAGTTTATGGTAGTTAAATTAGAGTAGTTTCGTTTTGGAGGCATTAAAATTTACGAACCATTTCCTGATCCAGTTAATCACAGATTGCTGGTCCTTTTTAAGAACAACAGTCAGGTTAACTTTGTCAGCTCTGGCGGATTTTATATTGAGACATGAGTAAATGGTAGGGTCATCTGTATAAATGCCTACTTGGGAACTGATGACAGCAGGAAGATCATTGGTGAGGATCAGAAATAACGTAAAACCCAAGATAGAGCCTTGGTGGGGGCACCCGCGTTCGTGTGAAAGTATATGGAGGTGAGTACATTCAATACGACCTTCATTTCACGATTTGACAGGAATGATTGGATCAAATCAAACAATCGACCAGTAATACCATAACCCTGAAGCTTACGTAGAAGACCAGCTTACCAAACCCTGTCAAACGCCTTCGAGATATCTAGAGCCACATCTCAAGCTTCGCCGTTCTTATCAAGAGCTTGATATACCTATTCAGTGATGGCCGTTAGCACATCAGCAAAAGAGAAGCCATATTGTTTGTCAAAGAGTAGGTCGTCAGAGGTAAGATACTTAAGCACTTCAGCATTTATATCGTCTTAGTGAAGACCTAGAAATACTAACTGCTGATATTAGTTGTGATTTCAGAGACATTGATGATGTAGGCTTACAGATCACATTGAATAACGAAGAGTTATCATTCAGAGTTGAGAAAGACTCAACGGGATGCTAGCAATGAAATGGATCTTTCAGTAATTCAGAGCGAATCTCCCAAAACCAATCCCGATATTGCTCAAAGAATCTATTCCATTTCATCATGGAAAGCATATCCACAAGAATGCCTAGGATATACCACATCTGAATGGAAAGTCTACTTAAACACACCCATCTTGACATGGGAAATGTCAATCATCAAGATATGTATAATATAATAAACGAGGAGAAAATTCGAACAGCTTCTGCAAATGTGCGAATAGTGTCCAGATTGTTCTTGTGTTTGATGGTCGCAAACGGTAATTGTGAAAGATGATTTTCCAAACTAAAATGAATAAAAAGAAAAATGATCTACGATCGACAATAACCCAAGGCTGTCCTGGTCTGAGGATGCTCAGCATGAAAACAAAAAGGATAAATGGAGGTTCTTTGATTTCAATGATTTTAATCGATGAGTTTGCAACACAGCTCGATGGAAAATCTTTTCACTCTGCATTAGTAATATTAAAATACGAAACTTAGAATATTATAATTGTTACATTTCTTCTTCTTTGGGTGAATTCTTTATTTTAGAGATCAGCACGGATCAACGATTGGTGTCAGTATTCATCTATGTCTAGGCACACATTCATGTATTGTTAATTTTCATTAAGTTACTCGCATGTTGTCATGTCGATCTAACCAACGCCTTTATTCACTGTGCCATGGCACAGTTGATAAGGGCGTTGGTTAGATCCAGTGACAGAACCCAAAGACGTTGGTTAGATCCAGTGACAGGACCCAAAGTGTGTGAGTTCAATACCCGGTTAAGGCAGTGGAGAACTTTCAGGGGGAAATTAACAGGAGATAACTGATAACTGACATCCATTAAACATGGCACGTGGAACAGTCTAACCCAGTGTGCGAAATAAAGGGTTAAGTTCGACATTCCAACCACCGGAGCGTACAACGGACGAAACGTTGTAATAAATATAGCGACAAAGATGAAGACAATAGTCCGAATAATGTAAATAATATATATATATATATATATATATATATATATATATATATATATATATATATATATATATATATATATATATATATATATATTCAAGCTTTTTTATATAAGATTGTAAATAAACAAAGCTGTCTACTCAAACACATGTAGACACTAAAATAGCGTTTACATTAATAAGAAAGTATACTTAGTTTTATATAAATAAAGTTCTACACGAGAAGCTATTGTCGACGTTGTGTTAATGGAAGAACCATCTTTTTCAAACCAAATGAAGGCCAGAAACGTAAATGTTAATTTCAAATACGGTTTTTCCCACTTAATATTTCTAAATACAAAAAGTTGATTCTTAATTTATTTTAATCAATATATTTTATATTTTAATAAAAATTCTAGTTTATTCAGAAATTAGGGTTACCATAAATGCTTAAAAATACAAAGGCTGTACTAAAATCCTCTAAGATTAATCGAATTAGAATAAAGATTATTTTCTTTTTGTTATTTTTACCTTTTGACATAATAGAATGATAGTACAATGAATTTAGATAACATAGTCAAATTGACAATTTTGACCACTGATGAAAGTCGATAGGATTAGAGAAGATATGACGTAATAAAATAATTTTAATATTGGAAATCTTGGAAATCTTGGAAATCTTTCTTTTTCGTTTCTCTTCTACGTGATCTTATTACTGATATCACTTTAACAATTAATTTAATGAGTAATTTCGGCTTTTCATCGTATATTCTTAAAAAGAATTTGTCTTTTAAACCGGGAAACCTGTAGTACTTGTTGTACAGTTCCAAATCATAGGGTTCAGTAAATTAGATAAAGAAAACAATAAATTAAATGTCACAAATTTTCATAGAATCTAAATGTTTAATTCGAATGATTTTCCAACAAAAAAAGAAGTGATAAAGATAAATACAAAGAAAATGAGATGTAAACAGCAAATCACTGGAAAATACTGAAATTCTTCTCGTAATGAATAGAAAGAAACAATTAGCAGTTTACAAATAAGCAAGTGAATTATAGGCGGAAAGTTAATGTGAAATGATGTAGGCGATTATTTTTTCTCGAAAGTGCCGGCTCCTTTGTAATTGCCAACATAACCAGAATCATCGACAATATCAACTCGTCCTTTGATCCCTTTGCCTTTACCTTCTTCATCAAATCGTTCTTTATGGGATCCAGTGTATCCAGAGACATCAGTCAAACCATCCACATTTCCCGTCTTGGACAATTTCTACGGAAATAAATAAAATATGTACAAAAATACAATCATTTAAAGAAATTAAAAGACGATGATCGTAAATGTAATAAAGCGTAGAATTGTAAGTAAAGGCATCTTGATACATTTCAATTGCTCTTTGAAGATTAAGTAATTGTCAATCATATAAAAAAAAATTACAGGTTGTTAAATGATAGCGAACTTTGAATGATTACGATATGTAGTTTGAAAATGAATCGATAAAAATATTGAAAAATACATATAAATAGTATATAAACATCTGTTATATGAGAAAAACTCACAAAGTAAAGTGATTGAGATAAATATGTCGTAAGTGGAAATTGACTTATTCTACGTTCTGTATGAAATGGAGCAACGAAAAAATACTCCTGTGAATATTTCAAAGTGTTCCTTAAGGAAAACGGGGTTTTTTTTAAATTTAAAATAATTCACTTTATTTTCAGAATACTGATTCAGATTTAACATTATAAAGTTTTCCATTTTGTAGTTTTTAGAGCAATGGTTTAACATGGAGGTATATATATATATATATATATATATATATATATATATATATATATATATATATAATTTTGTTTGGGTATTAAAAAGACATCATCAGCCCCACAACGGAAATATATAAATTAGAAACAAATAATATACAAGATATAACACAATAAGCGTAAATAAAAAACGCTAAAGTGCATTAGCATACATTTCAGATAAATGTTTGTATACATATTAAACTTTTCTTTATATTTATTGTTAATTATCATTATTATCTATATTTTTAGGTAATTTTATTACTTGACATTTAATTTTTCTTTTATTAACATTTATTATTTTGGTTTCATAATCCTACATAGTTGCGTACTAACGGTTAGAGGTTATTTAGGGATTTATTTATTTCTGTCACTACAAGTGAATTGGTCTATTAATAAAATATTTATGCAAATTACCGTATTTAATGATATATGTATATAAGATTCAGTTGGTTTTCAAAAAATCGATTTAAAAAATGATCACACGAAGCTGATGTATCTCGTTGACTGATTTTTACCCAGATGCTATCGATTAAAATTATTATTATTGTTGTTGCTATTTTTGTTTTCTTTCTGTTTAGTTGTAGCAGAAAACTTAATTTACACACAGAGATTACAAATTAAAGCCAAATTTATACAATTATTTCGAAAGCATGTATCTCTAACTACACACCAATTTTCGTCTAGCTAAGTCATACATACGCTGCACTCTACTCAAAACAAATTTAAAAAAAAAAAACCCAGAAATATACCAGAGTGCTGGCTATTATCGACACCACTCTCGCTTGTTACAGATGATTACAACTACATCCGTACGTTTCCCTTATATAGGCTATAAGGGAAGCCAGACACCAGCAGACAAACAGCAGAGAGAGGGAGACCTCACACACACACACGCTAACCATAAAGGCTATCAATGGGAAGGTGATATTCTTTCTTAATCTCTATATCTGCTCTCTTTGCTTTATATGGAATTCATGGCCTTCTATGATTGGTTCAGGATTATAGTCATACCATTTTTCAGCATGTGGCGCACTGTTATATTAACATGTCTCCCAATACAGGAATTTTCCTATCGTATCATGCCTATATTTGAATTCATTTAGGGCTAGGATAGACCACCGAGATATTAAAATGTTTCCTCAGTGTTTATACAAGAGTAACATTTTGGATCTGGCCCATTTATTAAAATATGCACTTGGTAGGTTTTGGTCTTAAGCAACTGTTTCTTGTTTCAACCCAGAGCTCCGAAACCACTAACAGGTCAGATTTTTGTCAACTTCAGGAACATGTGTTCGCAATTGTGTATCTGTTATTTAAGGTTTTGTCTTCTCATTTGTTTTCAAGTTAGGCTTTCTTATGTGCTGCATTCTGTTTGAAGTTTTTGGCCTCTACTTTTTGGATTTCAAATCCTATTTCATCTGGTTTGTCTAGATGTATATCTTGCTTGATATTTTTGCTTTCTTTGATAACTGGAAATAACTTTGTTGGATACATACTGGTAAACAGGTTGGTTAAGTAAGAATATGTTTCAAGGCTTGTGCTTGTAGCCTTGCATGTGAGTACTAATTAAATCAGTTCTCTACCTTCATCTCCACTAAAATGTGTAATCGATCTTCATTTGCTTTGGGGTGGTTCTTTATGATAAGGAGTTTTCTATTTTTCGTATACCTTCTAGATTTCAGTTTCTTACATTAAATGAATGTATAACAACAGGCATTTCTAAGGTGTTAAGAGTTTCATTTTTTGGCATTTAATTCACTTTTATTTATCACCCATATTCGTCTAGAACATTCTTTTCTAACTTCTTCTATTCTTGCATGTTGAATTCTGTTTTGTTTTTTTTTTTTTCATTTAGACCAAAATTTTTATATACTTCTTAATCTAGTTCGCGAATTAGTTTCTTTTTCAATTTGATTTATACTTTGTCCGTATCAATTTGCTTCTTTTGACGGTTACTTTAGCACATTTTTCTCGATCAGATTCCATAGCGATATCATCAATAAGTTTTATTATTATTATGAAACCCTCTAATGTATTTTCACTTTTTTCGAAGACTTGTGTAAGTCGTCAATGTAGAATAAGTGATTAATGTATCTATCAGATATGTGATAAATATAAGTTGTGTTATTTATTTCATTTGACAAGTGTATAAATGCAATACAGAACAACAGAGGCGAAATATTGAAATAGTCCTTTATTGATTTGTAAGCTGTCACATTTGATTTCACTATTAAAGTGGCTTATGATTAACGTAGTTTACCTCTTTTTCATATAGGATTTAGAAAAATAAGTACTTTCATAAAAAAAAAGTAATTGCCGTGAAAATGAAAGTTGGGTATTCTGAGACAAAATATCTGTGTTTAGAAACCAACTTAAAATTGAATCACTTTTAACTTCGTATGCTTATTACTGTGTAATTATGTCATACTTGCCATATATATATTACTAGTTTTTGCATATAAAAGTATTTTTGTTCTTGAAAAATAAACTTGAAGGGTAATAACGTCAACAGTGAACATCGTCACTTTGTGGCTCACAAGCATCATTTCCAATCTATCATTGACCTAACTTGCTGAAATGGGCGGTAAGGGTAGCCATGGAAATTATCTGTCATTAGATATTGTAGCTTAATAATAAGATATATTTAAAATGATAGTTTTATCTTCAGACTTTGTTGGCTATGGCAAACAATAGACAAAGCAAAGAAAATAGGAATTAATCAATGAGAATAGGGCTACCAAGGAACAAAGACGCCTGAAGAAAAAAATCTACTTGAACGTTTAAGGGAAATAACTCCGTATATCATTTATGAATAGTTGTCTTTCTTTGGTTACTAAGTAATAGCGATAAATTGTATTTAAATTCCAAGGATTCAATATCTATTATTAATTTAAATGCGGCTGAAGAGATTCAATTTTATAAAACATGCATTCTTACTGTATACAATTTTATACTCTGATTTGAAATTTGAGATATAAAAATCTTGTAGATTTTTCTAATATATACACATCTCAGAGGATTTTATTTTTTAACATTTAAGTTTAAGCGCTTGGTTTTTAAACATCTGAAGTTAACATTGCCTTCAAATGTCAAAAAAGTAAATGATTCTTCTGACTTAAAAAAAAAACAAAAAAAAAAAAACAAAAACCAATAAATATGTAATTTTGAAATTTCTGAATAAAAATTAAACAATGGATTTTTTTACCTACTTCCGCCGTTGTAATTCTTTAGCTAAAATATCAAACTATAAGTTGTACCATTTTCACTAATTAATGCAACTAATTTCTCACATGGAAACCAGTTGTACAATTATATTTGTAACTTCTGAAGAAAGCTAGTTTCCATCGTTATTTTTCTACTAAGATTAATGATTACATAGATAATTTTATTAAGTTTATTTTCTCTTTAATTAAATTCAATTTTTCGTTTTTACGAATTAAAGACAATTTTTATCGGAATATTTGCCTCCGTCTAATTTCCAAATTTTACTTTTGAATTCATGAGAATCGATTAAATTTATCTTAATTACTCTTCGCTATTCAGTCAACAGGAGTAACAACAGATCGTATGTATCGTGTAAAAAAGTTTTATTATTATGAAATACTTAACAACAGAAGTCGATCACAAACCCGTAACCCATTCAGGTTTTAGGGGAACCAACTTTATGGCAGCCGTAGTAGAAATGGTGTTTCCTAGGCAAGATATCCTAACGGAGGCCAATCTTCTTAGCAGATCTGAAATCAGCATTTTCCTTCTTCTAGACTAATCGTCAACCGAGGCTATAGGACCCATCTGGGTGGAGAGAGATTGATTCATACCTTTCCCTTTCCCAAGGGTATTAGCACGTCAGTGAATATAAGGATCTCGACTCTCCGATTCCTCAATCCGAACCGTTGTCCATTACTCACCAGTGCATCGAGAAAAGGAATGTCTAACAAAAGAGGGCATAACTCTCTCCTAGAAAATGATTAATCATCCTTACTGTAATTTTTTATAATTATACTCAATTTTATTTTTATATAATATCTCTTATATCAAAATTTTATTTTGATTTATTTAATAAACAATTAAATAAAACAGGATAAAATACAATCAAGAGAGATGATAATTTTCCCAAAAAATTACTTCACTTTATGAACAATAGTTTTTTTTTTTTTCTTTTTGACAAAATCATGTAAATATTTAGATGCCTGAACCTTACGACCTTTCCTAGTTGGATATTGTCTTTGACTATTTGCTTATCCCAATTATCATCACAAGATGGGTATTAAGTTTCCGTCTGATGTTGGTTACGCAGTTCAAATTGTTCTTGTGTGTTTTCAAAGTTGCCCTTATTATAACAAATGTTTTTGTTTCGTTGAAAATCTCAAGAACTTGTTTCTATTTTGATTGTTCTTTTATATCTGGGTCTATGACCGTGTTAATATTTTCCCATCTCTTTTCTTGATCTATTTTCATCCGTATATCATCTCCTATTTTCAGTGATTTGTGATCGTAAGCACCATATCTCCTGTCATAAAATTGATTTTCTTTTTGTATATAGCATTTTTCCCTTATCTTATTTAAATTTGGCCATGGTTGTTTATAGTTTTGTAGACTCGTCCTTTTTTCTTACCTATCAACCCTAGCAACAGAACAATCTATATCTTACGCCTACGTACGGAAAACTCCAACCAATTAAAACTGTGCTAGGTGAATCAACCAATCTCATTGGTTCATCAATGAAAGTTCACGTGAAAAACGAAATTGCGCCCAAACTCAAGTGAGCCAACTTCGAACTTTCAGGACTTATAAAAATAAACGCTGGCCGCCCCAGGCAGTCAGTAACAAACACCCACAGAGAAATTGCCAACATACTCCACGTCACTCGAAATCACGATTTTACCGCGCAAAGATACATCATCGCTGACTCACTCATGATCAAAAAACTCAATCAACTCTGTGGACATCGATTCTCAAACATTGCTTATCTAAAGTGAATTATATTCGCTACCTATTAAGTAAACATCAATGTGCGAACAAACTTAAAAAACATTACAGTCAAAGGTAGATCACTCTTTAAAAACTCCTTCTAAAAAGACACTTAATATCGACAATTATTAATATCAATACAAACTTAAAAGACTGTAAATGAACGAACAATTACAAAGAGAGACATTCTGAAATCTAAAACATCATACACATTTTGCCAACATAACATATACCAATTATCCTGCTTGTATATTGTTTTGAATTGTATATAAATGTTATATTAGTTTCTAATTGAATATGTCTTGTTCTTAATCGTATTTTAAATTTCGTTTATTTATTTGTTGTGGATGCAGAAAGTCACGCAACCTACACAAATTCCTTCTTTTTCTTTCAAGCATATTTAATAAATTCTGCACGTCCCCAACAGTTTTGATGGAAAAGTATTGTTTTTATTCTTCTGCCCATTAAGAGTTTCGATGGGTTCACTCCTGTTGCAAGAAATATGGCTACTGCAACATTCTATTTGCAAAATTCTATTTGCAATCTTGAATCCGCTTTCTGTAGTTCCATTAGCTTGGGGGAAACTTGAACTGGTAATAGTGAGTATGAACGCATATTGTAATGCAAAATCATTAGAATCTGCACTTTTAGATTGTTTTGTATTGTCAGTCACTATTTCATCCGAAATATTACTGAAAATGTTCTTTAATTTTCCTAATTTTACATATTTTATGCTGGTTAGTGAACTTATATGTGCTATTTCTATCTACCGGGAAAAGTCGTCAATTAAATCTAGGCAGTATTAAACAGCTATTAGGTTGGTGCAAAAATAATGTCGTTTTCTCACATATGTTACTATATGAGAAAACGACATTATTTTTGCACCAACCTAATAGTTTTAGAATGTCTGCTTCTCATTTTTGCCATGGTCTAGCTGGCAGTGTAGTGGGTTTTAGGGTTTCATGTAGCTTTGTAATAAGTTCCATGTGATATGGTGTTTCTCTTGACAAGACACTCTGCAACACAGCATGAATTTCTTATGTGTATAGTCTGTATTGTGCTTTTATTGTAAATGTTATTTTATTGTCACGAGGGCTTTTTGTAGATTACTCTGGTTGTTTTTAAAGTGAGTTTTCTTTCAGTTTTTTTTTATCTTTAATATTTGTTAACTGATAACATTTATATTGGTTCCTGTATTGATTTTAAATGTAAGGGGCGTCATACATATTTTTAATTTAGGGTCCGTTTTCTCTTTCATTTTCTCTTCGGATATCGCTCCTAAGAAGTGTTCAGCTGTCGTATGTGTCTGAATTTCGTACACATTCTTTATTTTTGATTTGCAACTTACAGTAAAATGGTTCATTTTACTGCATTTCCTACAAGTTTTACTGTTACCTAAGCAGGTGTTTAAATTGTGGTGTTTACTATACTTTCCGTGTTTCTGGAAACTTCCAGGCTTTTCTGTATAAATTTTCTTACTGACGGTTTAGCAGCTAGATCATTAATCCTTATTGCGCTTGTATTTCTTCTATTTGTTCTTTGACTAGTCCAGATCTGCGTGTTATCTCCATGGCTATTTCTAATGTAAAGTTTGGCATTAGTTATAATTTCTATCAGTCCAATAAAATAGTCCTTTATTTTATCATTTTTTGATAGGAATGTCACAATATTCTGCCATTTCATATAACCCTCTGACAAACATTTCTATTGACTCTCCTGGCTCATTCTTCGGTGAAATTTGGCGCTTTCAATGATTATATTATCATTTGAATATAAATTATGCGTAAAATTTGTTCAGAATTCCTTTCCCCCTGTCTTTTTGGATGAAAAGGACTTGAGACTTTTTTCTGTTTCCATACCCATACAGGGTATTGAGCTGTATTTCGTCAGATTTACAATGCTATTCTAAATCTCTGAAATTCCTGGTGTCATTCTGGTCATTCTGGTCATCCTGGTGCGTTTGTGAAGTCGGACATATCTAGTGGTTGTAATCTGAACATTTTTTACGTGATAACGAAAAGTTGAAAATAAATTATTTTTTCTTAAAAGAAAATACAATCCTTCGTTTAATTTTTCTGACAGGATCTCACTTCTGACATCATGTTTGTATCTAGAAACGCTTGTTTCAAGGTATTTAATTTAGTAGGTTCAATAGCGGATCCCTCGCTATTCAGTTAGCAGCAGTAACAACAGGTCGTATGTCTCGTGTAAAAACTTTTTCCTTTAACAACAAAAATATGTAACAAAAGGGGCATAACTCTGTCCCCGAAAGTATTTAATGACATCCCATTTAGAATATGTGGGAAGAAATGAAGCGTTATGTTATGGGTCTTATAATTATTGCTCATGGCATTCAGGACTATCGCAGATGAAGTACATCATCATATAGTTCCCCCTGTTCATCTTGCTACTGTCAAGAATGTCGCGATCACCGAGTTGATGTGTTTGGCAGAGCTGATGTCTTTTATTTCCTGTATCAGATTGGTAGCTGTTGTGGTAATGCTCTCAATACACTACAGTGATCCCTCGCTAATTCACGGTTCTACTATCTCGGACTCACGACTTCGCGGATTTTTAAAATATATATATGGAAAATATATCGTGGAGTTTCTGGAAAATTCTAGAAAAATCGCGATATATGAACACCTAAAATTTCTCATTAAATCCATTAAAATATTAATAATAAATATTATTTCCTAGTCTAGGAACAACAAAACAAGCGTAAAATTAAAATAGAAAAAAAACAAAAACATATAGAGGTGTATTTGAACTTGTAACTCACATGACAAAGAAAAAAAAAAAAAAAAGAACCATCTAGAATGCGATGTGCATACAGTAGCCGCGTATCCTGTTGTTGAGAAAACGCAAAGCGTACCTCCTCTGTGATGAATTGCGTTGTAAGACAGGTTGTGATTGGTGCAATGGAGAGAAATGACGAATCATAGCTCTCTATTTTTTAATCTGGCCTGTGATTGGTGCTTTGACCGATGCTCAGATCCGCAGCATCTTCCCTTGTCTCTTTCTCTCGCGGCCATTTCGCTTCAAGCTTTCTCGCCGAGCTGTTTACTTTACTAATTTACGCTGTGCTGTGTGTGATTTTTTTTTTTTTTTTTTGTTTCTTTGCGTTGAACTTTGCGTTTTCATCCCCTGTAATGGCTCCCAAGCGTGCTGCTTCTTTCAAGGCTGGTACTGAGCCTAAACGCAAACGAAGAATGATGACGATCGCTAAGAAGATGAAACTTCTGCATATGTTGAAGGAAGGGAGAACTTTCGTTGCCGTAGCCCACCATTTTAGCGTGAATGAATCCACCGTTCGCTACATCAAGAAGGACGAGGCTAACATTAGGAAGACGGCTGCCATCACCTTTAATAAGTCAGTGAAGAGAGTGGTTACGGCTCATAATACAACTATCATCCGTATGGAAGCTGCTTTGGCCATATTGATAGCCGACTGCCGAAAGAAGAACATAGTCTTGGATACGAATATCATCGAAACAAAGGCTAGGAGCCTGTACGAGACTTTCGCCGCTAAGGAACCTAAGGACGACAGTGGTGCCCACGAAGACGTGGAAGAAGACGAAGACAAAGTAGAACATCCGCAACAAGGGACGTCCAGTGATTCACAACATAAAAAAGTTCTTTTTCTGTTAGCAAAAGGATGGGTTGCTAAGTTTCAGAAAAGCTTCGGCCTAAAAAGCGTTTCCCTGCTGAAACATACGTGAATGAAACTTTCAAGAAGATTATCTCCGAAGCTGGATATAAGCCTGAACAAGGTTTTAATATGGATGAGATGGGTTTGTTTTGGAAAAGAATGCCGTCGCGAACTTTCCTGTACAAAGAGTAAAAAAAGCCTCTGACTTTAAAGCATACAAAGATCGTGTGACCCTCGTCATGTGTGGCAATTCTGCGGGATTTTTTTAAAACCAGGATTTATTTACAAGTCTAAAAACCCAAGGGCTTTAAAAAACAAAAACAAGAATCTGCTACCCGTACATAGGATGCACAATCCAAAGGCGTGGATAACGAAGATGCTGACCTTCCACTGTTCCACCCTTGTTTTATCCCGCAAGTCAAGGTGTATATATTAGAGAAGGGCTTGCCATTCGAAATCCTTCTCCTTATGGATAACGCAGGTGGCCACGCTATTAATCTGTCGCATGAGGGCATTCAGATTGATTTCCTGCTGCCCAACACTACGCCACTATATTCATCCAATGGACCAAGGGGTTATCCGGTCGTTCAAGGCCATATACCCGAGGAATGTCCTGGCGAGCCTGATTGCTTCTGTGGATGCCGCCCAAGAAGACGAAGACGAAAATTTTAACTTGAAGACATACTGGTGGCAGTACACAATTGCTACGTGCCTCCAAAATATCCCGAAGACATTGCAAGAAATGAAGCCTGCCACCGTTAACACGAGCTGGAAGAAGGGATTTACACCTGCCTAAATCCAACACTCCGCAGTACAGAAAGATTTGCAGTTGGCCGCGATCATTGGAGGTGACAGCTTTGCAGACATGACCACGGGAGACATCGATGAGTTATTAGACTGCCACTCCCAGACGATAACCGACGCAGACCTTGAAGACTTGACGAAGTCGACCAGCGAAGAAGAAGAAGAAACGCAGCAAGAAATGGAAGAAGTTGTCGACCAAACTGGCTTGAATTTGGAACGGCTGGCCAAGCTCTGCAACCTGGCTAAAGAATTGAAAGAGGGGTCACAGGAATGGGACGACGATATGGTTCGTTCTGCGCAATTTTTGCAACAAGGTCGACGAAGTCATGAATCCCGACGAGATGCTCTTTGAATGGAAAAAGAAGCAGCAGCAGCAACTTCCTATCACAATATTTTTGCAGCCTCACAAAAAAAAGAGCCAGTTCCTGCTACTACTACTACTACTACGGTTGCACCTTCGGAAGAAGTAGAAGAAGTGTCCCAGGAAAGGGTATCACCGTCTGAAGAGACATAAAATACAATCATTGGTTGCCCAATAGAAGTCATCATAAGCTACATCAGCATCATTTGTAGAAATGCGCATCATCATTCAAATTTTAATTCAACTTCTTTCGTGTTGAGTATAGTAACAATCTTTTTCTTTTTTTTAATCTAAAGTGTTATTACTTAACAGTTGTCCTTGTTATTAATAGAGTACTGTAATGGGTGCGTTGGCGTCTCTACTTCGCGGAAATTCAGTTATCGCGGCCGGTCTCGGAACCAATCTACCGCGATAAACGAGGGATCACTGTACTTCTGAATTTAAATCATTAAATGAGAATGTTAAAATGCCACATAACATTATGTTAGTTTGTCTAATTCATGACCTGCTAAAGATGTGTTCTCAAATAACTGGCAACCCCATAGACAGATAGATAGATATTTTGCTTACTAGAAATATTACATTTAATCTATTAGCTCGAAATTAAAACTAAAATAAAAGCTTTTCCATTTTAAGCCTTTTCTTTGGAAGTACATACAACTGATAGATAGATAGATAGATAGATAGATAGATAGGAACTGTGTGGACATATCTCTGATATTCTGCACTGTTTCCTGATAAATATAACCAATGTTAAACAATATATTGTGAGAGATGGGAAATGGAGACGAAAGAAAAACGTAGAAAGACGGCCTTGCTGTCAGGATATCAAGTGACTAAGCGAAAAAGATTGAAAGGCAAATTGAGATAGAAAAGCGGACAGAGTGAAAAAGAAATAGAAACGAGAAGACATTAGAAAATATTTGTGTATTTTTTGTTCCTTTTTGAAATATGGAACTACTCCAAGTTTATATAACATGGCAGGGAGAAGGGAGAAGGTTGAAAAATCCAGACAAAAGGTGAGATAAGTGCAGAGGTATGATATATAATCTTAGTTGTCAACATCCTTGGAATTTCCACAGGTCTGGTTAGTTTTTAACGATTGTTCAATTCAAAACCTAAACCCGTTGACAAGGATGTCAGTTCCAACTACATTGTCTAACCAACTACAGGAGTCTTTACATAATAAATGACCTTGTAGGAAATCCATAATATCAAGACTGTTGATGTGTTAAAATCAATGAATGCCAACGCGTAACAAAATAACACTTACCACTTCTTTAACTTTAGGTCCTCCACATTCCAATCTCTTCACAAAATCTTGGTAATATTTTCCTACTTCCTCATCGTCTACAGGCAGCTTGGTATTTTTTGTTTTCTGTTTGGCATATTCATGGGCACATCCACGGACGAAAGCCGGGAAATTTGAATCTAACATATATCTGTAATACAGAACAAAGAAAACACAATGTAAAAATTATGGTAAACATGAAGTGATGTAATAAGAAATAAAATATAAAAAGATCAATTCATTGCATAATGCGCACAAATAATCCAAGATAAATACTTTATGTTGTAAATATATTATACTTATATTGAATATATTAGAATATCTTGTCTTTTGGTAGTTCTCAGAAAGGAAGACTATCTTTCGTTATGCTTATGATATCAATTTCTACCTGAATACAAACATTTTTTAAATTAGCGAAATTTCCTTTGTTTAATTCCTAATTAGATACCAAAAGTATTAAAAAGTTTCTTTTATTATTCAAAATATGTCATTGTTATAAAGAACTTCTTGGGGAAAAAAAGGAAATAATCTAAAGTGCAATCCTGAAGACAAACGCATTCAATAAAATACGAAAAATGGCTACAGTCGTTGGGTGGAAAGAAAACATGACGGGAAAACAAATAATCTCTATCTATAAAAGGCAGGATGTGTATGTGTGTGTGTGTGTAACGAAAGCACAGCCGCAATTTTCGACGGATTTGCACTAAAGCGGGAAGGCCAAGACCGACTTTGCATTTCCCAATTCCCATCGATAGTGGAAATAATCGATTTTTTCATGCTTCTACGGCAATTTTCATGTAGTTTGCGACCATTTTGTACTGGCCAGAGTGAGAGCCAATAACTGGCTGCCACGAATAAGCAGGAAGATTCTATTGGCCAGCGTGAGAGCCAAAAGCTGACGGCGTAGATATTTTTATTTTTACAAAATAGTGCTCAATGTAAATTTACAGAGCATTAATATTATAAATTAATTGATTTAAAATATGGTTTTTTTCTGCGGAATCAGAATCAACGTTGAGAAATCAATTAATTTATAATATCATATATATATATATATATATATATATATATATATATATATATATATATATATATATATATATATGACATCCAACCGTTACGTCAAATTGTGACGTCAGCCGATCCCGGGTCTTATCCTGGTCGCGGCGCCAATTGTGATGATCTAACCGTTAAGTGACTCGGATGGGAATCTGGTTAGATTCGATATCAGCCTCGTCGTTCCCAACTCGCTTCCAACGTCTGGTTACCGAAGTAACTACTTTGATCTCCAGTCTGCCTACCCACGTTGTGAATTGATCTTAGGCAGACGAAATCAATCAGCGTTGGGGCCGTACTGCAAGCTTGAGTTCGAATGAGGGCGGTATCGCACAAGTACGGGCAAAATAAAATAAAATAATGTCGAAAATGGTATCAAAAAAAGGATAACAATACTTTATATCTGGTTGCTGGATACATAGGACTGCCTCTATCTCCCGACCCGCTATATGGATTGTGACACGTGGTTTTTAGGCGAGTCTTAACATCTAAGCTGTCTGTCCTTTAAGAAACTGGTTCTTGGTGTGTCTTCAGGCGAAATTCACAAAACTTATTTTGGTGGTGTGAGTCTAAGTCGTTCTTCAAAAAAATAAATTGTTCTTGGTTAGAAGATGAGTTCGGAAGTTGCGCGAATCTTGGTCAGCTCTTCGTGGTGGGTCCTCAAAGCTCTCAACTGGAACTCTCTCTCAAACTCAAAACTAACTAAACTAATTTTTGCTCGCTGCGAATTTGCTTATATGGACGCCGATTCAAAACCGGGGGTGGGCTCGTCGGGGTTTGAGGTTCCTTGATAAGTCTAAATCCATAAACCCCTTCTTTTGTTTTCGGTCAGGAAAAATTCATTATTTCCATTTTTGGAAGTCTTCTCTTCCTCCCACCTTCTCTTATTTTCATATGGACACCTCCCCATGCCCCAGAGGGGCGTCAACGGTCCTTCCCACTTCTTCGTAGTAATCCCTCATACTTAAACTCTATGCGGCTGCCTCCTTGCGTCACATGATCACCTCCGCCTGGCTGGTTAGCGTTCAACCAATGGTCGATCAACAGTGTGGGCGTGACTAGACTAGCCTTGTTCTTAAAAAAATATATATTTTGTTCAAAGAAAAAAAATTATCTTTTTCTTTTTCTTTTCTTTCTTTTGTTTCTCTCTTCTTCTCTGGCCGCCAAGAAGACAATACGACCCGTAGAGTGACAATCTCAATTCTTATCCTAACGTCACGGCATATGGAATTCTTCAATCAGATTTTCGCCAGCACCAAGAGGCTAGTCAACCAGACACACTCATTCTTCGGCGCCAACGAAATATTGTTTCGCTGTCATATTCAAATTCCAACACAGCCCAGATGTGTTTTCTCTCAATGACACCTCCCATCGACAAAGACCCAACCTAGAGATGACTCTCTTTGTGTGTGGTCAACAGATGACCTATTAAATTGTTTGCCATCATGACACAAGTAAACCTTTATCTATTTAAAACTCTGTAACCACCTGGTGTTTGTCAATTAGCTTTATGACAATGGCCATAAGAATTTTCACCATTCTTCATTTATCAAAACAACATTTTCAAATGTCTTCTCGTAGGTGTCTTTATCTTTAAAATTTCCTTGCAGGGAACTTCACCACTCCCGACAATCTGCTTGCCACAAAGACACGGTTAATTTTTATCTATCTAAACAAAACAATGTATCAACCTGGACCCTGTCAGCCAGCCCCAAGACAATGGCCGACAGAACCCTCACCAGTGTCTTCCATTATCAAAATAACATTTTCAAATGTTATTTCTCGTGGGTGGCCTCCCGTTATCATATAAGTTAAGTCTCGCCTCTCTTCCTCCCTCTTTTCCTTCTCTTTTTCCTTTCCTTCTTTTTCCTTCTTTTTGCGCCCCTAAATGGTGTCATATATATATATATATATACAGTCTGGTAATTTAGTCTCGAAGTAGGACTTCCTTAGAGTCTACGTGCTTGTAACTGTGACTTCTACAAGCGTTTACCTCACACTATTACTCTACCTCCAACTCAATCAGAATCACTGCCTCTGCTCTACTCTGACTGACTCTGGGTATTTAACGGCAGCAGTCCAAATACATACTGGTCGAGTCCACTTGTATGAAAAAGGGATGTAATCCAAAACACCCCCCTCCACAATCCCTTTTTTTTTTGGTGGGGAGGGTAGTATTTTTGTCTCTTATGGTTGATAATCAGGGGTTCGACAAATTTTCTCTTCCTGTTTGACCTTCGCATTTCTGTGTCTTCCTGCCATTTTTCATTTATTATCTGTCCTAAATATTTAGTTTCATTTAGGAAAAAATCACACTTTTCTCCCTTTTACTTTGAACCCAAAGTCCTGAAGTCTTCTGAAAACTTCCTTTATGTGTGATGTGTGCTCTTCAACATTGTCGCTCTTAATTAGAATATCATCCAGATAAGCGGTCGCGAAATTCTGGCCCGTGAGCATTGTGTCCATCGTTTGCTGAAAAATTGCAGGTGCAACTTTTATTCCGAATGGTAGTCGGTCGAACTTGTACAACCCTTTGTGCGTATTAATGCAAAGGATTTCGTACTCTCTTCTTGTATTGGGATTTGTAGATAAGCCTCACTAAGGTCTATTTTTGAAAATATCTTACCGCCGTTGAGCTTTGTAAATATCTCCTCTGGGCTCGGTAGTGGGTAATGATGGTCTTTTATTGCCTTGTTGAGTCCCGTCGAAAAATCTGCGCATACGCGGATTTCTCCTGGCTTCTTTCTTCCTGCCCACTCGCTAAACTCTGTTTTTGATAGAATCCCAGTTTGTTCAAGTCTCTCCAATTCTTTGTCTATTTTATCTATAGTAGCGAACGGTACATTTCGCTTCTTTTTAAAAATTGGTTGGACGTTTTCTTTTAATTTTATTTTAGCCTTAAATTTGTTGCATCGTCCCAACCCGCTTGAAAATACCTCAGGAAATTGGCTATATAATTCTTCCTTTAATTTTATAGTATCTGATGGTTCAACCTCTAACTTTTTGCAAAAAGAGTTGATAGGTAGGTCCCAAACGTTGAACTTCTGCATCCAGTCGATACCTACTAGATTTTCAGTATCTTTCATGGCGTTTATCTTGAGTTTTTTTTTTTTTTTTTTGTTTTGCCGTGAAATCTTACATTCACGATTATTTCTCCCTCAAATTTTATTCGTTTGCCTGTAACCGACTTGGCAATTTTTTGTGTGTGTAACATGGTAGGTCTGTTGAGTTTTTTCCATGTCTGTAAGTTGATTATCGTGAGGTCAGAACCCGAATCCAGTTGTAATTTAACCTTTTATTTAAAATTTCCAGTTTCACATATTTCCTTCCGTTGGTGTTGTCATCGTTATTCATACTTGTAGCTCTTATTCTATTAGAATCTTTTCTATTTCTACATTGTGATGCCATTCAAGACAGTTTTTATATCTAAAGCGGCAATCCTTGTTCCAATGTAGTCCTCCACATCGATAACATGCTGATGGAGGGGGCTTATATTTGCTTCGATATTCGTCATAATTTGTCCTGTATGTTGTACTTTTTCTCTTATTATAAAATTTTCTTTTTCTTTCCGGGGAGGGTGAGAATCTTTTTTCATTGTCGTAAAATTTTAGTTTTCTTTCCGGGGGGCGGTGAAGAACGTAAACTTTTGTTTAACTTACGTATATGAGAAACAGCGGAATCTTCAATGTCCTTTGCGTCTTTCTTTATACTTAGAAATCTCAGGCAATCTTCCGATAATTGCTGTAAGGTTAGACCCGGTTCATTTTATAATTTTGCAAGCATTCTTCTGCGCATTTCGCTATCTTCGGTTGAAACTAACCCTTGAACAAAGATGAGACATTTGAAATTGTCCGGGGTTAATTCCGCTAGTTTGAAGTTGTCACAATGTTTATTTACGATTGCGGCAAGCGTGGAATAATCTTCATTATCGCCCTTTACCAGGTTAAAGCATTTCCACCTACTGTGGAAGAGTGATGTTTTGGGGCTGAAGAGTTCTTTAAAACATGCTACTGCTTCATCAAATGTAAACTCGTTCGTCTTTTTTGGCAAGATATAATCCACGAACTTTGTATATTCTTCAGTTCGTAATTTTCTAAGCAATAGACGTAGCTTTTTGCTTCTGTCCAATTTTGACAGTCTATGTTAAAGATGTTTCATGTCTTCTGAAATAATCTCCAAAATTTTTGTCCATAT
This sequence comes from Acanthosepion lycidas, assembly GCA_963932145.1. Taxonomy (NCBI): domain Eukaryota; kingdom Metazoa; phylum Mollusca; class Cephalopoda; order Sepiida; family Sepiidae; genus Acanthosepion; species Acanthosepion lycidas. The sequence goes on from OZ010583.1 coordinate 66,204,285, forward strand.
CTAGAGAATATTTGAAAATCTCTATGATATTCCACACTGCGTCTTGCGAAAAAGTTGCTTCTTTTTCAATATCTAATTGCTTGTTGCCCGCTACTTTCAATATTAGTTCCTGGAGCTCTATTTGTCTTTCTAATTGCTTTTGCTATTTTTCTTCCATTCGTTCTTGTAGTTTAATTATTGATCATTTTGGTGTTTTATCAGTTCTACCAAAATATTTTTAAAATCTTCCATGATAACTCAATTTTACGTATTTTTACTCCTCGTAACTGTTTGTCGCTAATTTGTTGCGGACGAGGGGAGGATTTTTCTATTTTTTTCTTCTCGTGTGAGTTCGAATCGCTCGACGCGAATTTGTTGTTTTTTCTTCCTGTGTGTGTGTGCCAATTTGCTTGTTGGACGACGAGGGAAGATTTTTCTTTTGTTGATCTTTTCTTTTTCGCGTGGGTTCGAATCTTTGTCGCCAATTTGTTGTGTATTCCGAGATGAAATCCGGTCTCCAATGAATGACAAACGCAGGAATGAAAAAAAAAAGAATGTCCTTTTCTCACATATGTTACTATGTGAGAAAATGACATTATTTTTGCACCAACCTAATAAAATCTTAGTAAAGATAAGCAAAGCCTAAATAGAAGCCTTCTTTTGTGGGAATGTATTTAAATATTGTACATCTAAGTTATCAGATACAAATATACAAAATAATCGTTTGTATCCTCAATATGAAATATTAACATTAAGAGTAGAATTGTAGGTTTTCATCAAGGTGGGATATCATCCTGATAATCTCCTGCACAAAGAAACTATTCTTGTGTCATTGTCTATTACAAAGCTAATTGGTCTGTGAGAGATTTGGCATGCCTAGACATACGACAAGCAAACGTGATGGCTAAAATATACAGTTCTTTATTACAGAAAGCAAAACCCGCGAAAGTGATTACACAGTCTATAACTTCCAACTATAAATTAGTTTCCATAAGGAGCATCACAAGGACTGCAAAAGAAGCTGGTTTTACTCGGCAATTTCTATAGTCAAAGGACGTACAGATCAGCACATTTTGGTTGAGTATGGGAGATATGATTCTTCTGTGAAGATTTCCGAAAATCTGCCTTTGAAAACTTTTACATCAACCAAATATTTTTCTTGCGATTATAAGATATGTTATATAATCAGAAATTATCAGAAATTAATTCTAAGGAATTCAAATTCAACGTTGTAAATCAGTTTCTACAGTCCTTTGTTTGTTTGTTTGTTTGTTTTTTCTTCTTCTGTTCCCTTATGCAAATCTTAAGTAAAGTTTTTTGGGTTTTTTTCAAATTTAATTTTTTCAGTTCCCACAGAAGATTAAGTATATCTCTTTTTCAGTATTTAAATTCGGTATATCTGGGCAGTAATTCATCTTTTAATCATGTACTTTTAAAGATACTCGACATTTTGAGTCTATTATATGCAATGATCTTTTTTTTAGTATTTGCGTTTGTTCTAAATTTGAATTGATGCTTGCACAAACCGATATTTCGACGAGAAAATTGTATTTTTCTGCACTTTCTAGCAGTCTGTCAAACGGATGATAAGTTGTATATGCTCCGTAAGTTTTCTCTTGATAATAGTTTAAATATGTTGCGACTTGAATGTCTTAATCTCTTTTTCTTTTCGCTAAATCCATATCCAATGTTGTTTTTTCCTCTTCCTTTTTTCCTTTCTTCTCTCATTATACAAACATTTGTGTACGCTATCCATGAATAATGATTCACAATTATGTCAGATATTAAAGCATACATTTACACATATTTGCGTGTATGTCTATCGAATGAAATTGAGAGGTGAAATAGAAAGGGCGTTGCTGATCTTGTGACAGCAAATGATTCCCCATTTTTTTGAGTTTGAAACTGGGAAGGATTTTAAGGTTACTTTTCCTAACAAGATTGAAGAATGTGTTTTAAAATATTTAGTGTCCGATGTAGTCAATATAAATTTGTTTTTATATTTGCCATTTAAAAAAGATTAATTCAAGAAATAGTGCCAAATCTCAACTGAAATCATTAGATTAATCCCTAAATGAATTAGAGATGTTTGATACTGAAAGCTTTTAAATAATTGACATTATTTTAAATTTGGATATGTAAATATGCATTTGGATATGTAGATATGTATTTGGATATGTAGATATGTATATGTATTTTAAATTTGGATTTGTAAAATTATTTTAAATTCGGATATGTAAAATGGAAAATGAAAAATGGAAAAAATATTGACAGATGTAAAAAAAATTCTCTATGAAACATGGCAATATTAAAAATATTGCAGTAATACAAAGATGAAGTCTGAATAGAATTAGTTTCTTCATAAATGAAAGAAGCTTACTGCTTTCCTTTTTCTTTATATTTAGGGAAGATGCTTGCATCGGCGATCGTTATCACTTCTTTCGGCAAACAGTCTTTAACCATTTTACCGCAAGCCTTAGCATTCATATGTTTCATTTCTTCAGGTGTTTTGGCTCCAGCCAATTTGACGAATTTCTTGAACGATTCTGAAAGCCCTTCGGTCATTGTTGCTGATTCAGCCTGAAATGATATGCAAAATATCATTATCAAAGTAAATATGTTCTTGAAGGGTTCATTGATGTAGATACAAAGGCATTTAAATAAAATATAATTACTGTTAGAAGATAAACAGATATCTTTATGATTGTGTAAAAACAGACATAATGATGTCTGTTTTTACACACACATATATAATAATAATAATAATAATAATAATAATAATAATAATAATTATTATTATTATTATTATTATTATTATTATTATTATTATTATACATTTAATAGATATACGTGTTTGAGTAAACAACCTTGCTTTTTTAAACAGTTTAAAAACGTCCGGCCACTGCAGAGGTGAACTTGGAGAGTTGAGTTACTAAAGGTAATTAACTGAATCTGAAATATCTAGAAAAAGCATGGCACGTGTAACTATAACAATCTACCCCCGTGGACTAAATAAAGGGTTCGAATCGAAATTCGAAATTCACCTGAAGAAAGCCGGAATGTACAACGGCCGAAATGTCGTGAATATGGCAATAAAGATGAGGCCATCAGTCTGAACAATGTAAATAGTGTAAAGTAACAGATATAGGGAGTGAAATCACACCAATGAATAGAGCCAGCAAACCTCTATTTTCCCTCATAGTCACGACTCTTACTGACGCATTTTCGCCAAGGATGAACAAGAGAAAGTCCAAGATCATAAACGTCATCTTCTACAAAATGACACTACCTTAGCATTGTTAATTAATTCATTAAGACGCATAATGGATAGAAACTTAAATTACAAGTGCAACCCGGATTTTAAATCCAAAGAAAATTTTGCAATTGTATAAAACTAAAATCTGAAGCAGAAACAGTAGACAATAATCTGCGAGGGTGAACTTTATACAGAACGTTAGTAGTTGAAGTCATTTATCTCAAGTAACACATGCTGGCATTACTGTCAATTTTACACGTTTTTTATTGGGTGGTATTGGATGACGTCATTTTATTACTTTCATCTCACTGGGGTGGATTAAAATGCAAATTGTATTACTTTTATAATAATTGCAAATTATATTTACGTTTTTTTCACTTAAACTTAAAATCTGTTAATTTTTGGAGCTTTAAAAAACGCGACGTCTCTCCTTGAGCCATACATTATTTTGATTATATATTTTCTGTCGTATATACAATTTGAATAATACTATAGATAATTAATATGACGTAAAGGAAGAGAAAAATATAAATTTGACAAACATTGGGAAATATACTTTTTGCGTTATAATAGGGTTCTCACTTTCGGTAAATCAAGCAGCAGAAACTAGAAGAGTTGTCACTGATAGTGGGCTTTAAAGAATAAGAGGGGAGATGAAAACAGGAGTGATTAGAAAGAGGGAGTTAGACACGTTTGCGTTTATATTATAAAAAGTTGTTGAGAACCAAATCCCTTCCTCCTGTTATCATTGTAGGTATTACACTTTCAAAAATCAAAATAGTGCCACTCTACTACATGAGTCCTCATCAAACTTCGGTTAAATAAAAGATATTCTAAAATTTAATGATCGTAGATTTCATGAGTACACTACTAAGATGTGACGTGCAATCTTTATTTTGATTATATCGAATCTCCTTCCAAAATATTTCCAGTAACCCAACGGGATCTCAAACTTTTCAAATCTTCATTTTTTTTTTTTAAATAAAAAAACACTTTATAGTCTTTGTTAGAAGCAGAAGAGATCATATTGTTTCTGCAATATCCTGGTTTTGGCATTTCAACTTTTAAGCTTGTGTTCAGTAGGTGACTCCTGTTTCAAAATTCTAATTGAAAAAATAAATAAATACCAATTTTCAGAGCGGAAACAAATTTCTTTTCATTCAACAGACATTTTCATTCAGATTTTGATGCAGATGCAAAACTCAGAAAGTAACAAGTAATTTGTTCGTATTTAAGTATTAACACATACAAAGGAGTTGAGTTGTTATTATCACTTAATTTATTCATTTATTGTTTAATAATGGTTAATCTATAATACGCCTGTTTCATTACAATCGTTAATAATGGCTTCTCCAGATAACCTCATAATTGTTACAGTTGTCATTAAAGATTAACAAGTCAACAACACAAAAAAAATTTTAGCAATTCGCTACAGTCAAACAAAATGGTTGAATGAAATGGAACAGTTATAAATTATATTATCTCTATAGATTTTAGAAGAAAACATCTGATCATGGCTTAATACAAGTTAAAAGGATACGCGTTTTTGTGTATTTTAATTGCGTGCGCGTTCACATATGATAAAAAAGAAGCGCACAAAAGTTTGGGGTTTCTATCATGGAGCCTTTATTCTCTTTTTTTATCTAAACTCTAGCGAAGCAAAGTACTCAATGTCTCTTCGGTATGTCCATTTTCTTTTTCTTGGTTCAGAAGTTAGGGTAAGTAAATATAAGCATTGTATTCATGGTCGAGTTCAAGTCATTCTTGCGCTGAGTTGGAACAACCGAAGAGAAATCTTCACTTATTTCATTGGAAGACACGTGCGAGCGCCGTAAGTTGGAAAGTGGGAAGAGAGTTCAACTGTCAGTGGATAGAGGAAATTAACATTCTTTTCTTTTTATTATTCTCTATTATTATTTTATTCATCGACTCTGTTTCATTTTTCTACAGATTATGCCAAACATGCAAGAAAAGATTAAATCTTTTCAGTTTGATAAACAAGAAAACAAATGTGTATGTATTTTTTAAACTTTTATTAATACATTCACTCTTTTGTCCTTACTTTCTTCTGTAAGAGTCTGTTGGTTGAATTAAATAATAAAAAATACTAAATCAAATTAAGTAAAATCATTCTAATAATAAATATTCAGTATTCTACTTTTACATTATCTTTCTTTTTATTATTTTTCTCTTTGTAGGATTTGGAAACTATTATTGATCGTTAAAATAATCAATCTCAAAATGTTAAAAGACACCAAAGTCAGTTTATGTCATTGGTCCCCGATGTGGTAGATATCGACCCTGAGTGTTAATGGAACTCTCTAGGACCTTGATAAATCATTGAGTGTCAAAAGTTGGTCGATAAATGAATGGAGATCAAAACGAGTCAATAAACGCCGGAGGATTGGTTAAACTTTTTGGACTAAAAACTGAGATTCGTATAAGTCAAGAAATAAAAATAAAATAATCTAATAAAATACAATTTGATGAAACATATTTCTGATTTGTATGTAAACTAATTCAGTTCCAGCCGTTTCATTGATAACAAAATGAGAAAATTCTGAGATTAAATTGTTCGTTCATTTAAAATGCTGATTTTAACATAGGTACTTCCAAAGATTCGATAATAAATTATCATACCTGATATAAAAATGCCCAAAACTTAATAAAAACAAATTTCTATCGTCAAAATCTTTATGTTATTATTAAGCAGAAAAGCCAAAGGATTTTTATATTATTAAATTGTATTTTTTTAATCCTTTTTAGGTTAGAAATTTTGGTTAGAAATTTTGTTTTTCTTGCGTCAATGAGTGACCATAAATTAGTATGAAAATTTTAGCGTCTTTTTTTTTTTTATTAGAAAATTTTGGTAAAAAATATATTTTTACATCTGTTACCCCACCCCACCCCACTTATTTAATTTTATGAAATGTCGAGAAATTAATTTCTGTACCGCTTAATTAGTTACAAAGATGAGACCTTGGAGAATTTAAATCAAGTATTTTTGTCAAACAGGTCCTCCAGTTACACAAAATCTGCTCGGAATAAAATAAAAACTGCAATAAAACTAACCCAATATTTAATTAGAAATGCTTTTAATTGCCTTTATGAATAACATATATTAATTATGGACTCTATTTTCTTAAGAAAAAACATTTTTTTCGATGAATAATTAATTTTTAGGAGAACTGTTTTCATTTATTTTTAATTTAATTATAATATTTAAATTTGTAAATCTAATTCTGTATTAATTTGTAGTGGTCAAGTGATATTCTTATTAAGTAAAATGTATATTTACTAATCATAAATGGAAAAGATTATTACAATTCAGTGACACCCAGTATTTTTAAAAGATTTAAAAAAAAAATTTTTTTGTGTGTGTGTGTAAACATGTCGACTTTCTGCAAATACGGGTGTCCATACACGTTATCAGAAAATAAGAACGGTAACTCTAGTAAATTTAAAATTTATTCGTAATTTTCTAACATTTCTTCAATAAGCGTCTTCGTAAGTAAGACTTAAAGTACCTAAAATTCGATACAATATTAGATTATCTAGAACATTTTCTAATTTTTTAAGATTACTGGATAATTAAAAAATATATAAAAAATAGGATGTTCATGTTGTAATTTTTCCTGCAATGTACCCTTTATTTCAAAATGTCAAACATTAAAAACAGACATTCGATAAATTTGTCAACACCTAAAAACACCCACCTCTGTGTTAAAATGTTTTCTGCGATATTTTAAATAAAAAGTAAGTAATATTTGTTTAAAATCAGATTAATTAAACTTTAAATCAGTTAATATGCTTCAAATAAAGTTTCAGGAGAGTATATTTTATTTTTGAAAAATAGTTTTAATAAAGACTTGTTTAATAATATAGTCGATTTAAACGATTTAAAAATAATTCCAATCAATTTGAATTCTGTTTGAAATACGGCAAATATTAAATTCAATCTATTAACTTGAAATTAAAATTAAAATAAAAGAAAGATTTTTCATTTTAAAATGCATTGTGGCACCCTGCATTTTTAGAAAGACTAAAAAGAGATATTCATAGAAATATGATTTAATTTTTATTCGGTTTATTAACCAGTTGTTAGTTATTTAGAAACGAAGAATAATTGAGTTTTGAGAATAATTCTCTAACTGTATTTAGGCGATCCAAAGAGAAGAAGAAAAAAAAATAATAAAAAGAAAGAGAAAGAGGAATAGATAATACAAAACCCGGTCATAAGTAAAACTAAGACAAGACAGGTGTCAAAATATATCAGGTCAAATTACCTGACCGAAATCCAGGGAAATAGAAATTGTTATATTTGGTTGAAGAAATAGAGTTTGGAGATAATTAAATAAAACAAAAAGAAGAGGAAAGACAGAAACATAATACGAAACCAGGTCGTAAGCGAAAACACACACGTACGACCAGCACCTAACAAGTGTCAAAATTATCAGGTCAAGCACTTGAACTAATTCCATGTCCGCGTAGGATGGAAGTTGTTAAGGTTGGCTGAAACAATAAAGATTTTTTAGAACAATGGAAACGAAATTTTAATCGGAGGAAAGGTGTTTTTTTGTGTTGAGAGGGTGACCGGTGGAACTGTATACAGATTCTGACCTGTTAAAAATTGGAACCCCACGATGATGAAGTGGAGACATTTTCAATTCAGATAATTAAGATTTTTGACTATCAGGTCTGACCAAAAACAAAGAAGGAAAGAAAACGATTGTCTCGGCTCACAGATAGCGCCAATATTCTTTACTGAAGTCACATCTAATTAGCGGCAGGCTGTTTTGACAGAACCCAGGTGAGAAAAAGCCAAGATTATCATTTTTCGTACGTGTGAAAAAGGCCAAATTAGATTTTGTTTTTTTTAGAACAAGAACGATGTAAGCCACGCCCGATTGGAGACGGGAGGCGTCCCACCACAGTCTCATTAGCCGAAAGCGGTCACGTGATATGCGGAAAGAGGAGGGAGAATGCTCGATCAAGAACCATTGGTCGAAAACGGTCACCTGACATACGAGAGACCGGGAGAGATGGGTATGCGTCTTCCCCCCAGAGGCACTGTGAGGAAGTAGGGGTGAAAATAATAGCGATAATGGGAAATCAGAACTAATGCGACTTTTGGGATTATCGAGAGAGCCCTGACGCCGACAGACCCACCCCGGTTTGTTGCGGCGTCAATAAAAGCAGGACCCCAATCGACAAAGAGATGAGTTCAGCCCCGGACGGCAGCGAGAAGAGATCACCTCGGACGACAGAGAGTTGCGGCTGAGTTGCGGCAAGAAATCCTTCCAGCCCAAGTCGAAAACAAGAAATCCTTCCAGCCCAAGTCGAAAACAAGAAATCCTTCCAGCCCAAGTCGAAAACAAGAAATCCTTCCGGCCCAAGTCAAAGACAAGAGAAGTTCTATCTAAGTCGACGAAGAAGAAGATTACTCGAAAGCCGCGGAGAAGTTGCAGCCAAGTCGAAGACAAGGCCAAAGAGTTACTGGACGGAAGAAGAGGAAGAAGTTAAAATCAAGCCCAGCCGAGAACAGAATTCGACCCAACCAGATCGAAGTGAAGAAATACAACTCAAGTCGAAGAGAAGAATCAACTGCGAATGATTGATAGAAATTAGCCCCAGTGTCGAACTAAACCACACTCCGACATACACAATTCTAGAGAGTAGACAATTCGAAATCGTTAAGTTGTATGATAGAAGCTTGGTGCCATAGTCCACAGAGCGGGTCGGGAATGAGAACAATTTTTCTTTATGTAACGGACATTAGATATAAAAGGTTGTCACCTTTTTTTTTTTTATCAGTAATTTTTTGTCTCGTGAGTTTTTTTTTTTTTTTTTTCTTTTACTTGTGTTTTGCCACCCCCGTCGGACTCAACTTGCATACGGCCCAATCCCTGCTGGTCCCGTCTGTCTAAGATCTAAACACAGCGTGGGTAGACAGACCGGAGATCAGTACAGTTGCTTTAGCAACCAGGTATTGGAAGCGGGTTGGGAAAGGCGAGGCTGGTGATCATCTAACCAAGAGGTTGGAGCGGCACGCTTGGAACCAGGAGGAGCGACCAGGAGGAGCGACGTCACAGTTGGCGCCGTAACCAAAGGATTCGACCCTGGGCCAGGTGTGTACCCGTCACAACTGGTGCCAGTGACCAGGATCAACCCTGAGACAGCCGCGTCACGTCACATCGATCGACCGCCGTTGCTGAAAATTCAAATAGAACTCAAAACGACCGGGACCGAAAGGAACAAGAACAGAATCGTCTGCAAGGTAGGACACCTTATTTTATTTCCCAACCTCGATTGTTGCTGCATAGATTGTCTTTCTCTGTAGACATGTCGGACTATGATTCGGATAGAGCAGTGGGGGGTGAAGAGGAAGTAAGGCGGGGGTTGTCAGTGGATTTAAGGAAGCTGTTAGGTGGACCGAGGGTCCCAGTATTTGATGGCAGCGGGAAGGAGTTTAAAAACTGGCTGGCAATCCTTGAGAAGAGCCGAATCATCTACGAGCTTTCGGACCAAGAAACCCTGTATTTGGCATACGATGCCACAAAGGGAAAAGCGTCTGAGTTCGTGAGGGGGCTCTTGGAAAATCAACCCTGCTTGTCTTGGGAAGAGATAAAAAGACTGCTAACCAAAGAGTTCGCCGACGAAGGTACGGCCATAGAGGCCATGAGGGCCCTTTTAAAACTGACACAGCTACGGGATGAAACCCCGGGAGAATTAGGGACCCGAGCGGGGAAGCTATCATCGTTGGCATTCCCCGAAGTGGTCAGGGATAATGCAGTTATGCAGGCCCAACTGGCGGACCTGTATATAGAGGCGCTGAGCGACGAGCGTGTTCGTCACGACGTACTGAAGGAAGGACCGCTCAGACTGTCGGCAGCGGTGGAGCTGGCCAGGGAGAGCCAGGGCGTGTGGGATAAAGTGAAGAGGTGTGGGAAGAAGCAGATGCCAAGTCAGGAGGCTGGAAAGAGGGGGTAGGCGGAAGACCCCCCGCGTGGAATCAGAGGGTTAAGGATGAGGTGGATCGGGCAGAATTATGGGAGGAGGACCCCAATAGAAAAGCATGGTTTATAAGCCCACGCCGGGTCGATACGGGCTGGTCTGCTGGACCTGTGGGCACGAGGACCACAGGGCGGCGGAATGTCCGACGAAGTGGGGGTTACCCCCAGACTTCGATCAGGACAGATGCACCAGGTGTGGTAAGAAAGGACACCTGGCCAAGTGGTGCGGGCTGAGGAAGGGTGCCCCACCGATATTAACAAAGAAGGCTGAGCCCAAGAGACCGGCCCAGGGAAAAGCCAGCGGGCCACCCCGGAATTAAGAGGGAGGGTGGCCCAGTTAAAAAGAAGAGAAATAAAAACTTGGACCAGTGGACGGGCGAACCGCTTGAATAGAGGACGGGTTCCCCCGGGAATAGACACAAGGCCAACCCAGTTGAAAAGGAAAAGAGCAAAATGTTGGACATGTGGTCGGGCGGGCCACTTTGCGGCAAGCTGTCCAACAAGAAGGTGCTGGTTTTGCAGGAGGCCAGGACACCTGAAGAGAAACTGTATCCTTAGAAACGAACGCGGGAGACCGGGAGAGGTCCGGCCGGGGTCGCCCAGGTGCAGGGGGCGCAGAACTCCACCTCATGAGAAAAATGAAGGTGATTTATGCTCTCCAAAAACTGGACTACTATTTAAATGGTGCGGTCTTTACTATAAAAACAGACCACAAACCTTTGCAGTACCTATTGCAGGCAGAGTGGACAAATAATAAGAAAATTCAACAGTGGGCACTTAAGTTAAGTGGCTACCACTGTAAGATAGAGTATTTGGCAGGAAAGGAAAACACGTGCGCAGATTTACTCTCAAGAATACCGAAACAACTGGAAGAAAGATCTGTAAAGGTAGAACAGGGAGTAGATGATAAAGCCTATAGAATAGGAGTAATTAACTCTAATAAGCTAAAAGATCGCCCTATGTTAGAATCGGACGAAGAAGGGGACGCCCAGATAATAACCGATCCCTACTGGACAGAAGGAATTGAGAAGGAGCAAGCAGACAGTGAAATAGCTGCTCTGAGAGAGAAGGTGAAGGCAGGAGAGACCACCAAGTATGCCATAATAGAGGAAAGGCTGTATTATCTCTCAGGCAGGGATGAAGAAGTCAAGCCCAAGTTGTATGTGCCCAAAAGTTTAAGACCAGAGATATTGGAGCAGTGCCACGAGAGGTTGGGTCACATGGGAATTGATAGGACATGTGATCTCATAGGAAGAAAGTACTATTGGCCCAAACTGTACGGAGAGGTCACTAACTATGTTCGGAGTTGTGTAGTGTGCCAGTCGCAGAGCAGAAGGCAGGAAATGGCACCCTTGGAGGAAACAGACGTACCAAACTTTCCCTTCGAGAAGGTGAGTATGGATGTATCAGGACCATATGGAGAAACTGCACAAGGAAACAACTATATAGTGAGTTTTGTCGATTGGCTAACAAATTGGCCTGAAGCATTTGCAGTACCAGACAAGAAGGCCAGAACTGTGGCCGGGTTGATAATAAGTGAAATCTTCCCTAGGTATGGTGCCCCTGCGCAATTGGTAACAGACAATGGCACGGAGAATGTGAACAGCATCATGAGAGAAGTTTTGACAGGTTTGAATGTAGAGCACATAAAAACATCCCCATATCACCCCCAGGGAAATGCTAAAGTGGAAAGGTTTCATAAAACCTTGGGAGATGTATTGGCCAAGCTGGTCAGAGAAAACACTGGAAATTGGGACTTGTATTTGACGCAGGCTCTGGCGGCCGTGAGGTTTACGATAAACGAAACCTCCAGATTTTCTCCTTACTTTTTGTTGTTTGGCAGAGACGTGGTCCTGCCTGTGGATAACCTACTGAAGCCCCGAAGAAGGTATATGGGAGAAGATCATCATCAACTATTGCTGGAACAGCAACATAAGATATTTGTACAGGCCAGAAGAATAATAAAGAGGGCCCAGAAGAAAAGAAATGAGAGGGTGAATGCTGAAAGAAAGGTAGTAGAATTGAAGGTTGGAGACCCTGTCTACTATAAAATCCACCAGAGAGAGGGAAAGCTGGACCAAAGATGGGAACCGTACTACCGGATAGTAGAGCAGACGGGCCCAGTATCATATGTAATATGGGATCAAGTGACAGGACGAGCGAGGAGGGTTCATGCCAATGATCTGAAGAAGGCTGAAATAGCTAACCTGGAAATGAGCGAGCCGAGGCCTAAGAAGACAAGGAAAAGGAAAGTAACTCTGGTTGAACCGGAAGAAATGGAAACGGAAGAAGACTCCGAGGAGGATGCGGAGATAGGTCGACTTGGCCAGATAAACGAAGCAGTCCGAGTGACAGAGTTGGAACCCTCAGCGGGGATTGGCGATGTTCAGTCGTCGACTGAATCGGTACAGAGAAGACCCCGTGAGATCGCCATCACACCCCCATGTCCGAAGAAAAGGAAGAAAAAGACGAGGAGGTCCAATCAAGCAGTCGAAGGCTCTAAAAAGAGGCACCCTGAACAGGACGAAGGACCCAGCGAGTGGGAGGAGGAGGATCGAATACCCCTTTCCCAGCTCAAGGAAAGGATAAGGAACAGGAGAAATTTAGACATAGAGTCGAAAGGTATTGAGGACATTCAAGGCGAAGACTCTAAACAGAAAGAAGAATCAGGAGATGAAGAAGAGGAAAAAAAAAAAAACCTCCTGGACGGAAGTTAGACACAGAAAGAAGGTTAGAGGTTGAACAGGAATCACCTCAGAAGATGAGATCAGGGAGGGAGAAGAACCCCAAATCTCAGTAGAACAAAAGGGCTGTGCAGAATACAAGCATTTAGTGTCGACAGATAACGACACTGGCTCATCCAAAATCCTATTGGCTGACTATGGTAGATGTGAGTGGAGGGGATGGAGTCGCGGGCTGCACCTCACAAGGGACGGGAGAAGATCATTGGCATTGTTGATTGATCACCAGTGGTGTCATGAAGTACAACCTTTAGAGTGGGCGCCACGCACACCTGACCAGACCATTCTGTCCGCTAGAGGTTAGTTAGAGGAGGGAAGAGCTGAACTTAGTAAGAAGTTATAAAATAATCGAGTGATGAGTTGAGCGACACGAAGTAGTTGTGAAGAATAACAACAAAAGAATTTCGTTACCTTTCAGGAATGATCAAGATGAAAGGGTTGGTTATGACGATGATGGTGGTAGCCACGCTGATGGTGACGATGGCGGAAGCTGGGAAGCGCAGCCGAAACACCATTTTTAAAAAAACGAGCGAAGTAATAATAACCAGGTCTAAGTGGTTGGTCACATTCGTGATAGATTTGAACCCGTATGAGTCGCTACTAAATAAGTTAGGAAACGAGCTAACGCAACTGGATGCAGCCCGGTTGAAAGTAGGACAAGATTATCCCAAGCAAAAAGGGTATCTCAGTTTATTGCACTCCCTAGAATCAGAAGCCACTATGATAGAGGCTCAATGGAAAGACATGCAAAACTACCTGCAGGGAATAGAGTTACTGCAGACGCGGGAAAGGAGATCCGTAGTCCCGATTGTGGGAAAGGCATTGAGTGTCCTGTTTGGAACAGTGACTGAAGATGACGTTAAATTCATAAGAAGGAAACTGGGAGAAGTGGAGGTAAACCAGAGGACGCTTGCCCAGGTGGCAAGGGAGAGTGTGACAATATTAAATGTGACAAGGTTAGAGGTGTCCAAAAATAGAGCCAGAATCAATTGGTTAATAGACAACCTGGCGAGGTTGAGACAAGAGGTAATTAATAATACAGAAACTGTAATGATTGAATTACAGGAAATGAGCGGATTCATGCAAAAATATTTCCAGCTGATAACAATTACGAATAAGGTACGACAAACGAGTCAGTCGTTGACGACCTTGCTGGAACACGTGAGGGCGCAATTAGACATGCTGTCATAAGGACACCTCTCCCCAAGCATAGTAAACCCGGGTCACCTAAGGGAAGCGCTACTCGGAATACAGGCCGAGTTACCCCACCATTTAAGGCTGCCGGTGGACCCCACCAAGGAATTGTGGAAATATTATAATGCACTAGGATGTGTGACCTTGTTAGAAAATAGGCGACTATTGGTTGTAATATCTGTTCCGTTGTTAGCGAGAGTGTATTCGAGATATACCAGGTTATAAACTTACCCATCCCCTACCCCAGAAGAGATCAAGGTTTAGGAATGATAGCAAGGTACAAGGTGGAAGCAGACTACATAGCTTTAAATTCAGGGAGAACGAAATTCATGTTGCTATCAGCTGAAGAAGCTGGAAGGTGTAGAGATGATGCTCTAGGGACTTGTACCTCGTTAAGCCCTATCTATAAAACTGGTAATCGCAGAATGTGCATACTAGAATTGTTTGATGGGAAAAGGGAAGGAATCAAAAGAATCTGCCAAGTGGAGGTATTAACAAACACGGCATTACCACAAGCTATCAGTGTTTCAGACGGGGTGTGGGCAGTAGCCACACAGAGACATATCAGCTTGTCTAGGGTATGTGGGGGAGAGTCCACAAGGACATTAAGAATAAGACCACCGTTATCCCTGGTGACGCTACCCATGGGATGTTCGGCGGTTGGAATATCCATTTCCTTACCCCCCTATTACCAGGAAGAAGAAAGATATGAAGAGAAAGATTCAATCATAGAGATGATTGGTAGAGGCTTAGTCAATTGTACAGAATTATGAGAGCCGATAGTGAAGAGATTCTCTAATGTTACCTTAAATAAGATGCCAGTATTAATGAAGCCAATAGAAAAGATCGATATGGATCAATTGAGAGACAAGTTAAGTGCGTTGGGAAACGAAGGTGTGGCTTGGGAAGACGATGAGCAGATCGCGATAAGTTGGTCAATAGTAATGGGTACATTCCTAGTTATAGCCATCGGGGGTGTATTAATATGGAAGGTTAAGAGTAAGAGGAGATTAGCGAACGACAATCTAGTGAGCGTGCAGCAACTCGAGAGGGAGATGCCGAGCAGTGTTCCTCGCTCAGACAGGACGGGCGAAGAAATTGCTGAAAGACCAACGGAGGAGGCTGGCGTGAGACCACCACGTGCGGCAGAAAAACCTCCCACAGCGGAGAGGAAAACATTGACCAAGAAGAACAAACCATAGTAAACACATCTGCACCCACAGACACACGCACATATTACTTTTGCATGTAGAAAAAAAAAAAAAAAAAAAAAATGAAAAAGAACATTACCCTTGCATGTAGAACAAAAGAAGATGAAAAAGAACATTACCCTTGCATGTAGAACAAAAGAAGATGAAAAGAACATTACATTGCATGTAGAACAAAAGAAGATGAAAAAGAACATTACATTGCATGTAGAACAAAAGAAGATGAAAAGAACATTACATTGCATGTAGAACAAAAGAAGATGAAAAAGAACATTACATTGCATGTAGGAAAAAAAAAAAAAGATGAAAGGAACATTACATTGCATGTAGAACAAAAGAAGGTGAAAAGAACATTACCCTTGCATGTAAGAAAGTAGAATAGAATTGCATGAGACAAATGCATGGTGCATGTTAAATGATGTAATTGGGTTTAGGTGTCATTTACGGGTAAATGACAAATCGGTTAGGGGAGGATTGTGGCACCCTGCATTTTTAGAAAGACTAAAAAGAGATATTCATAGAAATATGATTTAATTTTTATTCGGTTTATTAACCAGTTGTTAGTTATTTAGAAACGAAGAATAATTGAGTTTTGAGAATAATTCTCTAACTGTATTTAGGCGATCCAAAGAGAAGAAGAAAAAAAAAAATAATAAAAAGAAAGAGAAAGAGGAATAGATAATACAAAACCCGGTCATAAGTAAAACTAAGACAAGACAGGTGTCAAAATATATCAGGTCAAATTACCTGACCGAAATCCAGGGAAATAGAAATTGTTATATTTGGTTGAAGAAATAGAGTTTGGAGATAATTAAATAAAACAAAAAGAAGAGGAAAGACAGAAACATAATACGAAACCAGGTCGTAAGCGAAAACACACACGTACGACCAGCACCTAACAAGTGTCAAAATTATCAGGTCAAGCACTTGAACTAATTCCATGTCCGCGTAGGATGGAAGTTGTTAAGGTTGGCTGAAACAATAAAGATTTTTTAGAACAATGGAAACGAAATTTTAATCGGAGGAAAGGTGTTTTTTTGTGTTGAGAGGGTGACCGGTGGAACTGTATACAGATTCTGACCTGTTAAAAATTGGAACCCCACGATGATGAAGTGGAGACATTTTCAATTCAGATAATTAAGATTTTTGACTATCAGGTCTGACCAAAAACAAAGAAGGAAAGAAAACGATTGTCTCGGCTCACAGATAGCGCCAATATTCTTTACTGAAGTCACATCTAATTAGCGGCAGGCTGTTTTGACAGAACCCAGGTGAGAAAAAGCCAAGATTATCATTTTTCGTACGTGTGAAAAAGGCCAAATTAGATTTTGTTTTTTTTAGAACAAGAACGATGTAAGCCACGCCCGATTGGAGACGGGAGGCGTCCCACCACAGTCTCATTAGCCGAAAGCGGTCACGTGATATGCGGAAAGAGGAGGGAGAATGCTCGATCAAGAACCATTGGTCGAAAACGGTCACCTGACATACGAGAGACCGGGAGAGATGGGTATGCGTCTTCCCCCCAGAGGCACTGTGAGGAAGTAGGGGTGAAAATAATAGCGATAATGGGAAATCAGAACTAATGCGACTTTTGGGATTATCGAGAGAGCCCTGACGCCGACAGACCCACCCCGGTTTGTTGCGGCGTCAATAAAAGCAGGACCCCAATCGACAAAGAGATGAGTTCAGCCCCGGACGGCAGCGAGAAGAGATCACCTCGGACGACAGAGAGTTGCGGCTGAGTTGCGGCAAGAAATCCTTCCAGCCCAAGTCGAAAACAAGAAATCCTTCCAGCCCAAGTCGAAAACAAGAAATCCTTCCAGCCCAAGTCGAAAACAAGAAATCCTTCCGGCCCAAGTCAAAGACAAGAGAAGTTCTATCTAAGTCGACGAAGAAGAAGATTACTCGAAAGCCGCGGAGAAGTTGCAGCCAAGTCGAAGACAAGGCCAAAGAGTTACTGGACGGAAGAAGAGGAAGAAGTTAAAATCAAGCCCAGCCGAGAACAGAATTCGACCCAACTAGATCGAAGTGAAGAAATACAACTCAAGTCGAAGAGAAGAATCAACTGCGAATGATTGATAGAAATTAGCCCCAGTGTCGAACTAAACCACACTCCGACATACACAATTCTAGAGAGTAGACAATTCGAAATCGTTAAGTTGTATGATAGAAGCTTGGTGCCATAGTCCACAGAGCGGGTCGGGAATGAGAACAATTTTTCTTTATGTAACGGACATTAGATATAAAAGGTTGTCACCTTTTTTTTTTTTATCAGTAATTTTTTGTCTCGTGAGTTTTTTTTTTTTTTTTTTTCTTTTACTTGTGTTTTGCCACCCCCGTCGGACTCAACTTGCATACGGCCCAATCCCTGCTGGTCCCGTCTGTCTAAGATCTAAACACAGCGTGGGTAGACAGACCGGAGATCAGTACAGTTGCTTTAGCAACCAGGTATTGGAAGCGGGTTGGGAAAGGCGAGGCTGGTGATCATCTAACCAAGAGGTTGGAGCGGCACGCTTGGAACCAGGAGGAGCGACCAGGAGGAGCGACGTCACAGTTGGCGCCGTAACCAAAGGATTCGACCCTGGGCCAGGTGTGTACCCGTCACAGCATTTTAAACCTTAAAAATGTTTTTGTGGGGTGGGGTACCTATTTGAATATAAAATATTGAAAAGTCTTCGAATGAATTACAAAATTATTAACTTTTCCCTCTATTTTCTTCTTGAAACAAATAATAGACTATTCTTATTGGAAAAAACCACTGAAATTTTTATTTTAATTCAAATAATTTGTTATTAAATTCTTCATTTAAATTTTCATGCTGTTTTCCGAGATTTAAACGAAGTTGTGACAATAAGTCTATGTTTCTACCAGTTAAAAGAAAAAAAAAAATTCATTTTCATTTATTACCGAACCAAACTTCAAAAGGAGCCGATATGTTGGCTTATACTGGTTTGACCCGACGGAAAATTTATTTTTTCCCACCCCACCCGATGTCCATTTCAATCTCAATCAAATTGGGTTTGTATGTACGTTAGGTGTGTGCATGTGCATATATTAAATGGTACACGCATACAATCTTCATACACACAGGTACATCATATGCTTTTCTTTCTTTTTATTTATGTATTTTGGAGTCAGACATTAAATTAGCTTTAGCAATTCTGTTAATCTGGAAAGTAAATGTATAATTTGTATTAATAATTTCTTCTTGAGTCTTAGATTGTAGTTATTTTATAATTGTGAATTAAATGAGTATAACATCTTATTCTTATACATAAAGTTAGCCAAAATCAGAAATCGACCAACTGCCAGTTCTGATAATAAAGAAACACTGAAAGCATCTTCCTAACAGAATGTCTCTTAATATAACAAAGAAAAGTTATTCCGTATACAAATGGTGGGAAGATCATCATACCAACTATTGAAGATGTGATTGAAACTGTTATAAAGAAAGGCTGTTCTAAAATGTATGCCATTAAGTCAAGTACAAATACAAATAAAACGATGCCTCGATGAGATCACCGATGATGTGGAGAAAAACTTGATGTCTGAGCTTTGAATTGTTAAGGGGTTTTCGTTTGCTAATTACCTTCAAAGTGATACGAAAGGTGAGACAGTTTTCGATCATTAGGGGGGGATTATTTGAAAGGAAAAAAATGTTCCCTTCGGGATTACTACGCTGGCTACTGGTGATGCAGCATTAATAGTTGACTGGTAAAGTGGATTTTCCACCTTACACCAAGAAAAAGTTAATGATTTGCCACTTTCTATTCTCCTTACCTATAAAGTTTGGTCTGCGTGCTTCAATGACTTTATTCATCTGGACTGAAAAATTCCATATCTTATGTCTGTCATTTTCTACCACTGCCTCTGGCTGATTTTTATACTAATTCTCTTATACACTAAATCAAAACCTACTGTACCTACTTACCAATTCAATCGTCGCTTATTCTTCTTTTGTGCCAGCTTAGGACATTCACCGAGTACGTGGATAACTGTCTCATCAGCTATTCCACACATGCTGCATCTGCTCTATTCTTGTGGTCTGTTTATCTTGATTGTATTAATTCTTCTGATAACCATATTTTATCCATCTCTCAGTAATAATAATAATAATAATTATTATTATTATTATTAGTAGTAGTAGTAGTAGTAGTATTAGCATTATTATTATTAGTAGTAGTAGTAGTAGTAGTAGCAGGAGTAGTTAGCCAAACACGTAGTAAGAGAAATTGGAGCTAAAAAAATAAAAAACGTAAAGCTAAAATGAATTTTATCAAGAAACAATAGTTTAGGAAAATGGCAAAGGAATTTCTACCTTTAAATAAAAATGAATTATTAATTTTTCATACATGCCTTGAGTGGCAATGTGTACTCAAGTATTTCATGAAGGCGTCGATGGTCTAAAAAAAATTGAAGACCCCTGCTTTAAATAAGTGCAAGATACTTCAGGGATATTTTAGACAGAATATTATACGACTCATAAAATAACGAAATGTATGCGAATGATGGGAACAATTACAGGCTTCACTTAATTTTTCGATTTGTACTAAAATTCATTGGAAATTATTTTGATAAATGTGTGTAAAATGCTTTATTATTATTATTATTTATTGTTTTACCAATCCTCCCACTTATGTCCTTTAAATAGTAACCATCTACCGGTAATGTAAAGGTTAACCATATCAATGTGTCTAATGAAATTCTTATGGTTGAATTTTAATTTTAATTTTGTGACGG
Source organism: Acanthosepion lycidas (assembly GCA_963932145.1). Taxonomy (NCBI): domain Eukaryota; kingdom Metazoa; phylum Mollusca; class Cephalopoda; order Sepiida; family Sepiidae; genus Acanthosepion; species Acanthosepion lycidas. Next base: position 66,224,416 of record OZ010583.1, read on the forward strand.
TTAAATTCTCAGACACTTTGGATTATTTGATTGACAAATCAATCAAAATATGTTAGAAATTTATTTTGAGTGTAGAATATTTCAACATATTTCAATGAGAAATATAAACAAAATTAACTAAGGAACTGAGTGAAAAAACAGTTTATAGTGTTACAGAAGAAGGTAATGCATCAACTAAAAAAATGAAAATTAAATTACGCATGCAAAACATTTTCGGCCAACAACAAAATAACACTACTTTTTCGAGTAATGTTTCTTTGCCTATTCACATCTATCAATCAGTTTATATTTGTGAATATTTTTGTCAAGCAGGGATTATTCAGTTAATTATTGAAGAGGAGTTCTGTCCCGATAGTCAGCTTCACAAGCATAGTCTTGTGCCAGATTTTTTATAAAGATCTAGTTTTCTAGTTCGTTCATTATTCGATTTTTTAATACCTTCTCTTCATTTCTTTCTTTCTTTTATTATTCTTCCTCCCTCTCTCTCTCTCTATTTCCTACACTCTCTCGATTAATTCCTCTATCTCTCCTTTCGTACTTTTCGCTGTCATACCGTTTCCTTTTTAATATAATTCATTTATTTTTTATTTGTCTTGATTTCACGTTTCCTTTTCAAATTTTATTCTACTCCGTTTACTTCTTTTGCTTATAATTTCTCTTATTCTCCCTTTCCTTCTTACTCCCCCGCTCTCTCTCTCTCTCTTTCTATCTCATTCTCTCTGTGAGTTTGTGTGCGTGTCTCTCTCTCCCCTAAAAATACCCTTATCTCCAAAACATTCAAACTGAACACTTTTGTTTCAGCGTAAGCGCTATCTAAATCAGTGACTCCCAAACCCGGCGTCATAGGAAACGAGGTGGGACTGCAGTGATCACTTACTTGAAATGAAATCTCGAAGAATCTGCGAAAGATAGCGTGTAATTTTCTGATAAATACTGAGCATCTGGCTGGGTGGTTAGAACGTTAGGATTCCATCCATGAAACCCAGGTTTGAGTCTCACCAATGTGGTAACTTTTGATACGGTTCTGGAAAGATGAACACAGCTTGCGGTACAGTTGTGAAGTGCCTGAAAACAATATTCACTGTTGACAGTGAAATTAGATAGGCGCAACTGTTCGGAAGTTGTCGATGGTTGTGCTAGCACGAAGTCACAAGTCATCGTGACTGAGGGTCTGAGCGGACTGATCTTGTTCAAACTGATAATCACGTCAGATTATACAATCAATCCAGAAACTATAACTAAGGTCTGCTCAGCATAATAGCAGTATAAATCACAGATTGTCTCTGGAAGTGTTGAACAAACACAAATCAACATGAGCAAGCGTCTGCAAAACGGATTAACAAACTAAGCGTAACATAAGAAAATTCTCGCAAACGAAAACCAGCCATTATACATTATTCTGATAAGTTCATTTTCACTCTAGATAAATATATAAAAACTAGTTTACATTTATTAACTCCAATAGCGATTTTTAAAGTTGAAAAAATACTGATAACTTTTGTAAAATTAGCAAAAAGCAACTAACTGGATCCTTGTAGGCATTTTACTGGGCTTATTTGAAAAAAAGAATAAACATTTCCGTTTTAGCAAAGGTTGAAAATGAGAAAACCCATCAAAGAAAGAAACACATTAGTTTACTGGTTTTTTTTTTTCGACTCAATCTTCATCATGTTACGCTTTCTCCCATTCTAATATAGACAATTATGTAATCACGTACACATAAACGCTCACATAAGCATACAATCTTTCAGAATCTCATATATACATACACACAATTACATAAATGCTGCATATAGACATCTTTATTGAATATGAACGTATCTCTCTAATCATCTTGTACACTTAATGTATTGATAAGAACTAATTATTCAATTTTTGGTTCACTAAAAAAAATCTATTTTAAAATAATAAAAGAAAGCAGAAATGCCCTCTACACGATGAGTCTGTGGTTTATACATAAATTTGCAATGGGTGTGTCCCGACGCTGACAGGTCAGACAGGTCGTAAACAAGACGAGAGTGAAGCTGCTACACGTTGTTAACTACATCTCCAGCCTTCCTTTCTCTTCAAATACAAACTTGATCTCATCTCTGGATAATGTTGGTAAGTTTTCAAATGGAAATCACCTCCTACTATATTGGAATAGGGTTATAAAAACATAGAAGTTGTAAGTAAAAATAGACGGGTCTGCTTGTAAATATAGTTTATTGATTGTTGGATGGTAACAACTATTCGTTAAAATATGTGGCTAGAAGAGCTAAATAGTCGAGAGAAGATTTTAATTAAGGCAACTTTTAATGATAGCTTAGTTTAATACGGTTCAAGACTAAATAGGGTGAAACTTGAATAGAAAATTGTTGCGTCAATCCTCTTGGTGAAGAAGACTTGTATACTTTAAAATTCAGTATTCAAAATCCTATTTGTATATCAACTACTTTAACCATGAGGCATACCACGTAGACATTTATTTCGATTAATCTGACATATTCCCAATTATACGAATAACAAAATGAGGATAGAAATCCGTCTGCGAGACCTGTTTGTTAACAAGACGCCCTAAATGATCTCCGATTGAAAACTATCCTGCTGCCATCTTGTTTATGGTGTGAGTTTTAAAAATTGAAACTAGAATGTATTTATGCAGATTAACATTAAATGTACAGCCAATAGATTATGTATAAAGAAAAATGCATTGAACATTGCTTGGTTATTTTTAAATAAAAAAAAAACACAAACTTTTAAAACGCGTATAAACATATATGCAGAGTAGATTTTATGGGTTATAGCACCACACATATGCGTATATACACATATGCACACACACATATATACATACACATGACAGATTCATAAGAATTGCAACTATAGACGGTTTCTTGAAGTGTAATCTATATTCTCCAACGTGTAGATAACATTATTTTAACTATACACACTTTAATAAAAATGCATCTGTAAACTGAAAAAATAAAGGCATATAAAAACAACGGCGTATTTGCAAGATAAATTCAAATTCATGGCCATTCTATTTTATGGACTTTATGAAAGATGATAGTTAGTGCCAGTTATCCGTATTCTGCGCAGCGATAATATGACAGTTGCTTTACAAGTTGTAATTACTTGTTCTACTATGACTATCCATATTTTACTAGAATCAAATCAGTATCTAAAATGATATTAGTCAAAGTACAAAACACTTCTGATTCTTTCAGGTGAAATCTACGTTATAAGGAACCAAGTTGAGATTACAAGAAATAGTAAAAATCTGAAGAAGTAATTATTTCAATAAAATTAATTCAATAAATCGTTATAGAAGAGTGAAATAAATAAATAAATAAATAGAAGGTTTTGAAAAGTAGAGTATAAGAAATAAAGTAAGGACGTTATAAAAAGGTGAATCAAAACTTTAGCATCCCGCTACCACCTTTTTTATCAATATCAATTTTCGTACAAAAAGTGGATCACAAAACTTATTCAGCTTAATATATATTTTCAGAAAATCTCTAATTCTAATTGGTCACTTATTAATAACATCGACCTAGTTCTTGACCTAACCACAAAATAATTCCGCCAAAATCTGTCAAGCCTCTGTGAGCCTGACATGTGACCAAAGTTAGCAATAAAATATGAAACGTCTTTCATCTTCGAATCCTTTGAACTCGTCACACAGTTCCAGGCTTTACGTTAAAGTTCCTTAACATAATTTCAGCCTGAGAGAAAACTCACTCACACAGCAATATTTTATCACGAACAATCAACTCAAGTTTTCCACATTCAACTTAATACACGAATCTTTTTCATACGCTTTCAAGCTCAATGTTAATTATTTCAATTAACATAAACACAGCTTGTTAAGAACCACTTACTTCAACTAGAATATTCTCTTCGAACAAGTGAAAACAAATCAAAGAGCGACAATTCCGTAAACCTTAAAGTAAGTCGTAAAAAATATTTCTCTACTTTATGTACAAACTTGGTTTATTTTTTCTTAAATTACTATAATACACACTTTCTCATTATTGTACAGATCATTCAACAAATTATAATCTATCAAACCAGAACTTTGATAACTTTTCATCTAAACATAAAAGGACGTTTTAACTTTTTAAAACTACCTTTTTACTCCAGTACCTCTTGGTTATATAAATATTTTATTCATTGTTGTGCAAAAACTGTTGTTTCTCATGTTGTCCTTATTCTATGTTTGTTGAAAACTAAAATTTAATGTGAGAGGAAATTGTTAATTTCATCACGCAGCCTAATTTACTCAACAATTTTTTATTTATGTAATTGAACACAACCTCCAATTAACACAACCTCCACAAAACAATCGAAAGAGAATGTATGAATAGAAGAATAGCAGGCGAAAAGGAAAATATGAGAGAATTGGTAATAATAGAAGAGAGATGATATTCAGGATAATCAAATATGAAGATAGGGAGTTAGAAAAGAAAATAATGAAAAAAAATAAACGGGAAAAAGAGTATATATGGAAAAAGAAAGATAAAATAAACGAATCAAGGAAAGTAGAAACGAAAATAGTGAGTAGTAATCAACAAATACAGAAGGCTTGAAATAGAAAGAAAGGAGACGATAGGAAGATGAAAATTAAAAAAAAAATAGTCTATCAGAGTTTGTTTTTTTTACAACAATATACACCTTGTACAAGGCCCAAGAGCAACTCGAGGTCGAGGGTTGGAGAGTAAGAGGTACAGTTTATGGGGATATATGGGAAAAATAACTTGATGAGGTTAAGATTAGCGAACGTGGAAATATCCTCTGGGGAGTCGGTTCCACTAAGCAGCGGTTCGTGAAAAGAAGTAGAATTTACATCTCACTACTAATGGAATACGAAAGAAAGGAGGCAGGGTTCGTTACAATATGCGCGTATAAAATAATATTATAGTTCTATATATCAACGTTCCCAATAATTTGCGATGCTGTTTTGACGGCCACAAAATAAGCCTAAGACTGACTGTATGAAGTGGTGCTGAAAAGTTTTCGGCCCGACCTACTTCCTAAAATCTGACCATGTTTTGTTTTGTTGTTTTTTTGTTTTGTTTTTTCGTTGTTTTATTTTTCAGAGGTAAATAAAAAGAATAACTGATTACTGGTTGAGTTTAGACATGAAGTTAATAGCAACAATATCAACAAATAGAAAAGGAGCGACATAATAAATAATCTTTAATGAATGGTAAAACGAAGCAGAGTGAAAAAAATAATGAAAGGCAAGAAGAGTAAGCTTTATATTGCTCCCATTGCAGACACGTTTGTCTAGATCGATTTGGAGGGTGGGGCGCAAATCGACCTGGTGTAATGGGTAGTAAGCTTGTCTCGCTAGATCAATTATGACTGAGTAGTGAGTTTAATTCTCACTAGGTGCTTCATACTTTTTGAATTTAAATCCCAAATTACTTTTAGTCGACAGAGAATTGCCATGAGTTGCTCGATTACAAACTGAATGCGAAAAAACATCATCTCTGAAAATTTTCTTTCTTTTTTCTTTTTTTCTATGACTCTTTTTCTTTCTTTTATTCTTTCTTTCTGTGTGTGTGTGCATATGTGTGTGTGCGTATATTTGTGTGAGTATGTGCGCGCGCGTTTGTTTGTGTGTGTGTGTGTGTGTGTGTGCAGTAATAACAAGATACTCAAACAAAACATATGTGACTGAAAATTAATACTGAATGGGGAGCATAGCAACCTCAACACGTGACTTTTTTTCCTTTCCCTATTGGCAAATCACGCTGAAAACACCGATTCGATCATCGAATCAGCGTTGAACCTGATCAGTATTTAGATGAGGAACCCCTTGGAAACACTGGGTACTGTAAGCAACCTTCTACAATCCAAAATATGTTTTGGCTATAAATAATCCACGAAGGGTTGATATGCCTTAAAAAAATCCCCATTGACAACACTTACCTTTTTCACTTAAAAAAACACTTTAACATCTGCACCTCAACGTCCAACCGTCGACACGACCGGAACGAACGCACCTCAGCATTCCGTTGTCGACACCAACGTCCAAACGTCGACATGACGGGAACGTCTGCAGTCTCCTTCCAACCGTCGACACGACCGGAACGTTTTCACCTCATCTCCAACTATTGTCACGACCAGTCCAACCCCCGACACGACCAGCCCGACCACCATTATCTTGGTTACCAGACCAATACACCCTGCAACGACCAGCAGCGATAATCTGCGACGACCAGCAGCGATCATCTGCAACGACCAGCAGCGATCAATCCGACCACCATTACCACGATTACCGGACAATCTACCGCAGCGACTTCTGTACAGCAGACCAGTCCTGGTAGGAGGATCATTTTCCCTAATGACCTTCATAGATATTTCTATTGATTGATATGATCAATCCACTAGGAAGGGGGCCTTATCGCACCCAGCCGGAAGTTACTGCCGGCTACTCAAACGTCCGAAAGCGTCACCGCGGAAAACAGAACGAATGCCGTTAATTTCCGATGACTCAGCATTTTTCAGAGAACGATACACAAAAAGCAAAACAAATGAAACATAAACATACACAAGTCCTCCTAACTAAAAATAATGACCAGAAACTACTTTATATACACATGGTGTCCAAATGAAACCCATGTGTACAGTCAAAATGCGGAAGGTAATTTTTAGTCATCAACCAAAAGACATCGCCAACCGGCAACGATGCTAACCGCAGCCGACATAAACACAGTCGATTTCTTCCACCAACGGAACTCGGCCAACTCGGCTGACCTGGCCCCGGGGTAGAGCGACGTACTCTCCCTCTCACCTTCACCTGGCCGACCCTCGTCGCTGACCGCACGAAGCAGCCAACCTCAACAGCAGCGGGCCGAACCAACTTCAGCAGCAGCAGCAGCAGCGGGTCAAGCCAACAACAGCAGCAGCGGGTCGGACCAACTTCAGCAGCGGCAGCAGCGGGCCGAACCAACTTTAGCAGCAGCAGCAGCCGGATATTATATGCGATAGTCCTTTTAAGGACTACTTAGGCCACCTGATATGCGATAGTCCTCTTCAGGACTACCTGGCCACCTGATATGCGATAGTCCTTTTCAGGACTACCTGGCCACGTTATGCGACAGTCCTTTTAAGGACTAACTAACCGTCTTACATGCGATAGTCCTTTTAAGGACTACCAAGCTGCGTTCTTACACGACTGTCATTCTAAGGACGAACAGGCTACCCCAGCACTGTCTACACCGATCCTCTCTCTTCAAAAACGCCGACGCGCTTCTTTATAAAAGGCGAACATCCGGGGATCGACTGAACCTCGAATACTGCTGTTCCATCTGCCTGCCTCCGAGCTGCTGCCTTGAATCCTAACAACGATCCTTCAACTGGCACTCCCTGACTTCACGATCGAACTACACCAAACAATTCCTGTACATACATTTGTCCAGATCGACAAATAAATCCGACGTTTGTTATTCTAAACCTCTGCCTTTGTTCCTCATTGTCTTAGCTGTTCACACCTTTCTTTGTAAAACTTGCGGGGGCGACATCCTTATCGGACCCGCAACAAGCCTATCCGAATTAGCAGTATTTGAGACCATTGACGGTAAGAAGGAATGTTTTATAAGTAATATGTATTATATTGTAAGTAATTTTCGTTTAATCGAAGTACAATTTTGTACTTTAAAATAGTTCGTTGTTAACGTTAATATTTGAACACCGTACAATTTATAAACATCTCAAGAAAGATAAACTTATTTTAAAGTATATAAAGATGGATTAATTTTCGTCTAAATTGCAAAAACTATAGCGAGACATTTTTTTTCTTAAAATTTGTAGGAATCCTTCTACTCGGGTTTTTGTTAAATGTCAAAATTCGGAGTGTCGGGATTCGATACAATAACATAAAATATTGTTACGGGACTGCTCGTAATTTGGCCCTTTAGAATAATCTCACGATTTTCATTGAAAGAATAAAATCAAGTAGAAAAAAAAAAACAGTGTAGTATCATCAAATAAACAATTGATGTACATATGTAAGAAACAGTGAAATGTTGTTATGCATGTTTGTGTGAACGAGTCAGTACGTGTGTGCGTGCTTAGTGGTAATGAAGGATACAAGAGATAGAATTAATTTTTACTGTGTCACCGTAGTTTGGGCCGGTCTCTTTGTATTTTGACAGCACAGTAGCTTTTTTGCGCGTGTATGTAAATGGTCTCTTGAAGATAAACAGCTAGAGTGGTGTGGACCAATGGTGACATCTGTTGTATCTCATGTTTGGGGCCGGATTTCGTGAGTTTTATACACTTTTTCGTAAGAACGTCAAACCTAGAATTATTATATTAATTTATTTTTTCCTAACTCGTCCTAAAATGCCACATGATATGTCTTCTACTACATCCAAACGATATTTTGATGAAACATTTTATTAAATATTTTTATGTACACGACAAATTAATTTAAATAAAATACAGTTAAATTCGTAAAACAAATATTCAACACGACTAATGTTGAACGTAACTCATGTCTCTCTCATAATTTTTATTTGACTAAAGTTCTTTTTTTTCTTTTCAAAAACAAATATAATTTGAATTTGGGCGGGTGGGTCATCGTTAATTTAATTCTTCCCCTCAATTGTTACACACACAAAAAAAAAAAAAAAATTGCACACTGCCCCTCAATTTCTACACACAAAAAATGTATATATAGTGTTGTTATATGTTTCTTTTTTTTGTTATATGTTTCTTTTTTTTCTCTTCAAAAACAAATACAACTTGAATATGGTAGTCAAGCTGAGAGGAAAGCCTTTCAACGTAGCTATCATATAGTGTATGCACCGACAGCACAAAGTAAGTCAGAAAAATTGAATCTTTCTGCTCCATGCTAGACAACGGCAAGTTCATTGCAAATGACAAGAAGTCATAATTATCATGGGAGACCCTGAACATCAAGTTAGGCAAGGAGAGGGAAAGGGAAAGGGAGATGGCAAATTCGGACTAAGAAACAGTAATGGACGTGGAGAAAAATGGATTCAGTGGTGCACGGCCACTGACCAGGTAATAGCCAACACAAGGTCCCAAGAACATTATGGACATGGAGGATCCCAGGAGGAAAAACTAAAAGCAAAATTGACTATCAACAAAAGATTCAGGAATGCAATGGTTCACTGCAAAACCTACCTAAGTGCCGACTGCTGACGCGACCATCGTCTTTTTATATGAAAACGAAGAAAAATACGGAAACTGAAGAAGCCTAACGCAGCACCCAAATTGCAATACGACAAACACCTGAGCGACACGTACCTGAAAGAAAAGTATATGGACAGTGTGAAAAGAAGATATAAGGGACACAATGGAAATGGAAACTCGAAATGGGACGCACTAAGAGAAGCTTTAGTGACATCAGCAAACGATATCATTCCAAAGGAGAATGGACGACGAAGAAAAAAACGAATGTATGACTGATGAGATTCTCGACCTGATACAAAGGAGACAGAAAACTCTGCCTAGATATTGAACGCAATACAGAAAACTACACAACGAAATAAGGACCAAATGCAGGCAGGTTAAAGAAGAGTGGCTAAACAAAAAATGTGCAGAAACAGAGAAGATTGAGTAGCACCAACAAAGGAGATATGCATAAACAAATAAGGGATTTAACAAGGCAGAAAGCATGCTCCTCAACAGGCTGCTTAAAATCAAAGGATGGAATACTCACATTAGGGAAGGGGGAAAAATCCTTAATCGCTAGAACGAATATATTGGAGAACTCTTCCAAGACGAAAGAGAACAACCGGCAAATATACAGAACTATCGACGGACCTGAAATTCTAAATACCGAAGTAGAAGCTACACCGACCAAATTGAGCAGAAACAAGACGACAAGGCCAAAGGGAATTGGAACAGAAATGATGACAGCCTTAGATGATTTTGGCAAAGACAAGATCACGGAAATAATAAATTAAATCTGAAATAGTGAGGATATACCGAAAAATCTCAACAGATCTATTTTCATAGCACTGACTAAAAAAAAAAAACAGGCACAAAAAAATGTGAAGTCCATCAAATAACCAGCCAAATGAGCAATGTAACAAAACTCATCATCCGTATTCTGATGAATATAGCGCGCAGTAGAATCAGGTCTGAAACAGGACAAGAATAGTGCGGCTTCGTTAAAGAAATCGGAACAAGGAACACGAAATTCATGCTCAGAATGTTATCAGAAAAAGCAATACAAATGCAGAAGGACATGTGCCTATGTTTTATAGACTACGCAAAGTAAAAGTACGCCACAAAGATCTGTTGGAACTGCTCAGCAACCTTGATATATTTAGGAAAGATATTAGAATAATGGAGAAACTATACTGCTAGCAAACGGCCTGCATACGGATAGAAAAGGAGTTCAGTAGATATACAAAAATAGAAAGGGGCGTAAGGCAAGGATGTGTCTTCTCGCCAGACCTATTCACCCAATACATCTAGGCAATTCTGAGAGAACTGGAAATTTTACCAGGATTCATTATTGGCGGCCACAATCTTAACAAGATAAGATACGCAGATGACACAGTGCTGATAGCAGACACGGAAAGAAAATTACAAAACCTCCTACAGAAGGTAGCGAAGAACAGCGAGAAGAAGGGACTAAGCATAAACTACAAGAATGCAGGATGCATGGTCATCAGCAAAAATATGAGCCCGAAATGCGATTTACAAATCGGGGACACTAAAATCAAGCATGTGAGGAAATTTAAATATCTGGGAAGTGTTCTGACAGAGGACAGTACGTGCGACGCTGAGATCCGAAAACGTATTGCAATGGCCAAAGACGCATTCCAAAAGCTAGTTAGAGTATTTCTAGACAGGAGGATTTCGTTGATAACAAAGAAGAGAGTACGGAACTGCTACGTGATATCTGTCCCCCTTTACGGCAGCGAATGTTGGACAATCTCCTCAAAGATGAAGAAGAGACTCGAAGCAACGGAAGTATGGTTTTACAAAAGGATGCTAAGGATATCATGGACTGAACATGTGAAAAAACGATGAGGTTTTGGAGAAGATGCAAACAAGGAGGAAACATACTTAACACCAGGAAGAGACAGCACACACTCAAACACACACACGCATGCATATATATATATATATATATATATATATATATATATATATATATATTTGGCGTTTTATATTTAAGGATAATTTATTTCCAAAAGTAACCATGGATAACCGAAACCACTGTATAAGAAGGGAATACTGCTTTTACTCAAATATATATATATATATATATATATATATATATATATACACACACACATACACACGCATATATATATATATATATATATATATATATATAGGGGGTTGTGTGTGTGTAAGATTTAAAATGGATTTTTAAAAATGAAAAATATTCCTTATACTTCTTTTAGTTTTAATTTCAAGAAATTAATTGAATCCAATTTAATATTTCCAATTACTGTATCTCAAAGTGAATTTAAATTAATTAAAATGACTTTTTTTATTTACAGTAAAAACGCTAAAATCATCCATATTGGCGAATTTGTTAACACAACATAATTGTCTTTATTAAACAAAAACTTTCAAATGTAAAAATATATTTTTCTGAAATTTTATTTGAGGAAGATTAGTTGATTTAAAGTTTAATTAAACTGATTTGAAACAAATATCACTATTAGTTTAAAATATTGCCGAAAAGAATTTTTTAACAGAAACACAGGTGTTTTTATGAGGCAACTCTCTCGATAGACTTATGTTTTGGAACTTTTTTATTTTAGGGAATGTTTCATAAAAAGCCGGCAATTATTTGATTTTTACAAGAATTTATAATCTCTCATTATTTAAAGATATTGACTTTATTTTTGGATTTTAATTTTTTATTTTTTTGTTTCTCTTTTAATAGTTGTAATTTTCTTTGCTTTTCTGTTTTTTCCCCTTTTTTATTTTTACTAATTGATTTTATTTCACTTCCTGTTTTCTCATACTGTTTCTTCCTTTTTTCTCTTTGAAAATTTCTTCTTCGGCCCTACGTTTTTATTTGTTTCCATTTTTTTTCTTTTTTCTTTTCTCGGTATATTCACTTTTTTCTGAGTAATAAATATCTGAAACAAATTTTATACGCTTATCTCTAATGATGATCGTGATGAAATATGCGTATGGGGGTCTTATGCTTGTTGAATGAACACAGGCAATTTGTTATTATTGTTTCTATTGAACTGACTCAGTTGTGGTCGGACTGCGACTGCGCAGCTAGAACCTCGTATTTGTATTTTGCTGATGTAGCGTGAATAAATTTGATTGCTTTTATTTGCAAATAATAAACCGATATTTAATGCAGCATCGGCTAAATCAGATTTTGTGAGATGAAGTCAATGAAATAATATGTGATATTCAACGAACAGACAACAGTCGGCTGTTTATCAATCAGATTTCTTTGTTCATTTCTGTTTTGGTCAGTAGTTTAACGTTTTGTTTTTTAATATGATGGGTTTTGGTTCGTTTTTCAATGCTATTCGATCTGTTCATTGTAATTCTGTATGTCTAATCAATCATGCACTGAACACGACCAAATCTAATTGACTAATATAGGTTTTCCTATCGTCCGGGTCATACTCCTCCCTGGTCTTTTGAACAGAAGTAGGGGTTCATCTCTTGTTTCCTGTTTAGGATTGAGTTTCTGGTCCTTTCTAAAGTCTACATCAACTCTATGCTCCGCCTGAATTCTGACATTTTTATTCGCTAATTAAAGTTTAGAATTTGTCGCGGCCGCCTTTGGCCGCTCCCTAAAGCGAAAGAGAAACAGGGCATTTCAACCTTTACCTTTCGATCGTGTTTCCTATACGCTGGTAATTTCATTTTAGAGATGAGCTAATTACCTTTTTAGCTCATTCGTATTACGAACCTAGTCGTAATATACCTCTAAGCATTTTTAGGCCTTAGTTTTTGCGTAGCAAATCTCAACTCATTTTTTAGAAAGATTTTATAGCATTTTAGCGAAACCATTTCTGTTGTTAGTCTCCCTTAGCATAACACAGCGACTTCTCGCCGAATTCCGGCGCCTGAACTGTCGGTACGCAGGCTCCTGGCCTTTTGTGTCGATGACGCCGACCAGGGCTGCGTGTTAATTTACGCTCCCATTTTTTTTTTTTTTTTTTGTATGACAACTGGACGCGAGTTGGATCTACCTTTCTTTCTCTCTTTACTTCGCCTCTTTACTTCTGGCTCCTGGCTGCCTGCACGTCGTCGATAACTTTTCCCGTACACTACGTTTGTGATTATTACGGAAGGTTTCGATATCGGACTCGACCAGCAGACACGCACCTATAAACATCTTGCAATGCAGATATCCATCATGTTATGCCTAGAGACTATGATGTAATCCAATAGGTGCCATTGATTAAACTTTGGGTGCATTCAGGTTGTTATAGGCTAACATCTGTAACTGGAATTCTGTACTCGTAATGGGAAACTGATATTCTTTGAACAGTTCGAGAAGCATCTGTGAGTTGATATTCGTTTTGCTGTTCCATACCTCCCCTGTTTCATACCTCCAGGTTTTTCAGTCACTTCCGATCCTAGTATTAAAATTCCCTAACCGGATGATTGTCACGGGAATACAATGAAGATCTAGCAACGCCACATAGAATGAGAACTTTTCAACTTCATATGAAAGTGTAGGTACATATTCACTGATTGGTGTAGAATATCGACTATAGGTAAGGTGTAACCACGTGGTTGCTCGCTCAAGTAGGACACTATATTCTTTTTTTTTTACAACAAACCCTATAACAGCTTCGTCTTCTTTCCAGTCTGTCTAGGAGAATGTGAAACCACCACTGTACTCATGGATTTGATCGTCATGAGAGCGGCGGGTCTCAGATAAAGCAGTAGTATCAACGACACACAAACACATACACACACACGAATATGCGTGTGTGTGTATATATATATATATATATATATATATATATATATATATAAAATTAAAATATAAAGTTAAAATTACTAATGTAGTATATCATTTTTGATACCCGGTACAAGACTGCGTCTCTCGTAATGAAACAATTATTTATATTGGATATCTGTAAAAGGATGACAAACCCTCTAAGTGCACCCAGTGTCATAAAAAGTACCTAGACACCCACGCAGAAAAAATAATTGTCAACGTCGTCTTAAAATAATTGAAGCTTTGTCAAACATAGAGAAATGTGTCTGTAATAAAAACGTAGCGCTAAAAGGGACGGTTTTTTCCATGACACCGCTTTTTAAACTACCTTCACTATTCAGCAATGTTTATTGTTTTAAAGAGCGATGATTAGAATTAAAATAAAATCTATGAAAGTGAATTTATGCAATTTATTTGTTCTTGAAAATTGACAACAAAAATAATAAACATTATTTATTTCTTATATTATTTATTGGGGTGGTTGGCAAAACATCAACTAATTGCCAATTGATTCAAACTTTATAAAATGGTAAATAATAAGGATTTCTTTATAGTTCGTTCTTATATTTTAATATTTATTTCTTTATAAATGACAGCTATTGCATTAGTTCTAATTGTATTAGTTTTTATTATGCTGTAAATATAAAATTATTCTTGTAAATAAACAATCTAATAAATAGTGTTTATTATTTTTTGGTAAATCCTAAAGAATAAGATTTTCCTTTTCACATTCAAATGAAGCATGTCTACACACACACACACACACACACACACACGCGCGCGCGCGCATGTTTGTATATATATATGTATGTATATATGTATGTGTGTGTGTTCCTTATCCTATCATATATATATTTATATATACATATATATATATAATATATTCGTGTGTGTTATATATATGTGTGTGTGTGTGTGTGTCATGGAAATACTCTTTTAAAACATATTCATGCGCCTTGGCCCAATTATGTATGTGTACATAATGTTCACCTACACTAATATATACATACACGCGTATATATTTTATGTGTATATGTTCACTAAAATGTTTATAATGGGTGTAGCCGTGAATGTCTTCGCGATTTGAGACTTGAACTGGCTGAGACAATCCACTTAGTATTTTTATACCAACGCCCACCTTTATCAGCACACACACACATGCGCACACATACTCATACACTTTGTCAGATATGCAAGTCAAAGTTTTCATAATAAAATTGATATTCATTGATGCTAGTGAATTTCTCGAAATATATTTATATTTATACGCACAATTATATCGAATCAGTTTCAGCTTATTATAACATTTTTAGCCTTATTAAAAAAATACATCGATAATAACTTATTTGGCGTGTGTCACATTTTATTATACAAATAAACAAAGTGAAACATTTTATTAATAAATAGATTCAGACGAATCTAGACCAGAGAGACATACACATGTCTAATACCATAGCCCTGAATAAATTTTAGCCCTAATAATTGCTCCACTTTACGTGTTGTCTTCTAGGTCGTATTAGTTGACTATTTCCTTAAAGGACCCAACTTTTAGATCAGCCATTATGTCCATCCAGTATAATTCTATATTTATCACTAAATCGACTGTCAGATTTTTGGAAATGAGTAGAACAGAGTACATTTTAACACTTGTATCTCCTCTTGCGTATATTTGCTTGCCTACGTTTTTAGAAACCTGAATAAATAGTTGTTGTTTTTTTTTTAAAAAAAAAAGGATACTGTTCAAAAGGTTGACAGACGTATTGTAAAATAAAGTGTAAGATATATTTTGATATGTCATAAAGCCTACATGAACAAACAGACGAACCCAAGAATACTCATACTCACGCCTAAGGACACACCCCAACACACACACACACATACAGATATAATTCCATAGACTGTGTTATTTATTGAATTTTTTATCTGAAAATTTCTCTTTTTACATTCAGTTAATTGGATTAATGGAGAAATACATTAACAGGTAAGGTAATAATATTGAAAAATAAATATTAGTTGTGCTAAATAACTTTCTTTATTAGGTTGCCGATTTTACTGCCTATATGTATATATGTGTGTGTGTGTGTTTTGTGTTTGTAGACGCATGCGTGTACACTCTACTCAAGTAATCAGATAATGTTCAAAAAGTACAGTTGCACACACATAAATAGTTTCCACAAATAAATTAACAACACTATGCACTTTATATAATCATGGTGTCGCGGCGTTACCATTTTGTGGGGATTTGCCTATTTTTGATGAGATATATTCAATGAAAACATATATATAATAATACTATTGTGGTCACATGGGATGTTTTTTCGAGCTGCAGGTATAAATGAACTTGCAAATATTATTGTACAATTAAAACCAACGTTTTATTGCCTTACCAAATCAAGTAGGATGAATATAAAAGAAATGCGAATTGAAATGTATTATATTGATATATCCTTATTCGCATGTACGATGTGTGTAAAATCCTATTGAAGATGTTGAGAGACTCCTGTTGTAGTAATTTTATTGATTTGGTAGAGATCACCTTAAGATATATTTATACGGTGTTGTTTTCCTGCGAAACATGGTTTACTAAGGACTAAAACGTCCTCTGGAGGGGAAATGAGATACGGCTTGTTACTATGACACGCTGTGAGTAAAAAGAGAAAGGAAAGCAAGAGCCTTTTCTTCATCTAGCATTTTGTTCCTTGGCGGAGAAATGAGATAATCCCACAACGGTGATAATGATAATTCAATTCAATTCAAACGATATTACTAACTGCCAGCTATGCTATTACCTTTTATGATAAAACCGGTACCAGTTGCATCTCTAATGTAATGGGGAGCAATTTTTTCAACGTGAAGGAATTCAGTTTCACATCTCTTTATACCCTTTCATGCCATATGTCATTTTACCATGCTATCTGTAAAAACGCAAAAGAAATTAGAAGTAACTGAAAGTTTCAGTCCCTACTGTCATATCACCAACATGTCATAGATCGACATAATAAAGTAGGATGCATTACTTTCGGAGTGACTCTCCTCTGTGTATATGACGTTTATTTTCCCAAATTCCTACAGTTCATGGGAATACACACACACGCGCGAGCACGCGCACGCGCACACACACACACACACACACACACATATATATATATATATATACATATATATATTAGGTTGGTGCAAAAATAATGTCGTTTTCTCACATATGTTACTATGTGAGAAAACGACATTATTTTTGCACCAACCTAATATATATATATATGGAGGAGGCGCTCTAGGTGTGTGTCTCCACGTGCAAAATCTTACAAACCGTACATACAAGTACACACGTCTATGTCTCTAAGAACTTCTTTCTCATTATTCAAATATTTATATATTTTTTGAAGTATTAAGTTACTAAGAAGCTTACCTAAAAACAAAGACAAGTTAAACAAGTCAACAAACAAGTCCTAGCAAGTTCGTACTGCCCTTCCCTTGCTTATGAGACCTTTCATTATCCTGTCTCTTTTTCAGAATGTTGGATTCGAGTTATGTTTTACGTGAGCGTGTTGTCCAATGACACCAATGAAAATTTGGCGGTGAAAAGAGAAAAGACAAAAAGATTGGAAACAGGATGAGATTCTACTGTATTATTTACTTTTAATTATGCTTATGTGTTTTACAGATGTGCATAATAATATTAGCATCGTACAAAGAAGTGTAGTCGTAATATAGAAGTGCGGTCAAATCGTAAGTGTGGTTAAATGACATGTGGAAGTGTGGTTAAATGGTTTGTAAAAGTGTGGTCAAATATATAAGTGTATTGTTTCTACTCTCCTCATTTTATGTTTGGGTAACACTAAATTGTTTCAGAGAATGAAAGGCACAGAGATAGTTAGTTTGACAAAATTTTTATAGTGAATCTCTCTAAAGAGAAAATAATTAATTCTTCATTATTTATCACATTAACAAAGTTATACGTCATTTTATCCTTTGAATTCGATATAACAACGAATATGTGGGGAACCTCTTGGTGGTGTAATGGTAAGCAAGCTTGTTTCACTAGAGCAATTACGACTAAGTAGTGAGTTCGATCATCACTGGATGCCTCCTACTTGTGGTATATCTAAGTTACGCTTGGAAAATCACTATAAATAAATATGTGAACGTATTTTTTCCTTTTTGCTTGTTAATTAAACTAAATTTTTATTAGCACACTGAACATTATTTACACTTGCAGTCATTTATATAAATATATCAACAAATAATACATATTCAAAATACCAATCTGTATGCATTTTTGTTTTATTTCTATCGGCAAAACTGAAGTTTCTGGTATTTCTGAAAACAATGCTATTGCTTAGCGCAATTGTATATAAAAAGGAAGAAACAACACATGGAAAGACATTATTGTAAGTAGACAGGGCGAATATGAAACCGTGGTAGATTTGTGCAGACAGACAAGGAACGCGGGTAATGAAGCATTGCTTTTTATTGCCTTTCATCCTAAAAACAATTCCTATGAAAGTTTGGCTCCTAATCAGGAGATACTGTGTGTGCACGCGCGTGTGCACGCGCCTTACTTGTGTGTGTGTATGTGTATGTGTTTTCGTGTATGTATGTATGTATGTGTTTGTGTATGCGCGTATATATGTGTGTGTGCATATGTACGCGAGTTCCCCTACACGCGAGCGTACAAATGCATACACACGTATCGGCTTACCATCTTTGATAGTGTTACTACTTGAGTTAAACTAATTTACGAACAGGATATCTACTACAGCAATGCAGAGCAGAGATTCTCTTATCTGGCTTTACTAATTAATTTAAACCTGATACAGGAGGATGAAAATGCGTACGCATGAAAGACAGATATCAAAAGAAGGGAAAAAGTAATAAAAATGGGGTATAATTAAGAGATAAGAACTGGATATAAAACAGGAAAGAAAGGAAAAAATAGTCTGAAAAGAGTGATTCCAAAAAATATACTAAACCATGGCTCGGCTTAAAGAATTAATTATAGTCTCAGGTGTCGTTGATGACTTGCTTCTGGATTTATTTCTTATTCTGTTGAAGAGATTAGAACAACCCTTCGTGTCTGTATTACAATAAACATATGGCAAGATAGAAACATTTTCTTTTCAAATGATATGCATTCAGGCTCATCTCTTAAAACTTAGCGGACTCTGGAAAAGAAACTTTCATATACCCATTGTGATACATATTGAAGACTTAAAAACTAAGTAAAATAAAAGCTTTCTGATATAGAAACAGATATCACAGTTTTTCTTATTTGTCGCAAACAAAATATTTATGATTGAATGCAGAGATACGTGTATTTTCTTGCCATCTGTTTTGTTAGACAAGAAAAATAGTATCTAAATCTGCTAATTTGAATAAACAGGAGACGGACGATTGCTTTACAGAATTTACAGACCCTCTTTACATACTGAATTACATATGTAAATAAAATTACACGTTCACAAAATAAGGATTATACTTGAACAGTTGTGATGCATGAATGCAATCTGATAGATGCTTTTATAAGTATTCTCAGGCAATATATACTACAATGGATACTAACATAAAGTTTAATTCTAACGGCTAAAATGATTTCGATTTTTCCGATAGAATATCATGAAGCTAAGAGGAGATCTCATCATCTGTATCGACATATTTCATTATATTCCGGGAGTAAATTTCTTTTATGAACCTCACTGGTAATCGACTTTATAGAACAGTTTAAAGGTCACATACGTATATAAATACTCAGATGCATTAATAGATTTATAGCTTTATTCTAAAAAAAGATTTACTTCACAAAAGTATTTTTCAACTTCCCTGTCAATGCATTTAATTCAATGGTCACTATTAATCACATGAACAACATTATACACTGAAAATTTTGGATCAAAATTCAATTAAAAAACTGTTAAATTTATTGATCAATCCTCACGAAAATTCAAATTATTCTGCGACTTGTGGATCACTATGCCAGATGCTTCATGGTATTTTTCGAGGAACTACCTTTTACATGGAAGCGCTCATCTCATCTCATCTCTGGGTAACACATCATAGTTTGTTTTAGATTACATGTTAAAAGGAACAGGGAGTCATTTCTGACCATACTTACTCGGAGTGGTGGTTTTATGCCTTGTCTTGAAGATATTAGTGCAAACCTCAACCGGAATTTGAACTCGATTCACCGATTCAATTTCTTCTTAATTTTAATCACGAGGGTCAACTCCGTCCCCTCTACATACGTAAATACAAGAGTTAGCATGCGAAATATTGTATGAAACTCTTACACGCTATAAATGCACAGTCACAAAACGAGTCAGATAATAAAATAAATACACCGTTTCCTAATTTCAGAACTTCTGAGATTTAATATTTTCATGATTCCATACATTTTCAAGTTATTCTCATCGATACCGAAACACATTTTTACTCTTATGTACTTTAATTTTCCTCAGATACATATTGCATCAGATTGTCTTCAGAAGTTGCTTACTGTCCTATATACGAAAGGTTCCTGAAAAGATTTAGAAGACTTACAGTTACAGATACCAGGCTAAGTCAATTCAAGTAAAGACAATTTTGAAATTACGTGGTAAAAAAAACAGGGAGGCGCTGACACCAAGCGTGCGCATGTGATGATGGTTAGCTAGCCGCGCGCGGTATTCCATAGTTCTGGGAATAGCGAGATCGAACGTATGGACGCTCCACTCAGCGATTGAAAACGCGAGGTAATGCGGTTTCTTTGGGCAGAGGGAGTCAAACCTCTGGAAATCCATCGGTTGGATGCTGATGTATTATGGAATACGCACCATGAATCAACGAAAGCAGAAAGCGGGTGGGGGGTCTAACAAGTGTAACGGATGAAAGCCGATCTGGTCACCCATCAACATCATGCACGGAAGCACACACCCAGTGACTGGACGACTTGATCAAGAAAAACTGACGCATCACGTTAGCACTAGTGGCCACAATTGTGGGTATCGGCTATGGAAATATACACGCCATAGTGCATGATGACATGAAGTACCGTAGATTTTGTACACGCTGGCGCCCAAACAAGTATTCTATGCAGAGATAATTTTCTGAGCAATCGATACGGCTTCTTTGTGAAAGGAATCATGAAGCTCGTTAGACGAAACCAGAATTGAATCGTTTTGCAGGGAAACTATATAAAAAAGTGTCATATGCATTTGTTCTTCATCAAAGGAAATAAAACTGTTGTACTGAAATTGCTTTTACTTTTTTATTTCCCCTCGTATTATCAGGGTAACATTCTATAGTAAAATTGCAAGGTGTAGTCCAATCACAAATAATAGTTTTTCACTGAATAAAAATATAACTATAAATATATGCGTTTATAACATCCCATACAGTTGTAGACGATAATATAACGAAGAAACCAATTTCTTCGTAATGATCATATTTTAAGAATATCTGCAAGCCAAGAGAACTAAATAAAATATGGTAGCCAATGTAAATAGAGAGAAGGCGGGTCACTACTTCCTTTGAAATATCTACAAAGTAATGGACAAAGAATTGCGATAAAAAGTTCTTAATGGGAAAGAATTTGCACATTGTCAAAACATTATTTTATGAGTAAACATAATATACATTTTAATACTATATGGAAATAATCTCAAAAATTAATTTTAACATTTAATACTCCTTGTATCATTGATGAACGTAAAGTCATTTGAAAAGACTTGGCACTATGAACTGTTACACCTCAAGAATCAACGAAGATCACTTCCTTGATAAGAATGGACAATTTCGTTTCAAGAACGTCTTTTCTCTTAACATGTTAGTTCAAGATTTGTCAACCAGTCCTATAACTATGTTGAGTTGGTGAGCATGTTAAGGAAATTACATTGAAGTAAAGGAAAATGATAATTATCATAGGGATTTTATAATGATCAGTAGATAAAATGTAGTTCTAAGAAAGACTGAAGAATATATCCACTGAAACACTGAGGCTATAACAATGAAGAAAATAGTGAGAAAAATGCGTGGAATAACAAAAATGTATGTATTTTTAGACAGTATTCCTTTTTAATTATTAAATCATAAGTAGGTTATAATGACGACCACTGCAGTCGAACTAATTTCCACTGGTAATGGAAAAGCGCTTTTCTTAAATGAAAAGGATCAAGTATCGCTATCATTTCCCATCGGGACATAAAATGAAAATGGGATTTTGCGTACGTGGTAACTTATGGATCCGTTAAGATATAGATATGATCATGTATTTGCATATATGTGTGCGTTTACGTCTTTCATTGTCAATAGAAAAACAATGACATGCATGTGTGCCATTTTATAACAAATTTGTTAATGGATGCGTATGTTTGTAACAAAGACTGTTTCGCAAATAAAATAAAATAAACAGTAATCGAGAACGATTCTGAAAGATAATATTTGTAATGCAAGTAAAACCTGACATCTGTCCTTACTTTACGGCAGCGAAAGTTGGACGATTTCTTCAAAGATGAAAAAGAGACTCGAGGCAAAAGTGATGTGCTTCTACAGAAGAATGCTAAGGATATCATGGACCGAATGTGTGAGCAACAATGAGGTCTTAGAGAGGTTGCAAACAAGGAGGAGGCTTATACTTAATGTCAGGAAGAGGCAGCTGAAGTTTCTGGGACACATAATGAGGAAGGAGGGCCTAGAGAATCTGATACTCACGGGTCGAATAGAGGGAAAGAGAGACAAGGGAAAACAACGCGTGACATACCTGGCGGACTTAAGCAAGTGGATGACAGAACGTGGTCTGAGGGAGAAAGCAGAGAGAAGAAACTTGTTGAGGGCTGCAAGGGATAGAGGGAGGTGGGGAGCCATGATCGCCTACGTCCTGAAAGGACATGGGACCTAAAAAGAAAAGAATCATTGTAATTAAAGCGCTTAATATCAAGAGTAAAGTAGTAAAGTATAGTACAGAGTTTAGTAATCAAGTCACCTGGCAAGTGAATACCATTTCCGTGAAACCCAGATAAGGGAAATTATAATTTTATTTATCAGTCTTTCTTTCTTTCTCTTTCTCTCTCTCTCTCTCTCTCTCTCTCTCTATATATATATATATATATATATATATATATATATATATATATATATATATATATATATATATAGGATTGGTGTATACTGAATAATTTCCAATAACCAGAAAATTATATTCTTAAAAGAGTGTTCAGTACAGAGTAGATCAAATATAATTTATTCGAAAATTATAACATAAATATGTTATAAAATCACTACAAAGATAGCCATTTACTTTCAACACTTCTGGTGTTGAAACACCATCACTTGATATGACATGTTATAATTTGCGAATATTTTATATATATATATATATATATATATATATATATATATATATATATATACACACACATACATAAGTGGACTTTGAGGCCAACACCCACCGACGTCAGTTTCATGATGGCCTGATTATTGCGTTTAAACCTGAAACAGACTGTTGCTGCTGGATGTTGGCCTCGATTTCCACTTTTATATTTACACACGCTCTAACCCTGAGATTGAGCACATTAACCAATAAATATATCATAACTTAAAACTATATTTTCGTTATCTATATATATATTCACACGTTTTTTTTTCTTTCTTAAGCTATTAAAAAGTAAGAAACTTTGAATAGTAACACTTTCTTAATTTTTTTTAAATCGGTATCACCCCATGCAAGGCAGTAAAGCCACTAAAACACAAAGGGATTAAAGGATGTAGAAGAATTAGGAAGAGAAAAATAAATAATGAGCGGGAAGTGGAAAGATTAATTTAATATTTGATTTTATGATTTAATATTTCAGGCTTATTAACTTTTCAACAAATCTATGTATATACAAATACACCAATGACAGGATTTAAATTACTTTTGGTGCTGATATGGTTTCATAAACTTTGTTTCGTCAAATCAATTATTTAAATAATGTTATTAAATATTGATATTCCTTGTATATTATAATTATGTACACCTATGTACCATGCGCGCAAAACATGTGTGGGGTGAGGCTGCGTTCGTAAGTATGTTAACGAGTTCATGTATATATAAATACTCATTTGCTACCGGAAACTCTTTAAAAAAATCTAGAACAGGATTTGTTCTTCGGGGCCCAATTTTAAGTCTTATCACCATGCTCATGTACACACACACACACGCACACGCACATACAGACATGAACACATACATGCACCTACTGTTATCTGATTATCCCATCCTTCCCTTTCATATTTTAGTTTTCTATTCAAACACTGTAGGCAATATGTAGCCTAATTTTACACATTACGTGTTTTGAGAGACCATTCATTTGCCAAAGAAATAATTCCTCTCTTCTTTGAAAAGAGGCATACAATATATACCTATAATGCCCGATTAACTGGTAAATTAAAATAATGTGAAAAAATAGATCCAAAATTCAAAAACTCACGATGACTAAATTCTGTCCGCCATAAACTTGCTTTTTCATAATGTTCTTTATGCCATTTATATGCTTCATTCGGTTTTAGCATTTTACAATTAAATGCCAGACAAAAGAATAGAATAACATTTTCATCTTTATTTTAACACAAAGTTTTACACCATACCCCCTCATGTTTCTAGTTAGAGGAATGAAAATGAAAATTCTCAACTTAGTGTTCTATTGCTGAATTATATGTTTAAACAGAATAAATTTTATGCACACCTGAAGTGTCCCTGTTGCATTCCTTGACATCAATGTGAGCAGCACGACAGGTATCTAATGACAAACACTTGCGGTTACAGTTTAACTGCGCTGTCCTCTGATATGATAACTCAAGACACACTTTACAACACATAAAATGTTTAGGTTATACTGGTTTATCACAAATTCGGCCTCGTTTTTGGCACTCTATAAATATTCCCTCCATACCCAAACAGATCCTACTTCCACAGTGTGAGAAGTAGAAAGAAAGGTTTGAGATGAAATAAAATAAACAAGCTAGCTTTTTTTTTTTTTTTTTCTTCTCGACATTTGAAGGAATCCCACTTCTCACTCCATCCACCATGTTTTTTCATTTTCATCTATGTCACTTTCTGTTATCCCTCTATCCTGTTTTATTAAATTATCTTCATCTTTGTTTTTCTCTCCTGCTATTTGTTACTGTTTCTATTTTACTCTTCATCATTTATCTTTACTAAACTTACTTTAGTACAGGCCAAGGTCCCCAAGTTGGGAAACTTTGAAATCGACATGTAGTAGAGAGGGGTTCCTGCATCAAACTTTCGTGAGTAGGGGGCAATACCCTAGCACTGGTCCCGACTGTGGCACCCTCATTAAAATTGACACTTCTTTAGTGAATTATGCTGAAAAATGCAAGTACTTATTCTTATAAATACTGCAACAAATTTACGAGGTTCAGATACTTTTGAGGTTCACTTGCCAAAGATCACTAAACAGAAAAGGGTTTCATTTTCGAACACTGTATCTGCGCTTATATCAAGTTATGTTCTATGCTTGTGCAAGAGTATTATTCGTTCGTTATATATTTATGTTCATTTGCAATTTACAAATAGAAAATCAAACTTTCATTTTTTATGCATATTTAAACAGTGTCATACGGACTACGGGTTAGTTTTGAAGATTTTTAGATTCAAAATAAAAACAAATAGGAGCGTCTTGTAAAATACTCTTTATAGAAATCGTAAAAATGTAAATAAATGTATTATATTTTATTCTCTTGTCGACACACTTGTTGAGTAAAATTTTAAATGTTAAAGTATTTGACAAAGAAGGCCCTCTCTATAATTGCTGACAAAGACGGGTAGGTCCATCTTCAGTGAATCACTGAAAATTTAAAATCATTTATAAGAAACAATAGGTAAACTTTACAGATTTCAAACATCCAATATGATAAAGATGTAAAACGGAATATAAAGATTAATTAGAATGTTGACAAAAATAAAAAATAAAAACTATTGCAAGTAAAATTGTTATTCATATTCGTGAGGCATATGCAAATGAATGTTGCATTGTGAAAAAAACAGCAAAACTATGCTATCTTTTTACAGTAGATAAACGCATGTGTTCTTTTCCTTTTTCAGACATTTAAGATGAGAGTTATCTCTCTACGACATTAGTCTTGAACAAGATAAAAATCTCATTTCAGCTAATTTTATAAATATTTATATAAATTAAAATATCAGTTTTGAATCGGATGTGAGTATTTCAAATTTAATGTTTTCACACACACACACGCACACACACACACACACACATATATATATATATATATATATATATATATATAAACAAATTTTGTTAAATTCAGTCTACAAGGTTCGTCTGATTTACTTTTTTTGTTGATTTTTCCATTTTTCGAATAAGTTCCAATCAAAATTTTGAATAAACTCTACAATTTTCTTTTTCGTGTACTTTCGAAAGTATCGGTTATAATCAAGAGTTAAATGTTGTCAGTATCGTAGATAAAAGTTTTTTTAGTTGAATTCTGGCATTTTTGCATCCACTATATTTCAAATTTAAATATACATGTATCGTATGTGACATCATGTGTACAACGGTTTCCCAGAGCTTGAACAGTTCCAGAAAATGATTGTATTAAATATTTCATATATATATATATATATATATAAACAATCATTTCACACAAAGGCTTTACGAATTGTTAACTCATTATAACAGGAGCCCATTTGCCCCCAAATGCAACCTGCGCTAGTGCAATCTACTTTTGTCTTGTCAACTACGGACAATACATTGCAATATATGCTTAAGTCCGCCTTCCAAGCCTTCGAAAAACACCAACGATTTTAAATCTCTTCTGTATTCTTAGAAGTCAGTAGGATTTGTTTATACTGTTTATGCTTTTATCTTTTATTAGTATTTTTTAATTAAATAATATGGTAGTTAATTACAGGACAGTGTAAAACATATTTCTCTAATAAACGTCAAAAGTCAAACATGAATGCCATGGAACATGTGAGCAAACGTCGAAATTCAAGAGACAATGAAAGTCAAGAGATACAGACAAAAACAAAGCATAACTACCTGATGAACTTGGAAGAGATAACGAAAAAACAAAATTTATTGATAGCTACAAAACACAGGATGTTGTGGAGAACCATGATCGCCAACGTCCTGAAGGGACATGGCACAAGAAGAAGAAGAAGAAGAAGAAGAAGAAGAAGAAGATAATTTTAGCTGTGAATTTGGTATTTCCAATTGGAACCCGTAATTTCTAAGACCGGTCCTGATTTTCTCTAACTTGAGGTTTTCACAATCAATTACCATATCTTCAATTTTTTCTTTACACATAAGATATAGCAGTTCGTTAAATCATGAAATTTGAAGCATTTTATAACATACACAGTGGTCATCTTTTGCACTTATTTTTCTGCATATTTGAAAGTATATTTAAATATGTAGTCTTACTGTATCTTTATACATAACAGCATATTACAGTTTATGCATATGTGATTACTTACTTCTCTGTGTGTACGGTGATTTAATTTTTTAAGCGAAAGCAGGTAAAAGATGTAAACAATATTGTCATTGAATAATATATATTTGATGTATCTGTGTATATTTTGAAGTAAGCATAGTTTTATAGTCTTTATACACATGCGCCCGTGGATGGTGCCTTAATGTACTTGTTTTCTTAAAAAGTGAGATTCACAAAACCACAGATATGTTTTTATGAATCTGTACGCCAAAAAAAAAAAACATTCCCCGTTTCACAGAATTGTCAAACATTTGTGCGTATTTGATTGCAAATGTTTCTTCTGTTGTGCCTATTTTAAATTTGCGTAAGTAAATTCATAATAAAAATGTGTAATGTTGTTTATTTTCAAATACTAAAAACAAATATACCCATGAAATCAAAGTTAAAAAAGAACAAACGCAAAATGACAAATAAAAGGCATATTTTAATAAATTATTTTTTAGCTCAAAATAGATTTTGTATACGGAGACTAAAATAAGAAAAAAAAACTCGAATAGTCTACTCAGAAAAATGGACATTATACTTTAACAGTTTTAGACATCAAATATTGATTTCATAGGATTCTATATAATAACATCCTGGATACATTGTACACAATTTAACTTGTTTTATACACAAATCAAGTCCAATTTCATAAAAAAATTACATTAAAGCTATACTTTAAAACTTTTTTGAAAAAAGAAAAATGATGACATACCATGATAGTAGATATTTTGCAGATTATTACTCAGTACTGTGTATATACGTACTCCGTTCGTTCAATGATGTTTTTTTTTTTCTCTTCAGCTACACTTGTCTACTTTACACTACTCCAAAACTTCCTTGGTGTGCGTGGGTGACTTCTAATTTGAGATTCGAGCGAATGAATGGAGTTACATTATGAATGCACATATGTTTGTGTATGCCAGAGAGTTTATTTATGTGCGTGACTTAGCGAGATTTAACGAGAGTGGCCTGTTTGAAAGAATCAGCTTTACATAACCCCACCTAGAAGTAGTCGATGAATAACAGCAGAAATACCATTTTGAGTGTGTGTGGCTGGCGTCGGGTCGCGATAACAATTTTTACAGCCACTCTTGTGGTTTAGTTAATGATAGTGTGTATTACAAAGGACGGGATAAATTTATGAGAAAAGTTAAGAGTGGCATAATAAGGATTGTTGAAAAGCAAAAAGAAAACAACACGGAACAAAATGCAAGCGGGAGACACGTTGAAAATAAAAAAAAATAAAAAAAAACACTGTGTATTGACCCAAAATATACATATTCCGTTACGACGCACCAACCTTCTATGATGCCTTTTATCTTTAGTAGTCAATGAAGAAAAGACTTGAGGCATCGGAGAAGGATGTTGAGACCATGGAAAAGGCATGTAAGTAACGAGAAAGTTTTAATAAAAATCAAAATAAAAATGCCACATACTAAGAATCAGAAAAGAACAATTGAAATGTCTAGGATATTATCTAGGAAAGAGGACTTGAAGAATTTGACACACACACAGCATATATTAAAGGACAGAGAAAAACAGTGAATAACCTACTTAACGTGCTTGAGGAAATGGATAGCACACCTGGTAAAAAAGACAAACATTAATTAGAGCGAAAAATAATAGGAAGTTGTAGAGAGCTATGATTACCAACGTTTAAAAGCGCACGGCGCATAAAGGAAGACTCAAAGTGACTACAGACATTTTAAGGTCTTTGCCCATAAACCCTTTAAGGACTATATATGAAGTATTACATAGAAGTGTATATAGCTATGCGCTGTTGCGATGCGCTTCATTTGTTCGCCTTTTAACCTAATCATTACATAATAAAGTAATGCGCGTGCGTGTGTGTATTCGCGCTCGCGCGTGTGTGTATGCAACTTTTTAGCAAGAAGAAATAATATCAAGTTTTAAAAAATTGCTTTGTTTACGTTTCAGGTATGAAAGTCTAATCTGACAGCACGAAGGTGAAATGTACATTTCTTAAAAAGGTTAACTGAGCTTTGTCTGGGTGTAAGGACCTTCTTGCTTTTCCAGATAAAGAGAATGCATATTTGATCTTTACCAGGAGTTACCCTTTCTTTAATAAGACTTTTGATAATCCAGGCCGATAGACGTTAATTTCACTGTTTAAAAAAAAGATGACTTCTCTAATACCACTAAAATAGTTTCTATTAAAAATAAATATATATATGAAGCAAACTGATGACATCAACTTGGGACAAGATTATCACAGTGGACAGAGAAAATAGTTGGTAGATGATAATCAAACATTATCATTATTTGCCATTATTGAGTTTTTCCATCAGTAGAAATGTGTGATATGAAGATCAATTAAAAGGAAATCTTCTCAACATATATTAGTAATATTTTCTTCTTCTTTCCTCTCTTTAACTGTTGTGAAGTATGTTTGCCATAAAACTGAGAAGAGTCCTATCCTCTAAGGGTAATTGTTGAACATTTACGGTTCAGAAATGAAAAAGGAAAGGTTTACTGAAAGCCGACTTCTTTGTTCTTTGTAAGCATGAACCTGGACATTATATATAAAGAAACACTATATTTGTTTGAATAATGATAAACAATTTCTTAAAGACTAAAATGTTATTAGGCTTTAGTCAAAACATGAAATACCAACTCTCGTACTAATTTTGGCAACCGGTTCTCACCTGGCATGACAAGTTGAGTATAACTGATTTCATACGAGATTTCAACAATTCCTAAGGAAAAAATTTGCAAATATTACATCGACTGGCATAAATAAACTGCATAATTCATAAAACAAATCTATCTAAAGAGGAAAACGTGAGCAGTAATAATTTGAATATCAACAAATTGTTTAACCAATGAAAACCATATAATGACTGTAACCATCATTTTATATATTATATATAAAAGGATCAAAACTTTTTTCAAATCATGATTGTATTACTTAAAAATTACTTCATATTTTATAAGTATACCGAATAATTGGATGCAATTGGTATTTACTGACATATTTATATTTGATCTAAAAGTTACTCGATACCAAACCAGAAATAATTTCTAAAAACACTAATGTACAATACAAAACTATTTGCAACATTTTGTCTGTCTTTTTAACATTTTAATTCATTGAATATGAATATGTCTTTCAGTGATAGGTTTTTTTTTACCTAAAGCAACACTAAATCGATTATTACTTTTCGTGTTAGTCAATGATTATAACGAATTCAATAAACTAATTTTCGAATAAAATATTTTATCATTATTATTAATAGTAATAGTAGTAGAAGTAGTAGCAGCAGTAGTAATTGCAGTAGTAATTGCAGTAGTAGTAACAAGCTAGAATTTAAGAACGTTGCGAAATATATCAGACTTACTTGAAACTTCTGCAAAACAAAAGACGCACTTCTGCTTTGTTCACCGGAACACTGTCGACTGATAAAAATTCATTAAATTATACCGAAGTGTATCACAAGTCAACAAAATACAGTTGCTTAGCAACAGATCCGCGTATAAATTTTGTTTTGCATAACCCCATGACGACCAGTTCTCGACAGACTATTTTGACGCTTGTAAGCAATTACATGATGGCGTCTGGGTTTCCATGGCATAGTCGTCCAGGCTATATTTGATATTCTGTTAGTACACAGTGTTTCTGTTTCCAACGCCGATATATTCCCTTCTATTTTGTCAGAAATCAATTTTTCGTCATAAAGAAATGTTTATTCTCATCTGAATGTTAGATATATATTATTATTTCTCTCTTATGCTTTCGCGACAGCATAAACGCATTCTTATAAAAATTCATTGCCAACTCAATAATGAATCAATGTTCCTGTACATATATCAAAGTGCACGTATATGAGTACATGCATTTAAGTGTGTGCATTTCTGCGTACACATGCACGAGCGCCAGTCATTAATTGGGAATTAATAAATGAGAATAAAAGACGAAAATCGATTTGGGCAATTGATAGAAATAAGCTTAGACTTTAAAGGTCGATGGCTCATTTCATATAACAGGGATAGTGTGTGTCACGCACATTTCCGCAGACATTCTTTTTAGCACGTTTTTTTAATACCATGTCCGCTCAAGACGTCGTTGATCACAGCTCTCCACAGAGTTTTTTTTTTTCCTTTATTATCTGTGAATTGCCATTTTTTGTCAAGAAAGATAGAGAGATTTCATATTGCTTTTCCGCGTATTTGATTTTAAAGTAGCCTTTCGTCTAAACTGTCTGCTAACCAAGCCTAAAGAGTCCTGTTTCTCCTTGTATTTAACCCATAGATAGTGGGTCAAGAAGAGATGGAGACATGTCTTCTCAAGGGCATTAGCGTGAAGTGAACACAAAAGATTACACAGGAATTTGAACTTGGATTGATGATACCACTTTCTGCCCCGATAACGTGCCACTTTAAATGACACATTGAAGAATATGTCATTTGCTGAAAACTCTCTTCATATTAGCAGGTACCTAAGATATATACTAATCTGAGGTCTCCTATAAGCTCCACAGGCATTTTCTTAGCATGTATCAGAGATATTTCTAAACGTTTTAGAGCTTTCCTTCACTATAACTAATTGTCAATATGCGGTAATCCTTGATAAGCATCACATATCTTGAAATCATATATATATATATATATATATATATATAAAGAAAGAAAGAAAGAAAGAACAATAAGATATATAATCCGGTGTTCTTATAGATATTTTTATTTTTACAAAATAGTGCTCAATGTAAATTTACAGAGCATTAATATTATGAATTAACTGATTTAAAATATATTTTTCGCTACACAATTCTAACCATGTTTCAAAAATGGAAGCTAAAAGTTTCGAATTTAATTTTGTAATTAAATTAAAGACATTAGTTCCATTTCATCCTCAAGTGAATTTTGGAGTAACTTATTTTTAAATTTACTGGGTTTTAAAGACACGGCAAAATTTCATAATTTACAGTTTCCAAGGATACAGAGAAATCTATTCATCCAGACATATATAAGGACTATTGTTAAGTAGTTATGAAAAATGACTTCCCTTTAAAAATTAGATGTCTCTGTATTAAGTACGATGCAGTATAGCCTTCATTTATTTCATATTATTTCTAACGTTTCTGTGAAGAAGTAAGTTTAATTATGCCATTTTTAAGAATGGCATCTAAGCAAATATTTTTGCTTTAATTTGTAAGATTCGCCATGTCCAGAATGAAAGTTATTGAATTTTATTCATTAGCATTCCTTTGTCCGTTAAAATGGCAAATATATTGGCATTCTGAGCTTTTTCAATGTTTTCTGTTGTTGCCTGTTCAATGATTATTGCGAGTAATGTAAATAATGGACAGGATTGTTGTTTGCGGCGACTAATCGAAAATTCATATATATATATATATATATATATATATGTGTGTGTGTGTGTGTGTGTGTG
The DNA here is from genome assembly GCA_963932145.1 of Acanthosepion lycidas. NCBI lineage: Eukaryota > Metazoa > Mollusca > Cephalopoda > Sepiida > Sepiidae > Acanthosepion > Acanthosepion lycidas. Next base: position 66,257,220 of record OZ010583.1, read on the forward strand.
TTTTGTTTTGATTTTACTTAAAATTGCTCTCTTTTCGGTTTTATGATTGAAAAGGTTTTCAGAACCATATTTAGCCTTTGTGGATTACTTTTATATTTTGAACAACCATTTTAAATAAAAATGCTTTCGGTTGAATTCTGAATAATAACTGAACAAAATGAAGAAAACCCTAAGGTAGGCCTCTTCTTTGGTGTTGCAAAAACAAATACCATCTTGGGAAGGTGATTTTTCATTCTTCACACTCTCAGATTTTGTTTATTCATATACTTCTAAAATATGAGCATTTACCATGGCGCCGACATCGCAACTAGGCAGCATAAGTATCTTTAAATAAACATGAACTTGATGTAGCTAGTATTTATTTACGGACCGCACATTGTGAACGGAAAAAATCTGAATAATGAAAATTAATACTTCGGGGTGTGGTTTGTTGCCTACAACAATCATTTCGTTTGACTGTTACTCAGCATTCAACCTGGTCACAAGATATCGCAAAAATGTTTTAAAAGAAATAAGTGCAAACTGTTGTAAAGTGTAAAAATATCTGTCTAACATGACTGTACTTGTATCGTCTGAACAATAAGAAACGATTACTTTTACCTTTTTCAATCAACTCTGGTCTTTCTCACTATAAGCAATAAAATATCTTTAACGTTTCGTTGTGAAATACAAGTATTTTCTGATCAGTTTTATTATCCATCTGTTTATTCTGTAGGATTTATTTGGACCAAGTCGCTTTCCGCTGAATTCAATTATTTTACTTTACTTATTAAACTTGTTGCGTTTAGATTAGAAACCGAGATATGTTGCTATTTGGTTTTGTATTATTTCTGAAAAGCTACAATTTTAAATAAAAGTTGAATCATTGATTTGCTTACCCACCATTTACAATCCGACTATAACTTCGAAGCTTTCTTTTTACAACATATATTTTATCAATAAAATGTAGTTACTTCAGCTCAACAGCTACCAACAGAATGTTACAATCTGATCTATCTTGGAAACAGAGCAAGATAAAACAATTTAATTTAACAATGAAAAGCTTTCACCGTTGAATTAGGGACATCAATGGGAATTAATATGCTGCGGAGTAATACCGTTTTGCAAGTTAAGGAATATATTTTACAAGTGTATTTTACAAGAAAAATCTTTTACAAGTGTATTTAAACTAATCAATTTTTATACCTAAGAAAGTATCGATATAAAGACTAAAATATTGCTTCATCAACCAAAATCATTTAAAATTATACTATTAACTACTTGAATAATTTATTTACAATTAAAGGTCAATAATGTTGATTTATTCAAGTTTTTTTTTTAAATTCTATTTGATCATGACAGATTTTTCCATTACAAGCTTTCATAACCCTTTACTTGTGGGAGATGAATATTTCGTATGAAAACTCTCTAATGTGGAAACTGAGAAAAGGATCTCAGTCACCTTCTTTAAAATTTAACTCTGCTCATAAAAAAAAATACAGGAGCACGGAATATCAGAGTACATCTACCTGAATTCTTGAGAAATTGTTCTATTCAAATGAGATAATAATTGAAATTTATAGCTCTTTTTATTAATAGTGCATTATTGATTCGGATTCTTTTTGTATCATAATTGTGATGGTTTTCTGTTCAAAGTTTAAATTTCTCCAGCTGGACAGTTACAAAGATTTGTTGTGCATCTATCGCTTCTAAGACTTCAGTTCATTATACTAGATTAGAACTGTTCTATTTTAGAATTTGATCAAATTTTGAGGAAGTATAATTTTAAAGTTTCATTTCAAATACCGAGTCAAAACCAAGGTAAAAAGGATTAGTTTGTGACATACGAAATAAACTATGCCTGTAACACCACGATATACGATGATACATGAGGCTATAATGAAATTAATAAACTGGTTAGAAAAACAAATTATGGGTGATATCTCTCGATAGTAACAGCAAGAAGAACCGATCAGATTTAAGAACGGAAAAGCAGAAACACGATATCGTTGTTTCTTGTTTCTTTAAACATTTAATTAATTTCTTCTTAGACTGATGAAATCTATTTAGACTATTTTTCACATTTTTTTTTTTCAAGCACCACTAGCAGCGAATTACCTTACCTCATACTATGCATATATTAAAAGATTGATCCACAAAGTCAAGTAATATTTTCATATTCTGTCAAAACTAGTGTTCAAACAATTTCTACCTTTATGTTTTCCACGAAAGTTTTACAAATCATTGAACCTTGATCTACTAACACAATTTACTGACAAACCATTTTTCTGCCGAGTGTACCAACTGAAAAAGAAAAAAAAATGTTGTTAATTTTTAATCGTTTTTTTTTTTTTTTAGTTCCTCACTTGGTCCTATGTATTAGATAATATAATAACATAATAATATATTAATAATATAACTTATACTAAAAAAATAATCTTCTCCTACTAGAATACATGAAGGCTATATTTACATACAAGTTCAGCTCAGACAATCGCTAATAATTAAAAAAAAGTATTACGGCTTTTTTTATTGCTAGATATCTTATGAAAGTGTCGAAATGTTTAGGTAAACCTAATATGACATGTTTATAACAATTGAAAAGTACAGCCACATATTTTATATTACATCATATCAGATAATTAGAAATTTTAACTAAAACCTTTGTGACCGTTTATCTGAGTTCAGTCTGAATCCCCAGGTTCAATGGCTAAGACAACTGCTGCAGGAAAATTTATAAATTTTTCTTTAATACAAAACATTAAACCGAAAATGTTATTTCAACAATAAATTTTTCAATGAGTCAAGCTCTGAGGTAATAAAATAAGGCTTATCAGAATATCATAAAGACAGAAGTTCCATCGTTCAACCCAGAGAATTGCAACAAAACATTTTTTCTCTTCAACATTTTTTTTTTTTTTTTTTTTTGTTCTTAGCCAATTTCAAGTGTCTAACGAACAGATCCAATGTTTATAATAAAATAATTCGGAAACTAGATTACATAAAGATAGGGGATCAGACATGTCCCAGGAATTTGTTTGGAAAATTAGAAAACGATATTAAAAATCAGCTAAATTCCTTCAATATTGGTGAAAGACTTCTTTATAATAATATGAAAATAATAAAAATGGCTGATTGTTAAAGTGTTTAATCGTGATAAGTGGTTGTATTTAAAATATTTAGTATTAAAGATACAGGAACTAATTAAAACTTTCTATTTCATATGTTTTAATTAATGTAGAGGAAATACGTTATAGCAAAAAAAAAAAAAAAAACATTGTAAAATCTGTAATCAACATTCGAAAGCGAAATCCTTTTCAACAGCAAAAGAGATTGTACTAAATAAAAACAGTAGTTATATTCAAACATTTCTAATATAATAAATCTATAGTAAAATTGACCTGAAATCTGTGGTCTTTATACAGTTTAGTGCCGGACATAAAACAATAAATCTACATATTGATTGATGATAAATGATTGATAAGAAATATCCTACAAAGTAATGGAATATGTGAAAGTTAATTGATTGTTAATTTTTTATTTTTGTATGACATTGTTAATTTATGTGAGCATTTTCAAAACTCAACTGATTGATTGATACACGTCAAGATTAAATAATAATTTCCGAGGTAAAAATCTAAAATGCGTTTATAATTTTTCCCCTCGTCTGTTTATGACATTAATCCTACAAGATTGAATGAGGACACACACAAAGAAATGGAGGGTAAATTAATTTATCTGAATCTTAAGTAGCTTGTGTTTTTTATGATAACCAGTTAAATCTTGTTTGTTGGATCGTCAAAGTGGTCACCCACTTGACCAAAAGAAAGAAAGAAAGAAATAAAAAGGTAAATGAATGAAAACTTTCGGGAACAAGTATCACCTGTCCAAAAATTGGAAAGTTCTGCTCAAAGGCTTATATAAGCAGTCACAGAATGGAAAGAGAGAATGCGGGGTCGCCCCTTGGCGGGAACAGACTGTCTGTCGAGAGAGTTCAGATACCGCCAGTTATAGAATAGTTTCAAGCCGCCCGTGGCAGAGTTGCAAAAGATAGACAGAGCTATGGTAGGAGAGAGAGAGAATTCTCGTTGCTTGAATGGAAAGTAGAACCGTTCGCCTGTCATAACTGAAACAGCAAAAGTTATCCCAAATGTTACTTACCTCCACCTCCATACCATGCAAGTGAATCACTGAATAAACAACCAAATATATTAGAAATAGAATTCGCGTGTTCGTTTCTCGCCATGGCGTTAATTACAACCTTTTCTTACCTTGTGAACGCACAACGGTCCGTATCCAATTGTTGCGCACGGAGACGAGAATGAAAATTGATCCACAACGTTGAGGTAATTTGTCCGGTCGGTGATTTGTCCAGAAGGAGATTTGTTCGGTCGGTGATAAGCTGAGAGAGGGACCTACTGTATGTTTACACTTTTACTTATCGGTTACCTCTCATGTTATCATCGTTTCCATAAACTAATTTAGTTAGCATTTTGTGTTTTACCTTGGAATGTCTTAAATTAAAATTCGATATAAAATCTATGTTGTAGTTCTTTCTGTATTTTACTAAGTATTATCTGATTCAAGAACGCATAGTCACCGTATAATTGGTCTGCGAGAGTAACTTCTGTGGCGAGTGACTCAAGATGGAGTTATCTTTAAAAAATAAGGAAATTCCCCCAAAAGAAAATAAACAGAAGTGAGATTCAACAAATATATTAAAATTGAATTTATTGCCGATGTTCTTTTTAAATACTAAAACACATAAACTACACAGGGAATTTTCCGTGTCATTTGATAAAAAAATCAGTCAAAAAATGCTTGTAGTGGGCAAATTTTGATACGAAACCCTATATTCATTATTGAGGCAAGTACATCAATATAGAAAAATGTGCAAGCGTTTGTGTGTGTGTTGCATTTTCAGTGTTAGTTGACAACTTCTATAAATGTGCAATGGAGCGTGTGTATATAACTCGTGTGCACATTTGAGTGTACTATTTAAATGATATATAATTGTGGGTGTGTGAGAGTCTGCCTGTGTGTTTTCCGCGTAAATGTAGATGTGTGTACATGCTTGCGATAATGTAGGAAGATAATTGACTTCAGAGTCTGTCTAATTGACTTCCTAAATATTTTAAGTCTATGAATGTTTAAATAGATTTCTGCTTTTAAAGTTTTTATACTCGTTAATGTATGTATTGGAGACAAACGAGCAAGCAATTTGTAAAATGATAAGACTGAAGGATGCAGATAGTCAATTCATTTAATGGATACTCATTAGCCAACATTACGGAATATTTCCAGTCTTTCTCCTTTGGATCTTGCACACTTGTTCATCTGTTTTTAATGTTTCGAAGACGGTTTCGTTTCATCACTGAAGACCCGAAGACAATACATTTACATTTTTACAATGAAGTTCACCTTGTATAAAACGCAAAAGCCACCGAGGGTTAAAGAATAAGAGGCACAGTTTATGAGGATTATGTGGGGGGGAAGATAAACGGTTGAGCCCTAGACATGAACAGGTTAAGATTGTAGGTGATCAGAGAAGCATCTTATTGAGTGTTGACTCCACAAAGCAGCGGTTCGTGGGAAGAATTTGCTCAAGTGGAACATACATATCACCAATGGAATACGAAGGGAATGAAAATGGTTCGCTACAATGTGCACAGCATGGCGGGTCTCAGACGTGAAGGTTAGAACTGGTGGAACCAAGGAATGAGAACTTTCTATGGATATCGGAATAGTGCAGTGAGTGGTTCATCTGTGAGAAAGAGATTGCAGGGTGGAAAATAATTCGTCACTCACAAGGACGTGGAGACGCTGCTTTAGAGATGTGATAAGAGAAAGGAGATGAAATGGTCAGATGTGTTGAGGACATAAAGAGAGAGAAAGCAAAAACATAGAAGAGATTGTGAAAAAAAAGACGGCCACGGAAAGAAAAGTATTTTTTAAACCAATAAGGAAAAGACGGTTTGGAAAATTTGATACTCACAGGGTATATTGAAGTTAAGGTGTCCAGAGGAAAGCAACACACAACCTACCTGGCGTATTTGAGCGAATGGATGGCAAAGCAGGTTCTGAGAGAGATGGTAAAAGACAAAAGTTATTAAGAGCCACAAATGAGAGGAAATTGTGAAGAGCCATGATCCTGAAGGGACACGGCGTATAGAAGAAGAAGGAAATTAAATGATGAGTTAAGAGAAAAGAGACAAAAAGGGTGAGATGGGCGAGAAAGGAAGGAGGAAGAACAAGGTGAAACAAAAGGAAAATGAAGAAAGAATTTAGTGAGTAGTAGAGAAAAAAAAAGCGGGAAAGAATAAAAAAAAGCGGGAAAGAATAAAAAGAAGTGAAATGCAAAACCAAACGTTGCAAACTTAATTTCTAAATAAAGCAATATTGCTTATGGCCAGAAGTAACTGGGTGACCATTTGATAAAAATTGTCTAACTAATAATTAAAAAAACTGATATTTGTTAGATGATATTCACTATCCATTAATGTCTAATGATATCGAGATATGGGCTATATGAAGATCATGTTAAGAAGTACTAAGCATCATCAAAAGTTGATAAGTTTCCATTGACGAACATAGTTTAAATCCGCATAGAATGAAGCACGGGCAGCCCAGCCGCAGACGAGAGAGCCGCGGACGAGGAGGCAAAGAATAATAATCCGAAAGGCAAAAAAGGCGAATAAAAATTCTAGGCAAGCTGTATCCTGTTTTAAACATGTCCACCTGAACAAGATAATGTCAGTAACCATTGCACAGTAATTGTGCGAAATTCAAGAAGGTATTTCCTAATCGTATTTATCTATGAGCTTTCAGTTACGATGCTAGGTTCAAACGATTCTATATTTTGGAGTGTATTGAATTGAAGTAAATAACATGATTATTTTCTGCGTATAAACCATTTTATTAAAATCATTCTGATACTACACACAAACACACACAAACACACGTAGACACACACGCATGTAACTATTTACCCAGATAAGTATTTTCTTCGCTTAACATTCATATATGTTGTAGGCATGAAATTTCTTATCGTATTTTTAATTGATAATCACAAATTTAGATGATGAATGCATGGTTTTAATGAAAATGAATTCATCATCTTTAGATGATGAATTCCTGGAATTTATTATCCATTTTGTGTTAATATAAAGTTACAAGGTAACGTTGCGGGCATGTTGGTGGGGAGTCTACAAAAACGTTTTTATAACCTCTATATAACATTACAGAAACGTAGCTGCAACGTATATTTGGTAACTGGGTTACAAATGTATTTATACAATTATTGTATTTGTACCCCACCCTGCAGAATTACAATTTAATTCTATTTGCTTTCATATTGCCGTATCCATAAAGAAATACATAAATAAAAACAGTAATTATACTGTCACCTTATTGTGTCCATAAAAATAAATCAAAATTAATTATAGTAAAATAATTCTAACAATTATAATTATCATTAATTCACTCATTCTAAACCAATGAGAATCGACCCCACTTTTCTCCTCTGCACACACAAATACGTAATATTCTCACTATAGGACAAGCAGATCAGACGAACAGCTCGTTAACATGTGCGTCAACGAAAATTTAATCTCTTTTTGCTTTTTCTGGCCAGAATAGTAACATTTATCTTTTACAACTCAACAAATATTTGAGGTCAGAAAACTCCAGACACTTCTTGTATTTTCTAGCTAAATTATCTGGACGCGCATTACACATATCTATGGAAAAAAAGACACATACGGGAAAGGCTGTATACACTTTACTTATTCTTTATCTTATCATTCTGTCAGATTCCAATCCATATTTGATCTACATCTGACCTCAAACATACAATTTTACTCAATATTACTGTCTCTTGTTTCTTCAATACCACATAACAACCAAATAAATGATTTTGTTGTTTTCACGTTTTGCTGTTTCTCATTTTCACGAGTGTTTTCGTATATAAATTTAAGGTAGTTCATAATTATTTATTCATAGTTATAACTCCCCAGCAATATCATTATTAATAATATATATCGAAGGTTGTACTGAAAAGTTCTCAGTCAAACAAAGAAGGACGACCCAGAGCCAATAAACATACATGTTATTCCACTTATTCACTCCGGAGTTCACGCATTTGACACATTGTTTCTCAACTTTCTTATGATTGTTCACTGAAATAATTATTTTTTGAAGTGGGTTGGACCGAGAACGTTTCAGTATCTCTCGTATATTGCTGGGTATTTCTACACACACACACACACACACACACACACACACACACACACACACACACATACATATATATATATATATATATATATATATATATATATATATATATATATATGATATTCGAGAAATAATGTCAGAAAAATATACGTACACAGGCAGGATTCGAACCTGGATCTCCTATGGGGAACTGTCATTGGATATGACATGCGTGATAAGATTTCTCGAATATTCAGGCCGGTAGATGTAGTTGGAAAAAATATTGTTTAATTAAAAAAAACATCGCTTCTACTCGAATATGTGTTCATCAAAAATGACATTTTAAAAATAAATTCAAAATAAAAATATGTTGGATTTAATCCATTTGCTAAAATAAATTATCTTTGCTTTACGCTAGGATACGAAACAGAGCAGACATGGATGTTCGGAAAAGCTGAAGAAGTGTGTGTGTTCAAAGCACTATTCGGGCTTTGTTTGACCGTAAGTCCGAAATGACCGGGCGGTTAGATATGTTAGATCCAATTACGGTTCCATATAAGCTATGCAGGTTCGAATCATGACGCATATTTTTCTGAATATTCATGCCAGTATATGTAATTGGATAAAAAATAAAATACTGTTTAATTAAGAAAAAAAGAGAGCTTCTACTCGAATATGTGTATCCATCAAAAATAACGTTTAAATTAAAAATAAAAATATGTCGGATTTAATCCATCCCCTAAAATATATATATATATATATATATATATATATATATATATATATATATATATATATATATATATATATATATATATATATATATATACCCGATGCGATGAGAACGAAAGTAATATATAAATTCCAACGTTCACACCATTAATCCAAAAGAGGGCTCGATACCGATAGTAGAGCGATAATTATTTATTCATTATAATTTTATCATATAGGCAAAACCATTTTACTCACTACAGAGATGCAACTTGGTTTCAGTGCATTTCAACTGCACTTTGACGGGTGAGAATCGAAAATGGTTATGAAAAATCCTGCTTGTAGGCAAGCCGTATGGGAAACGTCACTTCCTTTTTTCCATTTGTTTGAGAAGAAAAATATACAAAAAAAAAAATGACGGAGTGAAACAATAGTGCTTGTTGATAGCAGTTTGGTGAAGAATGGATTGGGTGTTTAATGTTGACTGGTCTGTGGATATTTTTTCCCGATAAGCACCGGTCAAAATTTTAGGCACATCATCTCACAAGCGTCCTAAGAGTAAGAGGTAGAGGAGGAAAGATGGAGATAGGGGAGAGGATTACGTTTGAGTAGGTAAAAATTGTAGCGATAGTTCTAGTAGTAATTGGGAATGTTATTTTTGGTTTACTATAAAAATTCTAGAGGTGAATTGCATGTATTTATATTGAGGTTATCACTACTAATTCTGTAATCAATGAACGTGTTTTGTGGATTAAAAGTGGTGATTTCCTCTAAAAAAAAAAAAAAAGGGGGATGTTAATATAACATTTTATAATCAAATTTTGAAATATTCCTGGACTGTATAGCGTGTAGAATAAGTATGGGTGTAAAACGATTTATCTGGAAATATTACCAGTAATATAGATGAAAAAAAATTTAAGAATTATAATTTAATTAGTGGAAAGCTACACAAGAGGGTAGGGAATATATCGAAGGAGGTGATTTATAATTTTAAAACGCTTATAGTTATGAAATTAATAATTTAACAAGATTGTAGTGTTAGATCCTTAGAAAACAGAAAACGGTTGTTTCATATCTTTGATTTAATTATTGGGTGTTATTCAGCAGTTCAATGATACATAGTTTCTCCTGTAAACATAAGAAGCAAGGTTCGCTCAGAGAATTGCAAGTTCTGGCTTGTCTTAGGATTTTCCATTTAACCTAAGGTGTTTTTCCTTCTTCCTTGAGTTTCCAAAAATATTTCGAAAGTGATGTCATATTTAGTTTGGCAGTATTTGTAAAGGAGTTCGTGTGATTGTAATACCTATCCTTAAAAGGTTTGCTAGTTGACCCCACATACAGCTTAATATCTCTGGGGGTCTCATTTTATGAGATATAGCACATATACACTATGGATTTGATTAAGCACCTTTTTAATAATGGACATTGATCGGGGATTCTACAATTACATAGCCTTTTTCCTGGGGTGTATTTGAACTTGTATTTAGGTTGTGTTTATTATCTCTATGAAGTTTCAGTATTCTATTGTTATACTATTTTATAATTTTATCTCGATTTCTAGAACAGCTATAACTAATTTTTAAGGTATTGCGGTTGAAGATTTACTCTCCGTAGGGTAGTGATTGTTAATTAGATTCAAGAATTTGTTTCCTAATTTGGTACGGACTTGTACTTTGTTGAAGGGAAGTGTATACCAAATTATTCTCCTTCCTCTATTGTTTTTTTTTTTTTTTTTTTAGAATAACTACAATTTTCTCTATATTTAATTTCTGAAGATATATAACCACTGACCATTGTTATAGATAATTTTGTGTTTATCGAATATTTCCTTGCTAGAAGAGTGCTTGTGTATACGGTGTTCAATGGATGATGGGATATGTTTAATTAAACATATCCCATCATCCGTTGAACGCCGTCGATTCTCACCCGTCGAAGTGCTGTTGAAATGGACTGAAACCAAGTTGCATCTTTGTATTGAGCAAAATGTTTTTTTCTATATGATAAAATTATGAAATATACAAAAATATATATATATATATATATATATATATATATATATATATATATATATATATATATACACCGGGTGTAACAGCAAAATTGTCCAATTGTTAGATTAAGATCTGAACTGTTGCATCTTAGAAAGGATTAAAACATCTAACTGGAATTCCCCGAGGGTTTTATAACACTATTGGACTCTATTTTTAAACAATAAGTGTGTATAATTGCTCTCCAAGCTTAACAGAATAATCGTAATGAAATCGATCATAAACGAAAATGACATGTTCATCATTAATTAATCACAACTAAGGATCGGAGCTTCATGAAGGATTGAAATAAAGTTCAAGTATATATATATATATATATATATATATATATATATATATATATATATATATATATATATACCAAAATCATTTTCAAACTTATTCAAGATGATCTTTGCCCTCTTTAATTTTCTGTCCTGGAGTAACAAGGTGCCTCACAGGTTTGCACGTACGATTTCATTTTCAAGTCTTTTTTCACTGTTCTTTGGACTGTCATAAGTGAAACTCCTCTCTCACGTGTCAAACGTCTTATGAATTCAGTTGGATCTTTTCTAATTGATCTCTTTAGCTCTAAGTTGAAATGATGATCCCTTTTCCCGTTGTGACCTCCTGATCCAGTTTTCCTCTCTACTGTTCCTTCTTTTTTAAACTTATTCACCGATCTCTTGGTGGTTCTTGAATGGACTTTGAAGATGAACGCAAGTGTATGTTTGTTGGTACCATTACTGAAGGCGTAAATGGTAATTTCCTCTCAACATTGCTTAATTGGAAAGACAGTGGGTCTGACACAAAACGATTTTAACCTGTTCTCTTTCTAGATGAATAACTCAAAGGGCTTTCCAGTGATTCTTACGAAAAATGGGGTCAAGATGGCTAAATGTCTTATCTGAAAATCTGGAAAAAAGAATCTCAATTGGTTTAATGATTTTTTTTTTACATATTAATCTTTTAGTAACACGATTTGGACAATTTCGATGTTACAATATATATATATATATATATATATATATATATATATATATATATATATATATATAATCGAGTGCATGTGTGCCAAATGTAAACATTTAATGTTGTTTTTTGATTATTAGTGTTGGAGATGTAATCTCCCGGGGGTGGGGGGGGGGGCATGAGAATTCATAGACAACATTATTTTTTACATAGTAGGTGGTTATGAGGCCCAGTGTTGTTGGTAATAATTATATTAGATGTTTTAAACATTTTATAGTAGATGGTTAATCTTAGGTGTTTTTCGGGATCACTGAGAGATGTGTACTGGTGAATTATGTTTTTAATTTGATTTTTCACCCTGTTTATAATTAGGGTGCATTTGGTTAAGATAGAAGAAGTTAATGTTGTGTTTATTTTTGTTTGCGTCAGGTAGGGGGCCTGGCGTCATTTTTCCTAATTTCGTTAAGGTCAATATTTATTTTTTGTTTTTTCTCAACGACGTGATTAAGAAAATTATTGTTGACTTGAGTTTATTTAATGTTGCTACGTCCCTTATAGGATATGTCCGAAGAAGAGATTAGTTGACTTGGTAAATCATTTTTTTATAACAGCTATTTTGTATCTGTGACAATATTCACTTTTGTAAACACGAGTTTACACGAGTTACGCATTTGTTAGTCGTGATTAGTTTATTAATCTATGTCTTGAGGAGGATGGTGGTGTTTTTGTTTAGTTTTTTAACGCTGAGAATAGAGTCAACTTTTATGTTGTTGTCGGTCGTTGATTTGTTCCTATTCTTAATAATAATGTCTTTATTGATTTTTAGTTCCCTGTAAGCTTGCCTCGACGCGTTGGTGAGGAGCTAGGTTAGTCTTGTAATGGTAAAGATAAAATTTAAAAAGCCAGACAAAAATATTACCAGACTCCTCAAATAAAAATAAAGTTGTCTATGAATTCGCCCTTTGGGAGATTATATCTCCAACACTAATAATCAAAAAACAACATTAAATACTTACATTGGACACATATGCACCGAGCTCTCTCTCGCAGATTGACCTGTCACCTGTCGAAACTCAGTGCAATCCGTGCACACATCGACCAGCATATATATATATATATATATATACATATATATATATATATATATATATATACATATATATATATATATATATATATATATATATAATTATTTAAACAAGAAATAAATAAAAACACAGTATATACATACATTTTCATAAATTTTAGAAAACCTTAAAATATTCCAGAATAATTAGCCTAAATATGAGTCCGTAAATAAGATGGTTGCATTATCTTTTGACACTGAAAATCGAAAGATAAAAAATATAAGGAAAATTAATAAGAGAGTATAAGGAGACAAGAGAATTATGAAAAGAAGAAATACCCACGACATCTTACACATGTACATATACACACACAGACATGAATACACACAAAGAGAAAATCAACTTAACACCAATAAAAATATTTATTTTGTAACTTAATATAAAAACAGCGAAAACGAGAAAATCCACAGACATTGCTGATACCTCCTGACAAGTGTACTGAACGATTATATAAAGGTTCATCTACGAAAGTGTAGAGTAGAGGTGCTGAATATATATCAATCAGCAACGTGATAAATTTTATATTTGTATTTATATATATATATATATATATATATATATATATATATATATATTACGGCGTTAAAAACAAGAATATTTTTACATTGGACCATGATGTTATTAAAATAAAATACCAGCCGACCGGTTTCGCCCCTATATATATATATGGGTGACGTGAATGAACGGAAGGGACAGTTGTAACACCTAAAGATGCTAGAGACCCAGAAGAGCAAGCCCAAGCAAACAATCCCTCTGTTTACAAAGAGAAGGTCGCCCAGACCTGATAAACAGCGTCTCCAACACCTTCAGATGAAACAACGAGTGTGAAGTGGACAACACAGAAAACCAATTCACACTGAAGTCCACCGCACAACCAGGACTATTTATGAAATGATCCGCTATAGATGACCCGTATGTATTTCGAACGGTATCACCAATCGAAAAATTTTTATTATAAATTTTAGCAGGTACGTGTTGCTTGATTCTAACATCCAAGCGTTGTGTAGTTCTACCTAAATATATATACACAGACACGCACAAAGGTTTTATACGTACATATGTATCTCCGATACAAAAGTGACGAAATTTTAATTGCAACTCAGCAACAGCTGAGTTATAATTTGAATTTTATGCAATAACCACTACATGAAACAGAAGAATCTATGCTGATATCAGTATTGTTAAAGCATCGGAGAATTTACAAGTATTTACTTTGTACTATGTAGCCATTGTAACATGAATTGAAAGAACACAGTCTACCAAATGGAGTTTCTTTTTCTTTACCAAAGTGATTCATGAAAACTTCATAAATATTTTCTCGCATATTAATGAAAATACTTTTGTTTTCACATGGTACAATTTACTTCTGACCGGAACAGGGAAACCAATTAATCTAAATAACTGCTGCGTATTCATAATATATTGACATTATGAATAGATTAATTAGCTAATTAGAAAGAAAGAAAGAAAGAAAGAATGAAAGAAAAGATTTTTTTTATTTGAAATGATGAAGCGCTTACGACACTCAGCATTAAGGTTGCTGAAGGAGAAAAAGTTTATATTAACTTCTAAAGCATTTGTTTTGATTGAATACATCGGAAAATACCACAACAAACTCTCAAATGAAAGCCTGAATTACTGAAGGCTCAAAATTTCACCAGTACATCAATGATTTTTGTAGTACTGATACCAGAGTTTCTTAGTATTATGTATCAGAAACTTCGGAAATAAATGAACTGAATCAAAGGTATAACTAAATAATATATATTTAACTAACTTCGATTGGAGCGAGTCCTTTGTAATTCGGTGTAACGAAAGTTCGTTCAGGCTGGTTATTTGATAGTTGATAGACTTTGGTAGTAGTCGTCATCTTTTTTCGTTGCTGGCGGAAGTGATTACTTTGGAAATAGTTGCGGCATCAATCTGCGTGTTTTCTCGAAAAAAAAGATGGAAAAAGGTCTTAAGCAGGTTACCGCTTAGTTTCTTCATGCGACACGCTTGGCTGGTTTATATGGCGGTCTTTTCTCTTGTCTCTGCCTCTCAGCTGTTTCTTTATATCCTCTTAAGAAAGGGCCTCCAGACTACTGGTGCAAAGCTTGGTTTCGACTAACATCCAAACTCTCTTTGTATTTTCGTTTTTTGATTGGCCATTTTTTTTTATTTTTCGGCGTTCCCTTTCTTTTACTTGTTTTTTATAGTGGAAGTTATGCATGGAGCCTCTCTTATTTTTCTATATTTCTAGTCACAATGACTGGGCCCATAGACCAGCAAACTTCCGACGTTTTGTTACTGTGTTCAGTGTTTTCGTCTTATTTGTCCTCTTTTTCCTTATTTCAGAGTTGCCTTCTCATTAGTTGAGAGAGAAGTATATAGAAAGAAGGGCAGAGAGAGATAAAGAAAAAAGAGACATGGATTTTAAAGGAAAACCAATGCCTTAAGATAATTAGAATACTTTTTTTTTATTGTTGCTTATATATCTTATTTTTATATTTTTATCTGGGCTCACCACAATTTTTCAGGAACAAATTGATTGCTTTGGTTTGCTGAGTTTTTGATGCATGTCATTTACTGTAAAAAACGAATATAAAAAGTCTGGAACAGAATCGAATTGGTTTAATTTTTCATGAATTCCTCCATTTTTAACAAAATATTGACAAAATGTGTTGACTTCTTTTTATAATACAAAGGAAAATTACTGAGCCAATAAGTAATTACTCCAAATTCCCAACTTCTCGAAAATAATACTCTGTTCCAAACCATTAATATCAATACTAAACCCATTCTACTTTTACGCTCGGCTTGGTCAAAAAAGCAGCCCCACCCTTCCATGGGCGTCAACAAGAATTCTTCAGTTACTTTCGTTATTATAAGAATTCCGGTAGCTTCAAATGACTTGCTTCCTTGAATTGTGCACGATAATGATTTACTGGTTTAATTTACAAGCACTTGTACATATGCTTTTCTTTATGATCCTTGAAAATGAACTTTCGCTAAATATTCAGATTTTATTTTGATGTAAAAGAAAAACTCGAAAGATATTGTAAATTGGAAAAAATAAATTTGATAAACTTTGAAAAAAGGTAGAATGTATGCGAAAATTTCAAATAATTTCTTTAAAATGAAGAAACAAACATTTTTTAAAAGAAAATGTTAATTTTCTTATCATAAGTTACCTCTCCGTATTTTTTATCAATAAGATAGGAGTTATCGACCCTTCATAAAAAGATCTCGTACATTGTCCTCTTCCATATATTAATAAGAACAACCTACCAAACGAAAATTTATGGAGGGAATGAAAGTACTGAGCGACTCATTACTTTACTTTCATTTGTCAATTGATGGTTGGCGTGTGTGTGGTCAACACGGGTCCTAGTCTTTGTACTGATCTGAGTAAATACATGCGCACAAAATTCCAACACACATATTTACGTACGTCAGTAAATCAGCAGCCTAATAATGAAAATAGTATTTATTTTACACGATTAATATTTTATCATATTAACAGATAGATTAAAACTTTATACATTGAAATTTTCCGATAAAATTAAAGTGAATATCTACATCTCAGATTGACTACATGTTCGAATCGATATATATTGTAACTTAGTGTTTCTTGGCTTTCTTCCTCCACCTTTCCCCTCTTTTCATATATAAAATTGATTCCGTCAATAAAACCGTTGTCTGAAGTTCCTTTTTGAATGAAAGCACGTCACTAATATATACTAGCTTAAAAGTCACTAATATATACTAGCTTAAAAGCTTCCCTATCGAGCGACATTTAAGCTAGCTCATGCCTTCGGCCCAACAATGCTACTTCATGCATTGAGTAAATATTAAATTGTATTAAACAATATTTGAACAACATTGAACAATATTTTTCAAACAACAGTTTGCATCAAAACAGTGATATAATTTGTCTATTTGGAACTTATTGCAAAGCTGCACGATAAATAACATTTTTTGTTTTCCCATTCGGGGTCAGTACAATTATTAGGTTGGTGCAAGAATAATGTCGTTTTCTCACATTTTTGCACCAACCTAGTAGCTTGTTTCCATTCTAACCTAATAGCTTGTTTCCATACCCTTGAACAATCAACATGCTGGCCGTGAGAAATGCAGAGTTCCATCAGGTGACGTTCAGTTACTTTCAATGATTGTCCTTGAGATTTATTGATTGACATTGCATAGCTCACTGGAAACTGAAGTCTTTTGAACACAGAAGGAAAATTTGGGGCTATTAAGGGAATTCTTGGAATTAAAACTCTTTCCTGTATCAGTAAGGATCTCTGCTTCTAAGAGATGAGCATTGGCAATTAACCTTTGTTCTATTACAAAGCTTTGGAGGATCCAAATTTCTCGACAACATAACTGGCACATTTTTTTTTTAGTTCTAGTTTGTGTGATTGCATTCCAGGAGGATTCAATAAGTTCAGGAACTCTTTTGGATAATTCACTCTTGTTCAGCTACAGTGCCAATGGGAAAGTACTTTCTGCTTTCTTTTGGAATTTCTAGAAGAAGTTCCCAATTGATGTTATCCACAGTTTGATTCTTGGGTCTAATATGGCGATCTCACAAAGTCATTTTGAATCTATGAAATGCTGTTGAAGGTTTGGATAAACATAGTTAATCAAGTCTTGGATAGTTGAGATTGAAACTCCACAAACATTTGGGAGTGAAATATCTCCATTTTGTTCCTTTTTGATTCTTCCATTACCAAGCTGCAACAGCAAATTTTCGTGATTCTAAGTCTATCATCAGCTGGACTTCCTCTTGCAATGACTGGTAATGTTTGTCTAAAATCACCAAAGTGAAGCACAGTCAAACCTCCCATGATTTGGGAATTCTGTCTAATGTCTTTGAGTTTTTTGCCCAACACCTAAAATGCTCGCTTCTGTGCCATGGCACATTCATCCCAGACAATGAAGCTTATGTTCTCCGGTAGCGAAGTTGGTTTCTCTTTTGATGTTGCAAATAGTGGTGTCAGTGTAGTTCAAATCCAATGGAAGTTTGAAGGTGCTGTGTGCTGTACCCCCTTCAGGCAAGAGCGTAGCAGCAATTCTGGATGGGACTACTGCTAGAGCTACTTTTCTTTGGAGTCTCACTGCAGATAAAGGAAGGTTAGTTAGAAACATTTTACCTCCAGGTACGTCCAAGAAGAAAATCCCTCCATCGTTGTTGATGATGTCATCAAGGACCTCTTGATACACTTGCTGTTTGTCTTGATTCAACAGGAGCATTTGTGAGGCAAGTAGACATGATTTAGGATCATGGATGTAAATTTAACATAAATTATTCCGAAATTAGTGCACTTTCAATATATTTTCGTTTTCTCATCTAAATCAAAAGCTCATTGCTTAAGTCGAATTAAATAGTCGCACTTATTACGATGAATGACTAATGCATTGAGTTTATTGTTTTGTAAGACGTCCCTCTGATGTTCTATAATCTTTTATTTAAATTTCTTAATGTCTCACGAATGTATTTCATAGGGTATTTGTTGCAATCTATTTTTGAATTTGTTATTATTTTGTTTTGCATTGATTAAATCTTTTCTTGTTTGAGAATTAGCTGTAAAATGTTTTTACAGTTGTTGTCGTTATGGAGTTGGTATTTATTATATACCTCGTTTTATCGACGTTATTTTTGTTTTCTTTTTTGTTTTTGTGAATTTTGCAAGCTTGCTTTTTGTGAAATAATTTAGATATTGATGGAGTTTAAAAGTATTCTCAATTAATTTTTCTTTATCATGCATTTATTGAGAGCTACAAATTATAAGTGCTCTTAAATATAAACCTATAATTATTCTAGATTTTATTTTGTTATTTTGGTGTGAGTAAAAGCTTATGATGTTATTTTTCTTAGTGAATTTTCAACATATTTTTACAAAAAAGATTGTATTTCTAAATTAACTTTCTGTAACATTAACATTTCAAAGTCTTTACAGCACATTAACATAAAAAAAATTTCGGGTGTGACGCGTAATGTCGGGGATTGAACCATTTCTTATGCCGACGTGGCATAAGATACGGTTAGCACACATATTCTTGATTAAGGTCACGGTTGTAGGTCGTCTTGTCGGTAGATCTATGGAACGGATATCGCTGGGATCGACTGCGAAGGGAGTGCCTTGTAAACGAGACGAGGTAGAGCTGTTCTGTGGAACGGAAATAGCTACGTCGACTTCGAAGTGAGTGCCTTGTAGCGATTCGAGGGAGAGCTGTTCTGTGGAACGGAAATAGCTACGTCGACTTCGAAGTGAGTGCCTTGTAGCGATTCGAGGGAGAGCTGTTCTGTGGAACGGAAATAGCTACGTCGACTTCGAAGTGAGTGCCTTGTAGCGATTCGAGGGAGAGCTGTTCTGTCGAACGGAGGTAGCTACGTCGACTTCGAAGTGAGTGCCTTGTAACGATTCGAGGTAGAGCTGTTCTGTCGAACGGAGGTAGCTGCGTCGAATGCGAAGAGAGTGCTTCGTAAGCGAGTCGAGGTAGAGCGAGATGACGGCGTGTGTTGGTATCGATGGAGATCTGCAGATGGAAGGAATCGTGGTTCGAAAACTGGATAGCTGAGGTTGTAGTTCAAGCCAGGATATGATAACTGTCGTTGAAATATGCGGTTTTGTTGAACGGTGGCAATGAAGGCGGCGACTGTGGCGGAAGTAGTACTTTGCGTGGTGTCCGGTCCGCTACTCTGTTGTCATGATGACGAGGTAATGGCAGTGGCAGCAGCAGTGACAACTGATCCTTGTTCGTCCTCAGAGACTGCTTTTAAGCAGTTCTGGTAGTCCCAAGGGGCCTCTCTTTAACTGGCGGGAGCGTTCGCGATTGGCCACCGCCGGAGTTCACTTTGTAGATCGGATGTCGCTGCGTGGAGCCCAATGCGCAGAAAACGACTTTTGTTATTTCGACTTCTGCCCACGCGGCGTTCACATCCGGCTAACGTGTAGAATGAACCAGAATGAAACCTAAATGCGACAGAGTATAACATCAAGAAACAGTAATATGTTGTTTATTTCTGTTACTGTTTTATAGAATTGTACGTCCGATGTTGTTTGGTTTATTCACAAGATCAGGTAATATTGTTTTGTAGGGATATATTAATAAAGGATTATCAATGTATCGGAAATATGTTGATTGTTTAGTTCAAATATTTTGAAGTGACCAATCTCAAGAAATTCTTGGAAAAGACAACCTAAAAACAGCTAGGAGGCGATCACAGTGGTAATACAAATTTCTGTCTAAGATTATTATCGAAAGTGAAATAAAATTGGTTTTTAATGTCGGCAAATCATTATAATTTGGTTTTTCGGTAGAATGTTTTTTGTTTTTTGTTTTTTTTTCTGGGCGTTTCTTTAGGGTATTTAAGCATTTGTTAACTTGTACGTAAATGTTCAACGGATTGAATATCTAAACTAGACATGAATTCTTAATTCACATTCATGTCGTTTAGTCTGTTGATAAGGTAGCTGGAATCTATAATATGTAAAGGACGAATTGCTCCAAGAAGTGGAGTTCATTTTTTGCTACAATTTTCGCTAGTCTATAGCGAGTAATGCCAATCCCAAATATAACAGATTATTGATAACGTTCCCTGTAGACTAGCGAAGGTATAACTTTTTAAATATTTTTTGGGGCAATTTATGAGAAACATAATCGAAATGCTATCAGACATAATCATTGCCTTATTGTGAAAATGTTACTTGTGTAAGTCTTTACTGAATTAGGCATTTATCTGTTAATATAGCTATGAATACTTAATGAGTGATTTAATGAGTTTGTGTGTCTGTGTTTGAGTGTGTGCACACGTGTGCATGTGTGTGCGTATGTATATGTGTGTCTGTGTGTGTCTTGAGTTTATGCTGTCTTTGTATAAGTACACATTTATATGCATCAGTTTATGCCTTTACATGGGCGTGCATTTTTTGTACTTCCATGTCGATATGAGAATTTTATTTGTACACATAACTCCATCCATTCTTACTGAACCTGTCTTTGCTGTTTTTTGAAGCTTTTTCAATATTATATTTGATTGTTTACATGCTGAAGTTGTTTTTATAGAACATTGCAATTAAGCTTTGATGTTAATAAATACGTCTGAAGTTGCAGCTTCATTTTGCCTTAATTTGTTACATTTGTTTGGTTTATCTAAATGTGTAAAATTTCTAAATGTGGGGAAAAATCAACAAATACGATATTACAACCAAATCAACAAACCCATACTATGCATAATACAAGGGGAGGTAACTATTCCTGATACATACATCATGATGTCATTTGGTTTGTCTGGCAGTTATTGCATGATTGAAGATCAGCGATAGTTATAACCAAATTTATTTTAAATCATAATCACGCTATGGCTCGTCAAACTCTCTTTGACTTCGCTTTCTACTACCCTTCAGCAAGTTCAGCAGCGATGATCCGCGGGTGACGGGGGTAGGCTTGATTAGCCTTAGGCCCTTAGTCCGCACCCACGTGTTGGCACCGTGTTCGTACTTTGTGGGGAAGCCCCAAGAAAAGGTCGAGTAATCATCGGTCATCGCGAATACGTCTGGATGGCTAATAGCAGTCAGCAGGTGGCCCATACTTGCGGTGGAAACTTCAGATTACAAAACCTCTGTTGCTTTCAACCCCTTGACTATTTGAGCATGGAACGTCCGTACGTTGATGAACATCAAGGACACGGAACGCGCAGATAGAAAAACATCACTTGTGTATAGCGAATGGGTCCGTTTCGACATCGACATGGCTGCTTTGAGCGAAACCAGACTCTCACCGAAGAAGGAAACACCAGACAAATCGGATCTAACTATACACGATCTTTTGGAAAGGGAAGAAGGCATGTGAGCATTGCATTCATAGGGTTGGCTTTGCTGTAAAGACAAAACTCGTGGAGCAGCATAACCTCATCCTCATTGCCATCCGAATCCCACCCAAGCATACTACTTTCTTGACTCTCATCCCTATCTATGTACCTAACCTTGTCGCTAATGACACCATCAAAGAGTCTTTATACAAACTTTTGGTCTCAATAATCCGAATCACCCCAATATTGCATAAACTCGTAGTTTTTATCGACTTCAAAACCAGAGATGGCTGTGATCACCGTACAAGGTGGGTTATTCTCGGTTACCACGGTATTGGCAACTGCAACACAAACGGACATCTGCCTCTCAGTCTCTGTGCAGAATCCAACCTCACTGTAAATAACACTCCCGAACCAGTACAAAACAATATGGCAGCGCCCACGATCCAAGCATTGGCACATCTTGTATTATGTTCTCATTCAATCCCTGGTCAAAATTGATGACTTAAGCGGATGATTGCTGGACAGACTACCGTCTTCTGCTCTTGTGTCTCAAGATATCTATTTGTCGATCACCTAGGCGTCCTCCTGCAGACAAGCCTTACTGATGCTTCTTTGACTGTTTGAATCCCCAGGACCTCCAAATATCGGAGCTCTTTCAATTATCTGTTGAAAAGTGCCTCAATGACTCATCGAACGCGGAGACTATCCGCGAAAAATGGACAACCCTGCGAGCGATGCAATTATATCAACAGCTGAACAAGGTCCTTGGGGTTTCAGAAAAGGAAAAATCAGGACTGGTTCGACGAGCATCATGAAGAAACTTTTATTAGTTTCTTCATGATGAGAATCACGCCCTGGATTTCGAGAACCTCCCTTCAGTTGAAAAGGAAAATATTTATCAGAAGGCAGCGAAAAACTGCCAAAGACGACTCTGTGCAATCCAGAACACCTGGTGGCAGGCAAAGACTGAAGAAATCCAACAATATGCGGACCAACAGGATATGCATTACTTTCATGCGCTCACGAAGAAAATCTTTGACCCCATCAAATCAGACAGACCCACCATCCTTAATCATCCTGGACTGATGAAAAAACAATTCCAGAGCCTTCTCAAGGACCATGCCAACACGCTGGAAAAACTCCTGCGAAATACCCCCAACTACCCGCCCAGCATTAGATGTCATTCCCCTCAACCTTCCGTGAATTGAAAGAAGCACTGCGCTTCATAAAACGCGGAAAAGCTGCCGACGATGTACGTCTGGAAATTTTCTCCCACAGTGCACTACAACTGATGACCCGGCTAATGCTTCTGATACATAAAATCTGGGAAGATAAAATACTCTCATTAAAAATGCCGATATTGTGATGATCTCCAAAAAAGGAGACCGCTCATTCTGCGAGAACTATAGTGGCATCTCCCTCCTAAGCACCGCTGCAAGATCCTTGTGCGAATATTCCGCGTAGCAGAATAGTTTCTTCCAGAATCCCAATGTAGTTTCTGGCCTTCGACAGGCACTTTCGAAATAGTCTTCTGCATGCACCAGCTGCAACAAAAACTACTAGTGTTTATCTTCTGAGACCTCCACAAAGTCTCAAGACTAGCAAGCTCAGTATGCTCCACGACGGATGGCGGACCGAGTGAAACATCGAAGTGTCCTCTCAGGCCCGTTTCCAATCACCAGTGGCCTTAAACGGGGCTACGTTTTAGCTCCGATACTCTTCTCCTTGTACCTCGCCGCCATGATCAACGAGATCCTCCCTGGCAACACTGGCATTGACATCCGATACAAATTTGAAGGCGGAATCTTCAAACTCTCCTGACTTCGTTCCCACACAAAAAGTACCACCTCACATGTGCTAGAATTCCAGTATGCTGGCAACAATACAACTGCGGACCAAACTGATATTAACCTTTAGAGATCGTCAAACCTGTATAACGGCGGCTACAAACGCTTCAGGATATAGGTCAATGTAAAAAAAGACAAAGATCCTCATCCAGCCGGCTTCTGGACAAGCAACTCCAGACGTCAATATCAATATCGAGGGACAGCCGGTAGAAATCGTCGATGAATTTTCTTTGGCAGCATCATCTCGAATAATGTCACCTACGAAAGAGACTTTCACAACATGATAAAAGTGGTTCATACTGCGTACATAACTCTCTCACACCTGGTACTCAGCAATCACCATAAAAACCAAAATCATGGACGTGGTCCTCTCCATCCTTCCGTAGACTTACTAGCTCTGAATATTGTATCGTCGAGGCATCAAACGTCTAGAACGGTTTCAACTAATGAAGCTCCGAAGAATCCTTCTCAACAACAACGAGGTTTTCTCTCCCCCAGAATCGAGGCTGCCCTCCTTCAACATCGCCTCCTCTAGGCGGATCACATGTCCAAAAATGCGTCCCACGTGGGAACTCGCCAGCGGCAAAAGGCTGTGCGGAAGCCCAAACCAACGCTTGACGGATCAGTTGAAAACATCCCTGACACAGACCAACATTGAACTTGAGACCTGGGAAACCGCTGCTGCAAATCGGCCTTCCTGGTGTAGAATCTTCCTTTGGAGATTTTCGAGTCCAACAGTCAATATGAAGAGGATGTGCGACGTACTGTCAGGAGGACCCGACTCGCTCAGGCGTGGCTACCATTCACACGCCTCTGTGATTCCTGCTCTCGACTCTAGGCCTCCACAGGTATCTCTGTCACCGCCACTAAAGAGGAGAAAGGGAAGGAGGAGAGAGGATGACGATCCCGATGCTCGGCAGGCAACTCTTCCTAATACATACATTTTCATGTCATTTAATACAGGGGAGGCAACTCTTCCTAATACATACATCTTCATGTCATTTGGTTCGTCTGGCTGTTTTCGCATGATTGAAGGACAGCTATAAGTTATAACCAGCAAAATTTCTATAGTTACTATTTGGATATTGGAGAAAGATTTTCGAATATATTTTTTTGAAAATTCAAAAAAAATTTTAAAGTCTTCAGTGATTAATTTTATTTAGAGTACGCGTAATAAATTAGATTCCGGATTTGTCTTCGCCAGCTTAGCTATTTATCTTGTTGCTCAACCGTATAAACATCTAGCTAAACATTTCCTGGTCATAAACAAAGTTTATAATTTTTCTTTTCTTTTTATGATTTCATTTCATGCGCATTTTTCCGGTACTTGGATATCAAGACTTTGTGTCTACATTTGTAACGCGAGAAATGACAAGTGAACACTAATGTTAATCTCTCAGTGACGTTTATTAACTTACAAGTCTGCACAAAAACATAGATCAGTGTAATGCCAGTGTTATGCCATATCAGTGTTATGCCAGCTACAATAAAATCCAGTAAGAAAAATCTATATTTAAAAAAGAGAGTGAGTACCTAAAATCTTATGAAAAACCTGCGAAAAGATACGCAATCGCCTAAGCAGCATTCTTGGCATTTTAAGAAGAAGAATTAACTAGATTCATTTGCGGACAGTGGATAAAAGCGTTGGTCGAAGTAATCTAGTGACTTGACCCAAAGAGCTGTGTGTTCAATACCCGGTCACAACAGCGATGAACAAAAACCTGGAGAGTTGAGTTAAAGGAAAATAACTGAAACTGAAACTGAGACAACCGGAAGAGGCAAGGTACGTGGAACTAATAATGGGTTCGGTTCAAAATTCCAATCACCTGAAGAAAACCGGAGCGTACAGCGACCGAAACGTTATGAATATAACAACAAAAATGTGGACAACAGACAACAGACTGAACAATGTAAATAATATAAATACTTACAATACCGCATAACAGAAATTTGGACAGATAGATTCATTTGACATTCACATGAATCCTAAGTGCTTTTCTTCGTTACATTCCTTCAATAATTTTCAATTCAACTGGGAAATTTTCTAACCATTAGTCATTTAATTTCGTTAATATATCTTTATATAAATGGTTTAAATAATGAACTTTCGATTTTACTTGCTTTGTCTATATACATTTAAATTTCTTCTACATTACTCTTATTTGCCTTGGACAGGTTGGATATTTTTTTTCAAGAAATTTTTCGACCCCACCCCGAAGTTATTAAAAACATCCCATTTATTAATTTCGCAATTTTGGCTGATGCTAACCTCCAAGAGGGTGACTCATTTCTCCTTCTTGGACTAACGTTTTTCGCTAACATGAAATGAAAAATTACATTGAATCAATTGTAGGTCTGCTGCTAGGAAAGGCTGGGAGAAGGAAAGAATCTATTTTACACATTTATACGTCTACCATCCGTCATTGCACTGAATATTGCTGTCACATGATCTGGTTCTTCTGCTATGCATTTAGAGACTCTTGATAAAAGAATCTGCAATGTCATTGGTCCTGAACTGGCATCTCAACTTCAGTCACATTCTCACCGTCGTAACGTAGCTTCCCTGTACATAAAATAAAAATACATATTTTCATTTTTTTAATCGTTTCATCGCAAGCAAGATGATAAGGCCACCAGAACGTAGAAAGTGTAAGAGAATGAGAAAACTTTAATAGGATGAAAAGGACAAAAAAAGAACAGGGTTCGAGAAGAGAGAATATAGCGATTAACGTTGCATTTAAATTTTTGAAGATTGTAGTTATCCGGGAAGCATGAAATCGGAAGGGAATTCCACATGTGCCAGGGGCGATATCACCCCTGAAATAATAATAATGATAATAAATAAGGATATGCTGTAAAACAGAAAACGCCAAGTGAAAGAGACGCGTTTTAGAATAACAAAGATATTAATATTCTATAAAGACTTTGAAATGTAAATGTTACAGAAAGTTAACTTAGAAATACAATCTTTTTGTAAGTGTACAAAGGATATCAGATTACTAATAGAAAATTACTGGAATAATAACAATTTGGAACTTTTAAAAAAGAAATGGAATTTGACGCTATAGGAATCGAAGTTAAAATTAAGGATGTTTTGATCTAAAATTTATTTTAAAACAAGAATCTCTGTAGTTTACAAAGAGTAGCAGAATAATTAATAGCAAGGGGATAAACAATAGCATCTTGTTGTGAACCTTGGAAACCAATCGATGAAAAAGTAAATTGTTTATTCTTGGAGGAGTGAAGTTATACTTTGGAGTATGTCAGTACGTTCGCACTAGAAAACAGATACGTCACCAGTCGATTCTCTTAATAAAGAGGCGGGCCAACCGGAAAAGACAGAGTTTTGGGGCTCGTCTGTCTTCGAATGCACCCAAGCTGAGTGGAGAGACGCCAGAGATTGAAAAGGAAGCGTTCATTGTGTGTTGCTGAAGCTGAGGGCGAAGAAGCGAAATACTGCTGCTAACATCTAAATACCGCTATTCCTGCTACTATTAATACTACTGCTACTACTGGGAACGGGAACATTGAAGCTTGTAGTAATTGAGCTAAGAACAGACCAAAAAGGGTCAAAACAAAGGCCCCATCTCTCCTTACAGGAATTATTTGAAGTATTTGTGTTTGTTCGGTTATTGTTCCCATATAAGAAACATTCAACCTTGTGCAACAAGAATTATTTTTGTGTGTGTTTGTTTTTATATGAAAAAAAAAAACTCTTGTCCTTTCAAAATCAAATCGACTTGGTTATATTTATTTTTTCTGTTCACCCGACGAACTCGCAGGTGGACCAACGGATAGCTTCCGGATTTCTACGATCTGATGACCACTTTCCAGGATCAAAACAATCATAATGCGACTGGAGGGTGGCTTCGAATTGACATTGGGAACCGGAGACTTGTGTCTAACCTGTAATACTGGACCATACCGGACCAACGGCCGGTCTTGTGAAGTGCGTGGGTCCAGTTTGGTGATGGTACGGTGTTATACACAGGTGAGGTGCGAGAAAATAAACTGTCAGAGTAGAAGTGGCGGTTGCATCTAGATATCTCAACAGTAAAACAGTGAGACCTACTTACCAATCCAGTAGCACGTTTAAATTAATGTAGTTGGGGTACCAGGTAAAAAAGCTAATTACATCGCATTAGAGACACTTCTTTAAATTTTGTCAAGAATCTCGAAATGTACAGCAGGAACACCAGGCCATCAACAGTATTCAATGCACGTATGAATGGTAGATTTATAGGTGTGCGAGATGGATTATGACGAGAAAAGTTTTCTGGCATGACACAGTGAACCAAATTTCCTTGCAGTAGACGTAGTAATTGGTTCGATATACTCGCTCCTCTTCATCTCAGTCAAAAACGTGAGTCCAAGAAGGGGCAGAGTGTTGCACGCCTAGGGTTTAGTGTCAGCCATGCTGATGTCAGGCAGAAAATGTTCTCTGTTGTGATTAAATGAAAGCAGTTTTGTTTTAGGAGCATTAAAATTACAAGTTATTTCTTGCCCCAGTAAACCACTAATTGGAGGTCATTTTCAAGAGCATTTGCCAGGTTTACTTTGTCGGGTCTGTCGGATTTGCTACAAAGAGAGGAGTAAATGGTTGTGTCATATGTATAAGTACCTAGTTGGAAACTGATGACATCGGAGATATCATTGATTGAACTCGAATAACACAAAAATATTTGCAGACAAGTATAGAGAAAGGGCCTTATCTATACTATCAGAAAGTCTATCTAGCACGCAACAATCATGAGAGAAAAGGAAATGATAAAGGAAGAGGAGATAGCTGACTGATTATTAATTTTTATTATTCTTTTACCCTTTATTTGGATTTTGGGGCCTGGGGTGTTAACCAATCCCGAGCGTCACGAAACAATCCCTCCGTCTTCCCTTCTTAGCCAAAAGCAACAAAAAAACAAATGCAAAATGGACAATTTATACATCAAAATAACACAAATTTGAAAATGTGTTAATTCGCAAACAATTCAAATTAAAAGTAAAAGTAAAATCAAAAATGTCTGTAACCCCTGAGAGCCTCTGAACAAATTCGGGTTCATCATAATTGTTCTGATGAACTTTCCTCTTTGATCGACTTAATGAATTTAAGCGGTGTACTATATTAGCGGCAAGGTTTACAGTTGAAATGGCCAGAGATATAATCGTAAGTTTTATGCCAACAGTTTCTTCTCTCGCATTTCTCGCTTGTGGAGCTCTCTTCCGGATTACTGGTTTCCAATCAAATTTGATCTTCAAAAATTTAAATGCAATGTCAATCGTTATCTTCTTCCGTCTTCTTCGTTTTCTTTTATTGTTCTCGCTCCTTAATAATATTTTCTTTTTCTCATATTCTCATATTATTGCTTTGCTAGAATTAAATTAATTAAAAAAAAATTTGAATGTCGTTATTAGTATGATTTTTATTTCCTGCACCTGTTGTTGTAATTATTATTATTTGCTTATACATTTGCTTGTTCAGATTTAAATTATTTGAGGGTTATCGCTAGGGATCATGTGTTTGAATCCCCAACACCTTTATTAACATTCGCGCTAACGTCAATTCAGATCTAAATGTGGATTTTATCAGATTCTCTTCTGTTTGTGTGTCCTTCCAATCTTGTCTTTGAAACCGTTACATTTATTAATGATATCACATTCATTACAATGTTCCACATCTTCTTCAATTCTTAAGTAAAATTTTATCGTTTTTACGGATTATTTATTTGTTTGTGTGCGCTTTCAACTTTATCTTGAGAATCTGCTGCAACAGCTGTCCCTACCATTTAACAAAATCTATTCTTTCTGTTTGTGAACCAGGTTTGGTCGCATTCTTGGATTTTGTGGTCTGTATTAATCTGAAAATTTCATAGTATTTTATTCTTTATTTCCTTTTGTATTACAGTTTATCTGTCTATACTAACTGCTTACATAGTCGAACTAAAAAGTTAACCATTGTCTCACTCTCTCGTAATTGCTATTATATTAGCAATCTTACGACGTTCACTTAAGATACGGTTTGAAATCTCGTTCCTTTCTCTAATCTGTTAACAATTTACTGGGTTTTTTTCATCTTCATTTTGATGTAATTGGTTCTTATATATTTATTCTAGATTTAAAAGATCCGTGTTACTGCTTACCGTTTTAGATGTCTTCTCTGTGACAATATCCAGATGTTTCTTAGGGAAATTTCCTTTGTTTATCGTTTTAAATTTTTCCCTGGAACTGTTTCTTTTCGAAATTCTGTTGTCAACTTTTTACCGATTTCTTCATTGCTCCTCCATTTTTTTATTTCCATGTAATTTGTTTTGCACTTTTAAGCTGTTGTCATTATCCTTAATGTTTTCTCTTGTGCCCGATTAAGCTTTTGTCAGATTGAGCCAAGATATTAGGACATCTAACAAGGATCAAACGCGCCACACTTACGAACTGGTTCCAAACGCTGCAATAATAATTAACACACTTGCCAACTTCATATTTCACGATTTATTTCAGTTCCCTGACAAAATTTCATATATATAACCATTGTTTTACGCGCTTTTGTCTTCATACCAGGGCTTTTATTACAATGACTAAATTAGGTTTCCTATTTTGGATAGAACGATTTGAATATCAAAATTTAAAAAAGGTAATTTTTGACGTCGCAGGTTTAAATTGCTTCCCTTACATTTGAAAAAAGTTGTTTCCCTTAGATATACATTTCTTGACAATTATCTGTATTTATTTAAATTATGAATTACGATTTTGTGAAATTAAATTAATTAAATCACACAACTATGGTCATTAAAGAACGTTTTTTACAATAATATTTTCTATATTCCCTTCACATAACTATGTATTTTAATTTCTATAGAGGGTCACTTATTCTTTCAGTAATTTTACTTAAAATGTTTTAACTTTTATTGTATTATTAATTAAATTAATCTACGCTCGTTCGCTATTTTCAAATTAAAAATGATGAAGAAATGTAATTATTTATCCTTATTTTTTCTGGTGGTCGCTGTTCGACACTATATAAATCTACATTTTACATTTTTGCACTTTTTATCATTTCTTATCTTTGGGGTGGTTTTCTTCCTTTTTTCGATATTTCATAAAAAGTAATATTTGTCTTATAAGGTATTTTAGTACATCGTGTTTACACACTCTTATTTATTATAACTATTTTACTAATCCTGCCAAAAAGTAGTATCTTGCCCAGTTTTTATGAGGTTTAGATTTGACACGCGTGAAACTTTCAAAATATAAAAATATAATTCGTTATCCAAAGGGAGATAACTCTAGTAAAGTAAAACTTCTCAGATAAAAATTACTTTTCTTAGTAATGTAGCGGCTTCGAATTATAAAGTTTCTCGTTTCATAATCTGATCTGATTTTAGTATCAATTACTACATTTAAATAGAATCGGGGGGGGTTTTGTCTTGGAATATGTCTATATTTGTGTTGGAACATTACTATTTCTTTTGTAAACTATAATGTTGTAAACTAAAACATTATTTTCAACTAGTTTAAAGCATTTACGAACAAGTAATATTAGTGAAGCACACAGAATTGAAGCAGTAAACTTCAGCAGATAAAAAATTGACGGAACAACATTATAACTATTTTCGATTTAAATAAAGTAATGATACCTCTGAAAAACTGCGATATTTATGGTTTAAAATGATTTTTAAAAAATGAAAAATCTTTTTTGAGCTTTAATTTTAGTTTTAATTTCAAGTGAATAGATTAAATTTAATATTTCCAATAAGCAAAATACTTTGCTGTATTTCAAAACTCAGGTCATCCCATAAGTTCTGTCCGAATTTTGAATAAAGAAAACAAGTGACCAAATGTTACATTTAATTACAGATTCAATCAACAATGTATTTTCCCTGATTATCTATGACTTCCTTTCATCTATTAACAAGCTTACTAATTCTATTACTGTAAAATTCTTTTGGCTTTGATTCGAAGAACTCACAAATGTCAGTTTTAACCTATTCCTGAGTTACAAAAGCTCTTTCTTCCAAATGATTCTGTAAGCTACGAAACAAATGGTAGTCTGAAGGAGCAAGATCGGGAATGTGGATGAGAAATTTTCTCCCAACCAAGTTCTTCGATCTTTTGTGACGTGATTCTTGCTGTGTGGGGTCGCGCATTGTCCTGATGAAATATCACCTCTTTTCGATTCACTAGAGCAGGTCTTTTTTTCCTTAAAGCTTGGTTCAAACGCTCTAATTGCTGACAGTATATTTGAGCATTAATTGTTGTATCAGGTGTTAGGAATTCAAAGTGGATTATTCCTTGGCGATCCCACCAGATTGAAAGAAGAACATTTTGCCCATGAAGTTCCCTTCTCAGCTGTGGCTGGGGTCCTTCCCCTTTACCAAGCCACTGTCTACGACGCTTAACATTTTGATAAAAGATCCATTTTTTGTCACCAGTCACAACTCTATCCAAAAAAGGTGAAACAAGTTGGCGAGAATGGAGAGAAGAGCAGATGTCAACTCAGGATTTGAGGTTTTTTTCAGACAATTCATGAGGCACCCATTTTCCAAGTTTAGGAACGTTTCCAAGTTGTTGAAGATGACGATGAGCAGTTATATGGTTTAAACTGAGAACCACTGCTAATTCCTCAACTGATAAAGCAGGATTTTCTTCAAAGGCTGCTTCAAGAAGCTTTTCATCAAACTCAACTGGAAGTCTGGTTCAATCTTCATCTTCAAGGGTGAAATCTCCACTTCTGAATTTTGCAAACCATCTTCTGCAAGTTCTTTCATTCACACATTCCTCTCCATAAACTGAGTGAATGTTTCTAGCCGCTTCGGCTGCCGAGTTTCCTTTCTTGAACTCATAAAGCATTATGTGCCTCAAATGATTCTTGGGTACTTCCATGTTAGCAGGGTTTTAATCAAACAAAATTTTATTTTATTGTTCTCTGAAATAAAATTTGATTAGTTTAAATCCATTTAAACATAAAAATAATGTTCAGCTCCATTAGACATTATAAAATACTCTTTAAATTTCGTTCATTTTAACAGAAAGTTAAAATTCGGACAGAACTTATGGGATGACCTGATGATTTAAATTGACTGGAATGATTTTTTTTTTAAATTGCTGATTTTAGCTACAGAACAATATAATTCTCTTTATTAAGAAGTCTTTAAAAAAATAAAATATAGTTTTTCTGAAACTTCATTTGAGAAATATTAGCTGATTTAAAGTTTAATTAATCTGATTTGAAACAACGCAGAAATGCATTTTTAACACAGAGATAGGTGTTTTGATGTCGACAGATTCACTGACGGAAGCTAATGTAATTTTTTCTATCTCTAAAAATTACTTGGGAAATATAACATGGGCGCCTTTTATATATAATTTTTGTCTACTCAGTATTCTTAAAAATTTAGCAAATATTTTCCGTAGTTTAATGTTTTATTGAATTTTAGGTACTTTGGCTTTAAATTTACTATAGCTACCACTCTTATTTTCTGATGATGTTCATGGACGTCCGTATTTACAAAAATCGGCACGTTTACACATCCGACAAAATCTTTACTAATCTTTAGTCTCTCGCTGTAGCAAGAAAAACAAAAGTTTTAACCAAAATTTTAACCAAAAAGGATTAAAAATATAATTTAATAATCTAGAAATCCTTTGGATGTTCCTCTTTAATAACAAAAATTTTGACGATAAAACTTTGCTTTTATTAAGTTTGGGGCATTTTGTCACCATGGTATACTTATTTTTTAGCGAATCTGTGCAAAAATCTAAATTAAAACATTCCTGCTGAATACCATCGATCCAAATTCTATTAAACACGTTATCAAAATGACACAGTTATGTTTTTTTGCATGCATTTGTAATTTTTATAGTTTCTTTTTGTGGGTGGAGATTGGTATAAGAAATAATTGGTGATATACAGATTTATATACTTATCAATTCATTCTGTTGCTGATTTATGTTTTAATGTATAAAATTATTAATTGAACTGTTTAATAAAATCACAAATCATTTATGGCTGATATTTTAGATCGAATCAATCAATATTTACATTACCCAGACTATCCGATTCTAAATCACTGGTTTTATGATATAATTTATCTTTATATACATATAAATGTAATAATATATGCATATAAATGTGATATGTACGCATATAAATATGATATATAATATGCTGATAGTGCAGATTTTCCTTTTTTGTGACCAAAAACAATTATTCTATGTTACATTTATTATAATATTTCAATTTTATGTGAAACTGTTATTTAAAAAAACATATTTTGTCCTTTATTCGCACTCAAGGTCGTTACAAAATTATAAAAATTTGCTATTAGAGTAAAATGATATATTTTGTTGTTTGTTCTTGCAGTATTAATAGAGCATAAATGTGTAGGTTACAAGTTTGGATTATCTCTTAGCAAATTTTTCTATGACATTATACAGTGTTTTGTTTAGCTTTGAACAGTTATTTTGAATAAAAAGGAAAAACGATGAAAAAAATTGCATCAGTAACTCAAATAATTTTACTGTTGCTATATATACCTTAAAATAAGTTCTGAGATGAGGTCTGGAAAAGATAGATAATTTACATTTAAAATAATATTCTTCTTATTATTATTATTATCATTATTATTATCATTAGTAGTAGTAGTAGTAGTAGTAGTAGTAGTAGTAGTAGTAGTAGTAGTAGTTATGATAATGAAGAGGTTATACTATAGAAGAGTTTATCAAGTCATGAAGAGGTCAAGCAGACCTCTGTTCATACTATCTGTAAATCGTTTGACTTGAATACAGACTTAAAATAATGACAACCATGTCACAAATACTGGTAAGTAATGAGCAAAGGACCATTAAAATAAACGAGTATAATCCAAATGAAATGGTCTGTCTTTGTAGAGCTAAAGACGATTGCTACAATCTTACGAATCTTTTGACAATATGTTCTTTCATTAAATAGCTACTTCATAATTGGATGCAGATGTCTAAGCTGTAAAATCTCTTTACTAACAAAACTTCGTAGTACTGAGTACATAGGTGTACACTTAAAATGTCATCCCACAATTATAAATATGTACCAGAAATCAAACATTTATGGACGCAATTGATTGAATATTACTTTCTTTGTGTGTGTGTATGTGTGTGTGTGTGTGTGTGTATATGTGTGTGTGTGTGTGTGAAAGTAATCTGGCTACCTTTGTCAATCTATAAATATAAAACGAATCAAAAAGAAAGAAAACCAATTAATATACACTAGATTACTGAAAAAACTTACGGGTTTTTCATTATCCGTTATTTTCGAGTTTTCCAAAGCAGTTAACGATTAAAATTCAGAACCTCAAATTGAGATTGTAGAACGTATCTAAGTATCTAATTTCCTATTACAGAAAACACAGTACAATATTTTCATGTAATTATGGAGTCGTGTGCGTTCCATTAAAACCTATCTGCTTCTTATTTCACCAACAAAGTCATTTTAAAACGGATTGTTGATTTTTGTGATAAATAAATTCAGAGTTTAAAACTTTTGTGTCTTTGTTTTTCATGCTAATTATGAATTGAAAAGGAAGGTTCCTATCCCAAATATTTTATACTTGAAAATTGTTACATTTAATATTAGCAGTAGACTTTAATTACTGATTAATATTTCCCGTTTAATATACAATATTTTTTCTGCAAGTAACTTTCTCTACAGTGTGTGTGTGTGTGTGTGTGTGTATTTCAGTGCGCGCACGTTAGAATCCAAGACGTACATACAATGAACAACTATTAACAATCGAAATGAAAACGAAAATCACATGTGACTTCCAAATCATAACGAAAGGAAACCCACATATTTTCGTCATTTAACTATATTTTCTGATTTATTGATTTATAATGTTCAATGAAAAAATAGTAAGCACAATATTTATTGATTGCAAAATTATAGATTCATATATTAGGTTGGTGCAAAAATAATTTCGTTTTCTCACATAGTAACATATGTTAGAAAACGAAATTATTTTTGCACCAACCTAATACTTACTTACACATGTATTTATTTTTTTAATTCACGTTTCTTCGATTGTAGCCGATTAGGGAAATTAAAATTTATTATTTTATTGTTCAGTGTAATGGCAAAATTTTATAACATCTGAATCGTTTTAAAAACTACTTCCTTACACACGCGCATGCGCACACACATGCGTATTCACCTGTAATTATCCAGACACATCCATATACATGCAGAGGCATATCATTTTATAACATGTTCTGTTTTGTAGAAAATCAAGAATATTGTTAAATATTGATGTTATATTCTGTGTCCATCATTCTTACAGTTTCACTCAAATTCTTTATCACTTTTAATATATGTTATCCATAACGTTTGTCCTCATTTTTCCCATTCTTTACCTATTAATTACTCTCCCTTTCTCTTTCTCTCTCTCTCTCTCTCACACACACACACACACACACTACATTCTCATTTTATTTGTCCATCTGTGTTGCTTTCGATTTAACTTTTCCTTGATTTTCTCTTTCATTTATTTTCCTTCTAGTTCTCAGACTCTTTTCCTCGAATTTTCCTTTCCTTCATTACATGATTTTCATTTTGGACTAATGAACTCATCTTCAGATGTCTGTCGGAATCGATAAATTTCGCGAAATTTTGAACTTAACACTTTATTCGAGCAACAGGAACAGAATGTTCTTAATCCGTTTTCCATACTTGTGTGACACTATTTACGACGCTAGAAAGAAGAAAAAAAAGGCGAGAATTAAATTTAGGTGATAAAAAGCTATCACGAAAAGGACACTAAGCGGTGTTATTTTTCTGACAAGGAAAAGATTTTTATTTCCATTATCGAGAAGGTAAACACAGAATTTAATCTGATTTATGTTACGGGGCGGCGAGTAAGATTTATCCAATCTGCCCATGGCAATGGTAAAGAAATTTTCAAGTTGGACAAGCGATCTCCCGTAGAATTCTAAAGAGATAAAAATAAAATTTAATTAAGCACGCACTGACCGAGAAAAACAAAAATGTCCGCTGACCACCATGAACGAAAGATTAAGCCTTTGTCTATATGCAGAATATCATTGAGAAGAGCATCTGGTTATTATCAGGGCTGTTTATGATAGCGAAACTAATTTATCGGATCAGTAATTGGCACCAAGAATGCAAATACGTCCAATTGATCACCCACTTGTTTGGCGAAGGCCCCGGGTGATAAAGTCCAAGTGACATTTGGCTAAGATAAAAGTCTAAGGGTTTGTTGTAGGGCAGAAGGAAAGAAAGAGAAAGAAAAGAAAAAGAAAAAAGAAAAAGAAAAAGGAAGATAATTTTTTTTTTTCTTTGAGCAAGATTTTTTAAACCGAGGCTAGTCTGGCCACACCCACGCTACTGAGGGCCCATTGGCTGAATGGTGGCATGAGCGTTAGGCGGAGGTAATCATTTGAAGAAGGAGGGGAGGCCTGTTGCGCCCCCCTGAAGGGATAGGTGTGAGATGCCACTGTGAGAGAGAGGGGAAACCCGTTGACACCCTCTAAGGGCATGGTGAGATACCAATATGAGAACAGAAGAAGGTGGGAAGACGAAAGACTTCCAAAAATGGAAAATAATAAAAATTTTCCTTACCGAAAACAAAAAAGTGGATTGTGGGTTTAGAATTATCAAGGAACCTCAAACCCCGACAAGCCCACCACGGTTTTGGTCGGCGTCCATATAAGCAGAGTCGCAGCAAGTGAAAACCAGTTCGAGTTTGAGTTCCAGTCGAGAGGAAGTTGAGTGAAGTTCGCAGTTGGAGTTTCACCCGCCTCGCAGATAGCTGACTTGAAAGATTCCAGGCATCACGACCTCGACTTCTAGCCAAGAACAATTTATTTTTGAAGAACGACTTAGACTCATACCACCAAAACAAGTTTTACGAATATCGCCTGAAGATACACCAAGAACCAGTTTCTTAAAGAACAAACAACTTAAGATGTTAAGACTCGCCTAACAAACACAAAGTGTCACGAATCCATATAGCGGGTTGGGAAGAAGACGTAGTCCTGTATTCAGCAACCAGATATAAAATATTGTTATCCTTTTTTTGACACATTTGAACTTTTCGAGTTATTATTTTATTTTATTTTACATATGCTCGTGCGGTGTTACCCTTGATCGAACTCGGCTTGCATTACGGCCCGGCGACTGATTGATTTCGTCTGCCTAAGATCAATTCACAATGTGGGTAGGTTGGACTGGAAATCAAAACAGTTACTTCGGTAACCAGACGTTAGAGGCGAGCTGGGAACGACAAGGCTGATATCGAATCTAACCAGATTCCCATCCAAATCAGCAAATGGTTAGAACGTCACATTTGGTGCCGCGACCAATACCAAGCCAGTTGGTTGTCACAGGACAGGATAGCACGACGGACGCGGCTAGGCAGACGTCACATTTGGCGCAGCGGCACCCGGGGGACGTCACAATTGGTGCCGTGACAGCAGGATAAGACCCTAGGATCAGCCGCTGCCACAGGAGTTGCAGAAAAATTCGACCAGGACAACACATGGCGTCTCAAGGACTCAAATTGAAACAGACTAGAGTGAGAACTAAAGACTTTGGTTAACTATAACCATACGGTTCCAGATACTCTAGTACGACAACCCGGAACCTGAGAAGAACGAACTGGAAATCGTCTGTCAGGTAGGACACTTTACTTTCGGTTGATCTCCCAATTTCGATTGTTGCTGCTCAGATTGTTTTTCTTTTGCCGTGTTAAATATGTCTGACTACGAGCCAGATATGGTTGACATAGTGGAAGAGGAGGTTGAACAGGGATTGCCAGCAGACCTGAGAAAATTATTGGGTGGACCGAGGGTCCCGGCCTTTGATGGGAGTTCAAGGGATTTTAGGGACTGGCTGGCAGTCCTGGATAAGAGCCGCGTAATATATAGACTCTGACCAAGAGGCCCTATATTTGGCGTATGATGCCGCCAGAGGGAAAGCGTCTGAGTTTATAAAAGGAACCCTACTTGGCATGGGAAAGGTTGGAAGAATTATTCTCGGGAGTTCGCTGACGAGGGGACGGCGACAGAGGCCATGAGAGCCCTC
Source organism: Acanthosepion lycidas (assembly GCA_963932145.1). Lineage (NCBI taxonomy): Eukaryota > Metazoa > Mollusca > Cephalopoda > Sepiida > Sepiidae > Acanthosepion > Acanthosepion lycidas. Next base: position 66,295,961 of record OZ010583.1, read on the forward strand.
CTGAAGTTGACGCAGCTGAGGGACGAAACCCCTGGTGAATTGGGGACCCGAACGGAGAAGCTGTCGTCATTAGCTTTCCAAGAGGTAGTGAGAAATAATGCGGTCATGCAGGCCCAGTTGGCTGATCTGTATGTGGAAGCGCTCAGTGACGAGCCTGTTCGTTACGATGTTTTGAAGGAAGGACCGCTAAGATTATCGGCAGCAGTGGAGCTGGCCAAAGAGAACCAGGGAATTTGGGAGAAGGTAAAAAGAGGTGGGAAGAAGCAAGAGCTAAGTCGAGAGGTCGGAAGAAAGGGGGATGGAGGAAGACTCCCCGCGTGGAATCGGAAGGTCAAGCTAGAGGTGGAAGACCCTGAGGAAGAAGATACCAATAGAAAGGCTTGGTCGGCAGGGCATGGGTTCTATAAGCCCACGCCAGGTAGATACGGGCTGGTCTGCTGGACATGTGGACATGAGGACCACAGAGCAGCGGAATGTCCGACGAAGTGGGGTTTGCCCCCAGACTTCGAACGGGATAAATGTACTAGGTGCGGAAAGAAGGGACACCTAGCCAAGTGGTGCGGGTTAAGAAAAGGTGCCCCACCGATATCGTTAAAGAAGGCCGAGCCCAAAAGACATAACCAGGGAAAAGCCAGCGGGCCACCCCAGAATTAAGAGGAAGGGTGGCCCAATTAAAAAGAAGGAAAGTAAAACGTTGGACATGTGGTCAGGAGAGCCACTTAGTTAGAGGGCAGGTCTCCCCAGGAATAAGGGAGAGGGTGGCCCAGTTGAAGAGAGGAAGAGTAAAATGTTGGATGTGTGGTCAGGTGGGCCAATTTGCGGTAGACTGTCCAACAAGAAGGTGCTGGTTTTGTAGGAGACCAGGTCACCTGAAGAGGAATTGTATTCTTAGGAACAGCCGCAAGAGACTGGGAGAGGTCCAGCCGGAACCGCCCAGGTGCAGAAAACGCAGAACTCCCCCATGTGAGAAGAATAAAAGGAATTTGTTGCTGCCGCCGCCTATGACTGGGGTGACCCAAAGGTGGGACCCAGGAAAAAGAAAGCCCAAGTATTCTTTTCGCTGACGCAAGAGAAGGAGCTATCCTGTAGGGCAGAGATAGGAGGTAGGGCAATGAAAGCCCTGATAGACACAGGAGCGTCTGTTTCATTGCTGAGAGAGGAAGCATACAGACGGGTGAAACAGAGGAGTGGGTTGCAGGAAGCGGACATAGAGGTCCCGCAGGCAGATGGAGCCCCCATGGAGATAAAAGGGATGGCGAGGCTCCCTGTGAGGATTGGGAAATTAAGAAGCACCCAGAACTTCTACGTAACCCCCGACCTGTGTACAGAAGCAATCTTGGGAGAAGATTGGCTTCAGAGCCAGAGGGCTCGGATAGAGTTCAACCCCACTGTGCTAGTAGTGAATGGCGAGAGAACGCCATTGGGATGCCCACCGGAAGAAGATATAACAATAGTGGTGGAGGAAGATGTAAAGCTACCCCCCAGAACGGCGGTGTCGGGAAAAGGTAGGCTAATGTCAGGGAAGAAAATAGGAAAAGGAATCCTGCAATTGGTCCCTGTAGAAGGGATGGGCCTAGAAGAAAATGAGTTAACTCTGTGTGAAGCAGCAGTGGAGGCAGCTGAATTAGTGCCCATTATGATGGTGAACCAGGCCCAAAAGACGATGATGGTTAAGAGAGGGGAAGAGATAGGAAAAGCATTACCCCTACGAACTCTGAATCGGGTGAGATTCGAGGAGAAACGAGGAAAACTCGTAGAACAAACAGAAGGAATAGTAAACGAAGAAATATTGGCACCTGATCAATTTAGGGCCAGAGTGGGAAGTCTGCTGAGGGATAATCGAGATGTGGTGGCCAAATCAGATAAGGAATTAGGCCAGACCCACACAGTAAAAATGAAAATCGACACCGGCGATCACCCCCCTGTGAAATTGAAGCCCTACCGAACACCTATTCATAAGAGACCCTTTGTGGAAGAGGCAGTAGAAGAGATGTTGGAAGCTGGGATGATCGAAAGATCGATCTCCCCTTGGAGCTTTCCAATCGTGATAGTAGGCAAGAAAGATGGCGGGCACCGTTTTTGTGTAGATTTTAGGAAACTGAATTCTACATCGAAGCCGTTGGTGGTACCATTGCTACTAATCGATGACATATTGGCATTATTAGGGAAAGCGAAGTACTTCTCTACGTTGGACTTGAGGTCCGGGTATTGGCAGGTAGCCCTTGATGAGGCTGACAAGGAAAAGGCCGCATTTGCGTGTCACCTGGGACTGTTTCAGTTCAGGGTGATGCCATTCGGTTTAGCTAATGCCCCGGGAATCTTCCAACAGCTGATATCAATAGTGTTAGGAGGATGCGAGAGCTTTGCCATGGCATATTTAGATGATATTTTGATATTTTCAGAAACAGTAGAACAACATTTTTTCCATCTAAAACAAGTGCTTGGAAGCCTAAGAAAGCACGACTTAAAATTGAAATTGTCGAAGTGCCAGTTTCTGAAGGAGGAGACTAGGTATTTGGGCTTTGTTAGAAACGGAGACGGTATTAAACCCGACATGGATAAGGTGAAAGTCATAAGGGAAATGCCAGAACCTAAGACAGTGAGACAAGTAAGAGGGTTTATAGGAGCTATAGGGTACTACCGACGATTCGTCCCGGCATTCTCGAGAATTGCCATACCCTTAGTAGCCCTGACGAAGAAATACGCTAGGTCCAAGTGGACAGAAAACTGTCAACGGGCATTTGATACCTTAAAAGAACAGTTGACAGCCGTCCCACCGCTGACGTACCCAGACTTCAGCAAGCCCATGGTACTATACACTGATGCCAGTGAGCAGTGTGTAGGAGCAGTTCTTACCCAGCCGTGTCCCGATAAAGAAAGACCAGTGCCAGGCATACCAGAGGAGGTACCGATATACTTTCTCTCTCATAAGCTCTCAGAGACACAACAAAGATGGCCAGTAATAGAAAGAGAAGCATATGCTATTATGTATACTCTCTAAAAACTGGACTACTACTTGAATGGTGCGGTCTTTACTATAAAAACAGACCACAAGCCTCTGCAGTACCTATTGCAGGCAGAATGGACAAATAATAATAAGATTCAACAGTGAGCGCTAAAGTGGCTACCACTATAAGATAGAGTATTTGGCAGGGAAGGAAAACACGTGTGCAGATTTACTCTCAAGAATACCGAAACAACTGGAAGAAAGATCTGTAAAAGTAGCGCAAGGAGTAGATGATAAAGCCTATAGAATCGGATAATTAACTCTAATAAGCTAAAAGATCGCCCTATGTTAGAATCAGACGAGGAAGGGGACGCACAGATAACAACCGATCCCTACTGGACAGAAGGAATTGAGAAGGAGCAGGCAAACAGTGAAATAGCTGCCCTTAGAGAAAAGGTGGAGGCAGGAGAGACCACCAAGTATGCAGTAATAGAGGAAAGGCTGTATTATCTCTCAGGTAGGGATGAAGAAGTCATGCCCAAATTGTATGTGCCCAAAAGTTTAAGACCAGAGATATTGGAACAGTACCACAAGAGGTTGGGTCACATGGGAATTGATAGAACATATGATCTAATAGGGAGAAAGTACTATTGGTCCAAACTGTACGGAGAGGTCACTAACTATGTTCGGAGCTGTGTAGTGTGCCAGTCGCAGAGCAGAAGGCAGGAAATGGCACCATTGGAGGAGATGGACGTGCCGAACTTCCCCTTCGAGAAAGTGAGTATGAATGTATCAGGACCATATGGGGAAACTGCACAAGGAAACAACTATATAGTGAGTTTTGTCGATTGGCTAACAAATTGGCCTGAGGCATATGCAGTACCAGACAAGAAGGCGAAAAATAATGGCACAGAGAATATAAACAGCATAATGAGAGAAGTGCTGACAGGTTTGAATATAGAGCACGTAAAAACATCTCCATATCACCCCCAAGGAAACGCTAAAGTGGAAAGGTTTCATAGAACCTTGGGAGATGTGCTGGCCAAGCTGGCCAGAGAGAATACAGGAAATTGGGATTTGTATTTAACGCAGGCTCTGGCGGTCGTGAGGTTTACGATAAACGAAACCTCCAGATTTTCTCCTTACTTTATGTGGTTTGGCAGAGACGTGGTCCTGCCTGTGGATAACCTGTTGAAGCCCCGAAGAAAGTATATGGGAGAAGATCATCATCAGTTGTTGCTGGAACAGCAACATAAAATATTTTTACAGGCCAGAAGAATAAAGAGGGCGCAGAAGAGAAGAAATGAGAGAGTCAATGCTGAAAGAAAGGTAGTAGAATTCAAGGTTGGAGACCCTGTCTACTATAAAATCCAACAGAGAGAAGGAAAGCTGGACCAAAGATGGGAACCGTACTACCGGATAGTAGAGCAGACGGGTCCAGTATCATATGTAATATGGGATCAAGTGGCAGGACGAGCAAGGAGGGTCCATGTCAACAATCTGAAGAAGGCTGAAATAGCTAACCTGGAAATGAGCGAGCCTAGGCCTAAGAAGACAAGGACAAGGAAGGTAACTCTGGTTGAGCCGGAAGAAATGGAGACGGAAGAAAGTTCCGAGGAAAATAAAGAGATAGATCGACTTGGCCAGATAGACGAAGCGATCCTAGTGACGGAGTTGGAACCCTCGGCGGGGATCAGCGGCGTCCAGTCGTCACCTGAATCGGTGCAGAGAAGACCCTGTGATGTCACCGTCGCACCCCAATGCCCAAAGAAAAGGAAGAGAAAAACGAAGGGATCCAATCAAGCAGTCAAGGGCTCTAAAAAGAGGCACCCTAAACAAGACGAAGAGTTCAACGAGTGGGAGGAAGAGGATCAAATACCCCTTTCCCAGCTCAAAGAAAGACTAAGAAACAGGAGAGATTTAGACATCGAGTCAAGAAGGAAGAAGAGGACAAAACACCTCCTGAACGGGAATTAAACACCGAGGGAAGGTTAGAGGTCAAGCAGGAACTACCTCTGAAGATGAGATTGAGAAGGGTGAAGAACCCCAAGTCTCAGTGGAACAAAGAAAGCGGTGCAGAATAGAAGCACTCGGTGTCGACAGATAACGACACTGGCTCATCCAAAAACCTACTGGCTGACTGTGGTGGATGTGGATGGAGGGGATGGAGTCGCGAGCTGCACCTCCCGAAGGACGGAAGAAGATTATTGGCATTGCTGACTGGCCATCAGTGGTGTCATGAAGTACGGCCTTTGAAGTAGGAGCCCCACGCACCTGTCCGGACCATTCTGTCTGCTAGGAGTTAGCGGAGGGAAGAGCTGAAGGATTACAAACTTAGTAAGAAATTATGGAATAATTGAGTGAAGAATTGAACAAGACCGAATTGTTATGAAGAATAAAAACAAGAGAATTTTGTTACTTTGCAGGAATGATTAAAATGAAAATGTTGTTGATGATGATGATGATGGTAGCCACACAAATGGTAGCAAGATACAAGATGGAAACAGAATACATAGCTTTAAATTCGGGTAGAACAAAATTCATGTTGCTAACAGCTGAAGAAGGTAGAAAGTGTAGAAATGATGCTCTAGGGACTTGTACATCGTTAAGCCCTATCTATATATCTGGTAACCACAAAATGTGCATACTAGAATTGTTTGAAGGGAAGAATGAGGGAATTAAGAGAACTTGTCAAGTAGAGGTATTAGCAAACACGGAATTACCACAAGCTGTCAGTATTTCCGCCGGGGTGTGGGCAGTGGCCACATAGAAACCCATCAGCTTGTCTAGGGTATGTGGGGGAGAGTCCACAAGGACATTAAGAGTAAAGCCACCATTATCCCTGTTAAAGTTACCCCTGGGATGTTCGGCATTTCGGATATCTATTTCCTTACACCCCTATTACCAGGAAGAAGAAAGATATGAAGATAAAGATACAATCATAGAAATGATTAGCAGAGTTGTGGGAGCCAATAGTGAGTGGATTATCCAATGTTACCTTGAATAAAATGCCAGTACTAATGAAGCCGATAGAAAAGATCGATATGGATCAATTGAGGGACAAGTTAAGTGCGTTGGGAAATGATGGTATCGCTTGGGAAGATGATGAGCAGATCGCGATAAGTTGGTCGGCAATGATGGGTACATTCATAATTATATCCATAGGGGGTATGGCAATATAGAAGATTAGAAGTAAGAGGAAATTAACTAGCGATAATCAAATGAGCATGCAGCAACTCGAGAGGGAGATGCCGAGCAGTGTTCCTTACTCATACAGAATCGGCGAAGAAATTGCAGAAAGACCGGCGGAGGAGGCTGACGTGAAACCGACACGTGCGGCGGAAAAACCTCCTACACCAGAAAGAAAAACATTGACAAAGAAGAACAAGCCATAGTAACCACACACATGCACCCACAGGCACACGCACACTTAAAATTGGATGAGAAACAGAAGAAGATGAAAAGAAAATTACATTTGCATGTAGAACAGAAGATGAAAAGAACATTACATTTACATGTAGAACGAAGAAGATGAAAAGAACATTACATTTGCATGTAGAAAAGAAGAAGATGAAAAGAACATTTCATTGGCATGTAGAACGAAGAAGATAAAAAGAATATTACATTTGCATGTAGAACAGAAGAAGATGAAAAGTACATCACCTTGCATGTAAAACCATAAAAAAAAGAAAAGAAGAATAGAATTGCATGGGACAGATGCATGATGTATGATGCATGCTAAATAGTGTATTTGGGTTTAGGTGTCATTTACGAGTAAATGACAAATATGTTAGGGGAGGATTGTGACACTATTTACGACGCTAGAAAGAAAGAAGAAAAAAGAAAGGCGAGAATTAAATTTAGGTGATAAGAAGCCATCACGAAAAGGACACTAAGCGGTGTTATTTTTCTGACAAGGAAAAGTGGTAAGATTTTTATTTCCATTGTCGAGAAGGTAAAACACAGAATTTAATCTGATTTATGTTACGGGGCGGCAAGTAAGATATATCCAATCTGCCCATGGCAATGGTAAAGAAATTTTCAAGTTGGACAAGCGATCTCCGGCAGAATTCTAAAGAGATAAAAATAAAATTTAATTAAGCACGCACTGACCGAGAAAAACAAAAATGTCCGCTGACCACCATGCAGAATATCATTGAGAGGAGCATCTGGTTATTATCAGGGCTGGTTATGATAGCGAGACTATTTTATCGGATCAGTAATTGGCACCAAGAATGCAAATACGTCCAATTAACCACCCACTTGTTTGGCGAAGGCCCCGGGTGATAAAGTCCAAGTGACATTTGGCTAAGATAAAAGTCTAAGGGTTTGTTGTAGGGCAGAAGGAAAGAAAGAGAAAGAAGAGAAAAAGAAAAAGGAAAAAAAAGCTTTGAGCTAGATTTTTTAAACCGAGGCTAGTCTGGCCACACCAACGCTGCTGAGCGCCCATTGGCTGAATGGTGACATGAGCGTTAGGCGGAGGTAATCATGTGAAGAAGGAGGGGAGGCCTGTTGCGCGCCCCTGAAGGGATAGGTGTGAGATGCCACTGTGAGAGAGAGGGGAAACCCGTTGACACACTCTGAGGGCATGGTGAGATACCAATATGAGAACAGAAGGTGGGAAGACGAAAGACTTCCAAAAATGGAAAATAATAAAATTTTCCTGACCGAAAACAAAGAAGTGGATTGTGGGTTTAGAATTATCAAGGAACCTCAACCCGACAAGCCCACCCCGGTTTTGGTCGGCGTCCATATAAGCAGAGTCGCAGCGAGTGAAAACCAGTTCGAGTTCGAGTTCCAGTCGAGAGGCAGTTGAGTGAAGTTCGCAGTTGGAGTTTCACCCGCCTCGCAGATAGCTGACCTGAAAGATTCCAGACATCACGACCTCGACTTCTAGCCAAGAACAATTTATTTTTGAAGGACGACTTAGACTCATACCACCAAAACAAATTTTACGAATATCGCCTGAAGATACACCAAGAACCAGTTTCTTAAAGAACAAACAACTTAAGATGTTAAGACTCGCCTAACAAACACAAAGTGTCACGAATCCATATAGCGGGTTGGGAAGAAGACGCAGTCCTGTATTCAGCTACCAGATATAAAATATTGTTATCCTTTTTTTAAAACATTTGAACTTTTCGAGTTATTATTTTATTTTATTTTACATATACTTGTGCGGTGTTACCCTTGATCGAACTCGGCTTGCATTACGGCCCGGCGACTGATTGATTTCGTCTGCCTAAGATCAATTCACAACGTGGGTAGGTTAGACTGGAAATCAAAACAGTTACTTCGGTAACCAGACGTTGGAGGCGAGCTTGGAACGACAAGGCTGATACCGAATCTAACCAGATTCCCATCCGGATCAGCAAAAGGTTAGAACGTCACATTTGGTGCCACGACCAATATCAAGCCAGTTGGTCGTCACAGGACAGGATAGCACGACAGACGCGGCTAGGCAGACGTCACATTTGGCGCAGCGACACCCGGGGGACGTCACACTTGGTGGTAGGGGTTATCGCGTATTAATTCTATCAAGTTTATATTGTGTCGCTTGTTTGTTTCTTGCACATCTCAGAGTACATGTCTTTTCTGGACTACCCGACCTAGGAGTTGAACTCACAACTGCCAAAGAACTAAATATGCTTTAACTATCACTTTAATCTCCTTGGCTATATGATTCTTGGATAATTCATTTGTGTTATTTTGGAACCTCAATAATAATGTCTGTACTCAGGTGGTGGAATTTTTTCATGCCTTTTCTTTCTTAATCAGAGGCCTCTAGACGGTGTTTATTATGTTAGAACTACTGATGTGGTTTCCAGAAACTAACATGTTCAATGTTTCCTTCAGCTGTCTTGTCCGCCAGTATTTTTCTCTATTATATTGACTACATTCTACAGGGTTTTATGACAACCATTTTCAATATATACATGGTTAGTTGGATTTAGTAGTAATATGTGTTGTGACGAAAGAAATGACTTACCCCGGAGATCGAAACGAGCACGGACATGTATTGCGTGCAATGTGCTGAAAAGAAAATATGGCCGCTATTGGGGGCACAATTTATGAGTGCTTGCCTCGTCTCTACGAGAAGGGATTTGCACATATTCAAATTCTGCCCTGCTTGAGAAGACATAAGAAGCGAGATGCTAAGATTCTTTATTGGGCCGATTTTGTCGGTATGTGTGTGTTTGTTTTTTGGTCCAGCTAATGTTCGCCGAAGTTTTTCATTTTTATTTTAATTATTTTTTAACTTTTTTGTATTTTATTTTCAGTTTGTTTTTCTTTGTGTATTATGCAAACCGCATTTTCTTTTCGTGTTACCACCCTCCCGTTTTTTATTCATTTTTATTTCTTTCGTCTGACTTGTTTTTGGCAAGCCAAGTTTGTTAATTTCGTTTTGTTTGGTTTATTCACCACGGACTCCAGTCCATTTTTCTTTCTTTAAATTCTTTCATATTTTTAAGTTTTTATTTTTTGTGAAATTAATTTTAAAAAGAACTGTAAAAGGAAAAAGAAGCTGTATTTCCGTCATAATAGAGCCCAGCACTATTATGGCGGATTTAACACCGCACCGGTGATGGCGGAAGATGTATCTCTGAAAAAGACGGCCTGGTCAGAAACCAGGCCCAAAAAGACGCTGCATAATATGCAGAACTACAGAAAAAAATATGAGGAGTATAAGAATGGTAACGAGCTCCTCACGATACAAGAAACTTTTGACTCGGTTAATACAAGGACAATTTCCCTGCTGACGACCGATGTAAAAATTCGGAATTTAATTGGTGTCATCAGGGAAACCATGGAGGAGGATCTTAAGAGATTGAGGATTGAACCAAGAATTTTGGCGAGACGATCAAGGCCGATGTGGGACTTACTATTGACATCCCAACAAGAAGATGTGTTGACAGGAAAGACACTTCGCCTTCAAACAGAGTACATTGGCACCCGAAGAACGAAAGTGGCAGTTCATGAGATGCCCGTAGACATCTTGGAAGACAGGTTGGGGACCTTTTTTCTCCAATATGGCAAGGTGGGGGAGGCAGCGAGTGTGACCAGCAAGGCAGGGATCGCAACTGGTGATATTGTGCTGGAAATTACTTTAACCCGCAAGAGCTTCGGAGACATCCCCAACATACTGATGTGTAGGGAGAGAAAGATGTTGGTTGTGGTGGAAGGCCAAAAACACTACTGTTGGTCATATGGGGTCTCGGGGAACATGGCGTAGGCGTGACTCGGAAATAAAGTGACACCACAACCAAAAACAACAGCAGCAACAACAGCGACAACAGCAACAGCAACAGCTACAGTAGAGGCAGAGTCTGGCAAGGCCCCTGGTGATGGCTGGAAGGAGGTGGTGGCTAAGGGACGGAAGTCGAAAGCAGACCCCCCGCCTCCCCAGAAGGAGGTTCCACTGAAGCAGCAACAACCATCTAAGGAGCAGTCAGACGAGCAACTAAGGGAACGACTTCAGCAGAAGCAACAGGAGGAGAAACAACTGCAACAAAAGAGCCAACCGGCACAAGAAGAAAAGCAGAAGCAACAAAAGCAGCAGCAAAGGTCGGACGATGAAATGGAGGTGGAGGAATTACCTCCAACACAGTCCTCTTCCTTAAAGAGGAACAGGGAAGTAGAGAAGGAGGTGAAACCAGTTAAAAACAAAAAAAACAAACACACACACACACACACACTGCACGAAGTAGGACGGGGAGGGGCTTGGAAAAAAACAGGTCTTTATCCGTCCCTGCTTCACCGGAAAAAGATAAAGGCGATGCTCCAGCATCTAAGAGTCTCCCCTCTTCACTCACTAGTGTTCCAGTCCCTCCAGCCACCCCCTTCTGACTCGTCACCTCCCCAACCGTCCAATTCCAAGGAGAAAAAAAAGAAACTGATCCTCAAAGCAGAGGAAGTATGTAAGGTGGACAGGGTGGGGGGGGGGACTGGAGAAGGACCTCTCCACACGTAAAAGATCTCTCTTGGACCCCTGTTCAAACTTACCATCCGTCGATGGGAAATCAGTGGAGGACCCTAACAATTTCCATGGGGCTCCGGGGGTTATTGCCCTCATTAGGGACACCGGAAAATATTTGAAGGTATGGTCCCATGTATTCGAGGCGAAAGACGCATATCCAGAAATCAGGATGGCCCAGTTAAGCACTCCCGAATTGAAGAAGTTACACAGATTTTGTGTAGGGAGGGTCCCAGTACTTCTCCACCCATCATTATATAGGGCTTTAAAACTAACGTACCTCACAGATGTTGGCAGGATTGTCCTGGATGGTCGCATGACGACAGAGTTGGGGACAGGGAGCCTGGGACAATCCGTCGGGGAGTAGGAGATCCAAACTTAAAAATTGTGTCTCAAGTTAGATAGTTTCAAAGTGAGGGGCCTGCGCGGTCGGAGTAAGGCTGCGCACCTGCTTCGTGACCTCCTGTCCCTCGGCGTAAATGTCGCTGCGATCCAGGAGACACACTTTGTTTGCGAAATTGATGCGCGTGTGCTGTCTAGCGACTTTCTGCATACGTGGACCAACAGGCCAAAGGTGTTTCCTTGCTGGTTAAACGTGCCCTGGTCGATGCGGGGGTCCGGTTGATCATGACTGATATTGTCGTGAACAATAATTCGTTTCGGGTCGTTGCGGTTTATGCGCCCAACGACCAGCGTCGCTCGTTTTATCGGGAGTTGGGACCGTTCCTGGTTTATTCGTCGCGCTTTGTTTTAGTGGGGGACTGGAATGCCATCCTGGACACCGAAATAGACAGGGGACGGGAAGCTGGTGGTAGGTCATTGGGTGATCGTGGCCTGGTTGATCTGAGTGGCAAGTTCGGTCTCATCGATAGATACCGGGTCGATCATCCTAGGGAGGAAATGTGGACGTGGGCATATAAGTGGCTGTCTTCCCAGGTAACCAGCTACCTGGATAGAATGTTAGTGAGAAGGGCCGATCTAGACTTATTAGATTGTACCACGTTCCACTGGTTAGGCTATTCGGACCATAGACTCGTCTGTGCCCGGGTAGCATTAGGTTCTAAGCCTAGAATGGCTGGAAACTGGAAGTTCAACGTGTTTTTACTGGACAGGTGGGACTTCCTGCAACAAGCTAATTAAACTAGTGCAGCTGGAGCTAGTGAGAGCGCTTAATGGGAATAGGTGGTGGGAGAGGCTTAAGGATAGGATTAGGTCCTTCACCACCGAATATAGTCAGCGGCTAGCACTAGATAAGGCTAAGGTAAAGACACTTAAAGTTAGTCTGTTCCGGGCGGAGGCTGGGGCTCCTCCAGAGATAAGTTTAGCTAGGCAGGCTCTTGAGCGATCGACTAGCAAGCACTACAAGGGTCAGGTAGTTAGGCATGGGTTAAACAAGATGTCTAACGAAACTGTAAACATAGGTGCACAATTGCGCCAGGAAGAGATAAGGTCGAGGTTCCGATCGTTACATTCGTGAGGTCAAAACTCCAGAGGGGCGTACTCTGAGGTCGAAGCGTTTCTGCGGCATTTCGAGAGCCGATTTACCAAGGAGCCAGTGGCGATGAGTTTCGCAGCTATTTGGCTGACTTTCCTCGGCTTGCGCCGACTGAAGCGGCTAGCTGCGAGGGTGAGATTTCAGAAGGCGAAGTCTACTTAGCATTGAAGAGGGTCGGCAGTGGCAAGTCTCCGGGACTTGATGCTTTACCATATGAATTGTACTTGAGGTTGTCGCACATCTTTGTGCCGATTTTGACTGTCGTGTTCAACAAATGGTTTCGGCAGGGGTCCATCCCCAGTCGGATCACCAGGGGTGTGGTCACGCTGTTGAAAAAGCAAGGATGGAGGATGGGAATTTGATGATTACAGGCCCATAACTCTGCTAAACACAGAGGTAAAAATTTTGGCCAAGATCCTGACGGAGCGTTTGCAGTCGGTTGCCGAGAGTCTATTGGGACCCTATCAGCCAATTCTGAGCAACCTGCATCTGATTCGCACGATCTTACAGGGTGCAAAAGACGACGATGAGGCCGCTCTGATCAATTTGGATCAGTCCAAGGCATTTGATAGGGTCGATCATCAGTACCTGGATGCTGTCCTGCAGGCCCCGCCGGATTCCAACCCGACTTCTGTATCGCACCCCCAGTGTTGTGGTACAGGCGAACGGTAAGCGGACGCTCGCTTTTGCATTTTTTTTCGGTCGGTTCGTCACAGTTGCCCACTGTCGCTTCTACTTCATGCTTTGGCGTTGGACCCTCTCCTTCGCCGGCTACCGGAGGAGGCAAGCAGGCTGGTCCTACGTGGAATCGCTGTCCCTGGTGGAGCTCGAGCCAAGGTTTCCGCGTACGTTTTTGCATCGTGTCGCAGCGACATTGATGTGGAACAGAAGGCGCTTGAACGGTACGAAAAGGTCACGGGAGTCAAGATTAACCGCAACAAGTCTTCCGGCTTGCAGTTAGGTTCCTGGAAGGATCTTCCGGGGCCTTTTGGCCAGACGGACGGTCGTGTCCGCATTCTTGGAGTGTGGTTTGGACCCGACCTCCAGCTTGAGAAAAAAAAGTCAGAAGTACAGGCAAGTTGGGGCGTCGGTCGCGATTTGGCTTCGAAGCTGAGGTGTGTTCCACTCACGTCTTTCCTCTTATCCTTTACCGCTTGGCTGTACTTCCTTTTTGCAAAGACAATCGGAAGACGATTGAGTGCTTGTTGTTCACCCTCTTGTGGGGTGTGCAGAAGGCGAATGTCTGCAAAGAATGCTGTGTCCAGCGTCTGTATCATGGGGGGCTGGGAATGCCACACTTGGTGAGTCACCGACACGCCTCGAGGTTGGCTTTCTTATGCCGACTTTTGACTGAGGATTCGATTTTGGAGGGGAGTGTTAGGGACACCTTTCCTATCCTTACTATTACTCCTACCATTTCCTGGGCTAAGCGCCGTCATAGGCCCGGGAAACTGTCGACTTTCCTCTGCGAGTGTCGAGCGGCCTTGAGGGCTTTTCCTCGGTCCAGTGAACTTTCACGGACTCGAAAGGTCTTCTATCGTGAATTGAGGGAATCTTGCAATACAAACGTTATTCTCATCAGGCTCTGGTCAGATTCTTTCAGTACCAGCTGAAAGTTAAGATTAGTACTGATAGAAAGCGTTTGATATCTATAGATTTCAGCGAAAGGTGGGTGAAAATAACGAGGTTGGTTTGTGTGAAAGGGGATAATATTGAGTTCCTTTTTTAAGTTCACTTGATCACAACGGGACGGTTTCCTGTGATCCCTCTCCCTGGTTAAACTAGACACTCTTGGTTTTCCTAGTTCATGTGAATAAGTGTTGCTCCTGGTTGTTCCCGGCACTCTCTTTTGTTATGATCCATGTCGAGATTCCCAACCTCCTAAGTTTGTTTTTGGTCCCCGTTTTCATCTCAGCTGGGTCAGACTTTGATTTCTTCCTATTCCGTCATTTATTTTTACCCTTCCCAATCAATTAGTGAGAGTAATACTTGATCCTGTCTATTGGCAGAATATAGTAGAGTGGTGGACGGGTCTTACTAACATCTGTTTTGTTTTAGTTTGTTTTTGTTCCAAATCTTACTTCGGTTCCGGGGTTCATACCCTCCCCCTCATTCCATGCTTCATGAATTTTTTGTATTTAGACAATTTTAAATTTTTATATCATGGTGTGTTTTTTGTAGGTTCCCACTGTAAGTATGTAGTATTGTGGTATATGTAGGATTGAACGGTGATGAATGAGTACTTGTGATAAATAGATCAATTGTATTGAATGAATGGGTCATGATCGTGATTAACTAGGAATAGGATAGTTAGCGAAGACCAGCCTCTCCCTACTCTCCTTTCGGCCAGGTGCCACAATTATTGTATATACAATAACAAATAGTTTGTTGAATGGATTGAAAGAAGAAGAAGAAGAAGAAGAAGAAGTTGATTTTTGTTTTTTACCCTCTCATTTATGTTTTCTTAGATCAGACTACAGCTTTTTTAAATGCAGTCCTTAGTCGTGTTCTCTTTAGGGGTGGGTTTGGTTCAAGAGCGATATTTCCTAAAAGTTGAACTGCTATTAAATACCGTCCTGACGTTATATGAACTGAAGATCTTGCGTATCTTTTTAGATACACCCATTATTTATGGTAAAAAGGCCGTGACAAGTTTTTGTGGTCCTCAACTTTTCTGTTCCTACTTGTAAATGGTGATGCTTGCAGCATAGTTGTTACCTTGACAGGTGTTTCTCATACTAATCATCTCTTTTTCTTACGTCTCTGGGTTTGGCGCGATCTATTAGGCGAGTTGATCTATAAGGTGAGTTGATCTTCCTTTTCTATTATGAACACCTAAAATCAGAAGCGTTGTGCGTACAACTCTGATATTAATCCGAATGGAAATGCAAATAATAATTATAATTTCTCATTTAAAAATGCAATCATAAATTCCCATTATTCATTCATTTTTTTCGTCTATATTCTCTATTCTTTCTTTCTTTCTTTTCTTTTTTTTCTCTTCATATCAATCTCAAGACAGAATGCAAACAGCCAATCAGCTGAGAGTATCTACTGATGTCATCAAAATATCTACTTCCTTATCATCATAGGTTAATCCATTCCTGGCGTTAGATACAAACAGATAAGAAGTTGCCTGAGATAAAATGACTGTACCATTCATGATGTGACAGAGTTGAAGACATGCACTCGATAACCAAGGCAGTAAAAGACGATGCGTTTGTTGCTGTCATTTGAGAATATCAAATATTATGAAGCGACTTTCTTTTCGTTGACAGTAGCTTTTGATGTTATTAACTTCTACACAAATGTGCAATGAATTCTCTGTTAATTGCCGATAAAACCTTTTTCTTTCTAGGTATAACTGACTTCTCATTTCTTTTAGAGCTATCATTTATTTATGGTTATGATGATATAAGGAAACATTCGGCATTCATTGACCGAGCAGCCAGTGCTGTTTTCGGTTGAAAGTTATAAAATTATTTTCTCTTTGAGTTGCATGTACTGCCCATCTTAGTTATTGCTGTTTTTGCTAGTATTCAAGTGATATGGATTCTGTCATTTGGTGCAGTTCTTTGTGGTTCTGTAGTGCCAGTCCACAGTGTTCGAAGAAGAATGGCCATCGCTAAGACTTACAAGCTTCATTCGCTCGAGGACATTTTTTCTTTAGTTTTCGAAGCACGTGAATGAATGAAGCAGAATATGTTATTCAGAATGTTCTCTCTTTCAAAGCATTAAAAATATGTTGTACCTGAATTTAAAAACATCCATTTACGTCACAGACAAAGATATGCTCTTTGTCAAGATATTCAAGCAGATGTTGAAAGCCACATGATTTTAGAATATCAAATGTATCTAATTGTTATTAACTTTACTGATGTCCAATCATGGGAAAACCTCCAACTGTTATTTATCAAGATACTTGAAAAATTAGCTTCTTATTGACGGTATAAATCTATCCCAATATTTTTGGCTCTGATATAGAGATAATTTCCTAACGAGATGAAGAAAGTTTTTTTTTCAGAAATTCCCTCACATTGATGAACTTCACTCTGCTAAAACTTACTGAAAAATCTAGCTTTAAAAATTTAATATAATTATCTTGAAAAACACATGAGTGCGCTACAAAGTTTATCAAAACATGATAATGATCAGTCAAATATCATTATTTAACATTTGAACACAATAGCAACCATAAAATATACTTAAAATGACAGTTAAAAGTTCGTGTTTTTTTTTTGTTTTTTTTGTTTTGTTTCTAATCATTTCACTGCAAGCGGAGCGGGAATTCCACTATTACGCAGGGTGTTACAGATAGTAAAAGAAAAGACTGGATATAGGGAGATTGAGGAAAGAATAAAAGAAGGCAATCGAAAAGATAGAAGATGGCGATTGACGTTGCATTTAAATTTTTGAAGATTGTACTTATCAGGAAAGTAAATAAAAGGAAAATAGAGTTCCATAGATGGGAAGTGCGAGAAAGGGAACTGTTGGACTAGAAGTGGCGGTTATATTCAACTATCTCGACAGTAAAATGGTGGGACCTAGTTGCTTAAATTCATGTAGTCGGACCACCAGGGAAAAATGTCGTCAGAGCAGTAGCTATGAAAAAAGTTGAAGAAATGACAACGAGAAGCCACGTCACGTCGATGAGAAAGTGACTGAAGTCGAGATGCCAAGTCACGATCGATTTTATTGCAGAATATTCTTTGGATTTTCTCAAGAACCTCAAGATAAATAGCAGGAGCACCAAACCAGATAAGGCAACAGTATCCAATGCACGAATGAATACTAGATTTGTAAGTGTGCAAGATGGACTCTGACGAGAAAAATCTTCTGGCACGACACAGTGATTCAACTTTCCTTGCAGTAGATGCAGCTATTGATTTGATGTAGTCGTTCCACTTCAAGTCAGTTGAAAACGTGAATCCAAGAAGGCGCAGTGTGTTGCTCTCCTAGAGTCAAGCCTCTGTTCTAGTGGGGAAACACTAAATACTATCTAGCCTGCAACAGTCATGACTTCCTCGGTGGGCGGTAGAGAAAAAAGAAATAGCTAACTGAGTTTAGTAGAGAGAGACGGAGAATGGTCTGGAGATTCAAGAGAGAGTTCCCTAGCCAGCAGGAAATGTTTGCGGATATAAACTCCCAGGCCATGCATAGGGACATTAGAGTTCTTCCGAAGGAGAGGAAAATAGCCAGGAAGTGAAATCAGAGGAGGGGATTGAAGAGTTAAGATTAGTTCCACAGGGAGCTAGAATGTCGAAGAGACTTTTCGAAGAGGTACGATTCCACACTATAGAAGTTGTTACAAATACCACGAATGTTGGAGAAAGGTTCAGGGATTTAGGTTGTTTTTATTGAGCTGGTTTAGTTTTATATCTTTGGTTGTTTATAGTCATAGTGTGTTATTTTGATAATAGCAGACGGTCGTCTAATATAACATGCGCGGGAAGGGAACTGGCGCAGACTGCAACATAGTATGGCCTCGGGGTTGCTCCCCGAAGATGCTTGCAGGGACACTCTTCCACGCGCGACATGACACTGCAAGGACCCCGATATTAAGCGACTGTTGATCAGAGCAGCCTCTCAAGACGCTACACAAGAGTTTGGACTCCTAACTACCTTTCGGGAATAGTAAACAGAAAACTACCAACCCGGTACATTCAGTATGAAGAGACGTTGTCGTCATTACAATATCACAAAAATAAAAATCATCACCAATATTAAGGCCTGAGAAAAGGAAAGGAACCGGGAACTCTTTCCTAAATAGGAAACAGGGAATGAGCCTTTGCTCTTGTTCAAGAGAAGTGGATGTATGAACCGGGCGATATCTACACTATTATCTACTCCTATTAAAAAAAGTTACTAAGTTTTAATTTAGTTAAAGTCGAGATGTCCATTAGAAATTCAGCAAAAAATTAAAACTGGCACGGACCTTCCTCTGAAAAAACTTAAAAAAACAGTCCTGGGTTTGACTTCCGGTTACGTTATTTCAAAGAATGAACATTCACATAACTTATTTGAAGAGTCGAACTGAGGCAATCATTATTGTCTCATAAACTTCCAGTTCGGAATTGTTTTTCCCCATGTCAATAAGTTCTATACGAAGACGATACGAGAAATGTATGAAATATGATTGGATAAACATTTTTATGGCGTTTTGTATATTTTTCTAGGCATATTTTGATAACATGTTCAGATCCCTGTAATACTGTACATGATTGCTACAGATATTAAAAAAGGAAAAAAAAAAAGATGAATGAAATGGAAGTCAGACTAAACTATTTTGATATTATTGAATCTGATTTTCAATGCGTATATACAATGAGTTTGTGTGCATGTGTTGGTGGGTACGCATGTGTGGTGTGTGTGTGTGTGTGTAAGGTTTGCTTATTTTTAAAAAAAGTATTCTCATAAAAATTTTTACAGATGAAAAGTTTGTGGAACGTGAGTAAAAACTATCGCATTTTCTTGTTCATTTGTCAAATATCAAAATTGGTTAAAAACTAAGCTTTACAAAATTCCTTACAATCATATTTTGTTGTGTCGCCATGTTTATGTGATTATGGATATCTATATAAAGATCGATGTATTTTGAAATAAATATAAATAAAGTATAAACGTTCCTCACCCAGGTTAATGTTTGATAAACTACGACAAGGTCATAACTTTGGCGTTGGATTTCAAGCCATTATTGGTCACTGAATTAGCTCAAGTACTATGTGCCTTCTTACAAATATGTACATGTTTTATTCGTACACACGCAAGGGCGTAAACACGTTTTGATCTGGTGTCACTATATACAATAGGCATAGTTATTGGCATCACTATATATAGTAGGATTATTTCAATGTATAATCATATTTGGCTACACTCAGTGGACATATTCCATTTCATAATAGGATCAGATTTCACTATTTCATTGAAATAGTAGGTAACATTACAGTAAATATATTTCATTTCATTACATTCTTATTCGTTTTCAGCTCTTCAGGTAGAGGCGGACACGCATTTCTTACTGTTCTCTTGTGCCTGACAATTACGTGGGGCTACAGGTTGATAGTCGAACATTTAAAACCCAGCAAACGACGTGACGTTTATGTTTTTACTGAGATGTAGATCTGTCAAATTACTTGATTTTTGGCTAGATCTATTCGAATTTTTCCTGTTTAACGGATATATTGCCATTTAAAAAACAAAACCGATTAAATTTAATTTGATGGCAAGCTCAAAATTCAAAGCTTCAAATTTTGTATAACTTCTTAAGATGGATAAAATAAGTACACCACAAAAGCTCACCTCGTATATGACTGTCGAAAGATGCCATGGTATCTCATTATTACAATTAAGCGACTTGCCTGTATCTATTTTGGCTGAGAAGAAAGATAGCTGCTGACTAAGCAGTAGTAATGTGAGTAACTGAGCAGAGAGAAAATAGAGAAAAGATGATTTTACTTTCAAATAAAACTACAGAGAAAGTAGGAGAAGAATGAGAAAATGAAAGAGAGAAAGAAGAAAGAGAGAAATAGGACAAAACAGTATTTATAAAAGACCTTGAAGACATTCAACTGCGGTCCATGACTGGGAGCGGATATATGGGGACTTAAATTACTAGTAAATAACAATAACGTTTTTAGCAAAGAATCTGTTAGTAATATCCAGTATTTAGTTAATTAGCAACTATACCCATTAATAGGAAGTATCTTACAACTATAACAATTATTGACTTATTTCCATAAATGTAAATGTACAAAAGAAAGAAAACTAACTTCTACTAACTCAATGCACAAAAATTACTTATTCACTAAAAATTAGGAATATTTTTACATGATATTGCAAAAATAATGAGTCAATTTCTTTATAGTAATTGAATAAGCGCATAGAAAATATAGTTATATAATACAGTTTGAAAGCAAGCTCAACATTTTACCAAATCTTGTATCAACAAAGTATATATCAAAGTATCAACAAAGTATATATATATATATATATATATATATATATATATATATATATATATATATATATTCATGCTTTGGGGTGCTTAATCGCTTTAGCAATATGAAAAATATTTGTTTCTTGTTGCAGAGCCAATTGTACAATTCCGCTAAGGCTTGTATGAATGTTGGAATTTGTGATCTTCTAGAGGCTAATGTGTGGATTAGGAAAATTTAGGACGTAGGAATGATTTAGAAATGTTAGTATTCAGAAAATGAAATACGGGTGGCAGCATGTATGGTAGTACGAGAAAACAAACGAAACGACAATACCGCAAAGTAACAATAATTTTTAAGATAAAATTCTTTGTATTGCCGATACAGAGGATCAAGGAGGAATGTCTTTTTGTGGGCGAGGGAAGTGACTTGGAGGAAGGAGAGAGTCGGTAGGACCTGGTGTGTTTCTGGTCGTCAACTCTTTTCCTTCTTACTGAGGGAAAGGAGTTGACGATTAACTGTTTATTACATTTCCTATTTACGACACAACAAATATAATTATAACATTAACCTTATGCTACAAAATTCTTAATAATTAGATTTTGAAATAATTTCGCAATGCAAAAAGTTACATATTTTGTCTATTTACAAAGTACCGTAAAATAAAAAAAAATAACATACATTTTTAAAACCTTTCCAATTATTTTGTTCACTGCTATGTGACAAAATTCTTAATAATGACATTTTTTTTTAATTACTTACAGAGTTTAAATATTTTTTCTACTAAATCACTGAAATCTAAGAGAAATGTGATGTTTTCTCTTTTATATTTTGTGGCTTATTTTAAAAAATAGTTGTAAAATATTAAATTAAATTTACTCATTTTAATTATGACATTAACTTTGATGTTATAAAATTCTTAATAAATAACATTTTTATTTATTCCGCAATACAAAAGGTTACATTTTTTAGTCAGCTTTCAAGAGTCAAGCCGAGCAGTTTCTTGAATTTTTTATTTTACTCTCCTTCGTAGTGCGGCTAAATGTGCAAACTGTCACCTTTCAAGCTTACATGCACACGATACCGTTTACCTATGGAAATCTATCTTCACCAGATAACTATCTCCGGCTTGCAGTGCTGAAAAACATCCCATGGAAAAACCCATGACTGGCCGTTTTCTTGTTTGTGGAATAATATCCTCAGTAGTCACTAAATCCGGTCTGCTCGAATCTGCAATCCTAAATATAGCTTCTCCGGAGACACAAAAAGCATGTCCAATAACTCCAATTCTCGTTGGGAATTATTACAAGACCCTATCTTTTCAGTCCCCTTCTTACACTTCTTGCTGTGTAGACATGTATCATAGTTTTCTCTGCGTCATATACAAATGTAAATATGTGTATATATAAATTTGTATATGACTTAGCTATATAAAACTCTACCTGGGAATAAAGCTCCGGCTAAACAAAACTGAGAAAAATAGAACTAAAAATGCTATAAGCCCTTTTAAAGCCCAATTAAATTGGGACTAAAAGAAGCACAATAAATTCTTTCACACATGAACTTGCAGAAAAATCATTAAAAGCTATTGGCACAATAGCTTCATATACAAGCTGGAATAACCCTTGTCCTACATCAACTTTTGAAGAACTGATTCAGTTTCCTAATTAAATCTGCTACGAAGTGACAATATCCATAACTGTATGCGGTTGCCTACATTTTAGAACACCATTTGTTATTTAACTGTTTAAACTTTTAATTCTGCTAACAATAATTGATTTGTATTTAATAAATTTACTATTGGATTTTCCTATAGTAGGATTTTATCCTCTTTTGAACTGTAAAATTCCCGATGTTTTTGTGCTTTAAATCTATAAGATCTCTGTCTTCCGCCCAAAAGCAATTACAGTTACGCTAGAGTTCTGTGGACTGGCTGAAATAGCCAACCATATTACTCTATGCGAACACAAAATGAGGCCCACGTTTAATAAATATTAAATATATTATAGATTGAGCAAAGATGAACAAAATCTAAGAATTCATTTTTATATGCTACATACAGTGTAAAACGAAATTTTGAGCCCATTACCTCGCTTTCATGAATCGGTGAAAGTAGATATATGTCATTGTATAATGCCATTTGGGTCATTATGCAGCAGGAATATTTTAATAATGATATTTAGAGCCAATACATACAGTATATTTAATTTGTAGCAGACCCCCTGGAGCGGGTGGGCGAAATAATATGGCCTGTGCACCCCAATAAGGGATTAATGTCACAAGAGGCCCGCTAACATTTTAAAAATAAAAGACCTTAATCTGACAGATCAACAAGAGGGCACGTAGGGCAAGTGTACGGAATATGTTGCTTGAAGCCTGGACGACAAAGATGCAACTGACTAAACCAGATGGGTTAGGTTGACAGGAAAGCCGGAAATCGAATCCAGAAGTTCAGGGTTGTTGTAAGCAGGTCCATTAACGCAGATCAACCAGGTTAGTTAGATTAAAGTAAGGACCGGAAGTAAAGGCCAAGTATACCGGAAGATAAGCGTCCATGGTAGCTGGAATAAAGGGCAAAAGTGCCGGAAGTAAGAGTGGACAGGAAACCCCAACTAGCGTCCACAGGAAACCCCAACTATTGGCAGATAAAAATAAAAGGGCATGTTACTCAATGCATAACCCGTACAAGGGACCTGCGTTTCTTCTCTCTCCGTGATTTACCTTGACCCTCCCTACTAAGCCAGGTTGTGACACAAGGTCGGTTTTTAACGTGGGAACCTGAGTGTTTCCACTCGGGCCGCTGGTCTAAACTAGTCTTAGCTTGTCTAAGCTGGTCATACTTAGTCTAAGCTGCTCAGAGTTTGCCTAAAATAGCCATATCCGGTCATACCACCGCTACGGAACTGATGTTACGGAAAAAGACCGAGGATTCTGTTCACACAACGGGGAATGGGGAGAGAAGTTCTCCGGCACGGAACAGATACTACAACAGCAGCATCATCATCATCATCATCATCTGGTCCAACAGGAAGTTCCTCCTCTTCTTTCTTTCTCCTTCAGCGAAAAGTTGCCGGGTTATATGATAAGGAAGTATAACAACATTAATTGAGCCTGTATACCTACCAAATAGTTAAATAAAATAAAATAAATTCAGTGTTGCTACAAAGTATAAAAAGTATGAAAAATGTTCACAAAGAGTATTTAGATTAAGTTAATAATAATCTACCAACTAAAGAGAAATTAGGTTGATTATAAATCTAAATAAACTTCATATATTAAATTAAAGGGAGTCGGGTAACGCAATGAAGAAAAGGTCAAAGTCTAGACAAAAATATTGCGTCTGCCATAATTACGTGATCGGAGTAGCGAAAGGCTACGATAAATGCGATTATATGATGTCATTATATGCAGTAAACATTTAATTTAGTAATGAAATTATGCGTCCTTAATACTGTAGGCATATTTCATTATATAATGATACTTGTCGCTACTACATAGAGTAGACATATTTAATTGAATAATATTTCACGTTACCCCATACATTAAGTATTTCATGTCGTATTGATATTTATCGCCCTTAGATACAGTGTGCGTTTTTCATTTCGTAATAATAGTTCGCGTCTTTAAATCCTGTAGGAATATTTCCTTGTATGAGTTTATTTGACCTCGTTACTTGCAGTAGACGTATTTCATTGTGTTATTAAGCGTCTTTAGAGAAAAGGAATCTTTTTCATGGTGATATTTGTTGTCCTTAAATGCAGTAGGCATATTTAACTACGTAATATGTCGTATCAAAATACTTTATGAAAATATTTCGTAACATTTACCGTCCTTAGATTCAGTAAACAAAGTTTTGAAATGTTGCTTACTAGACGATCGTTTTCTTTTTTTCACCCTAAGCAAGGCAATAAATCCACAAAGATGCAAGAGTCTACTGAATGTGAACGAATATGAGAAAAAGAAAGCAATTATTAAGGAGAAAGAACCATAAAAGAACAGGAATTAAGAAGACAGAAGATAACGATTGACAAATACTCCGATATTATATAATTGTTAACCAGGGCAACCTCTCTGAGCGTTACAAAGAGTTCAGGATGCCGTGACCAGAAAACTGCCAATCCTTTACTTTCAAAATGAAAAGTCGCAGCCACTGATCACTCAGATGACCGAAAAGTTAAGATAGTTGACCCATGGAAGAAGAAAGAAGAACCGGTAAACCACATCCTAAATAGGAAACAACGGATAACCCTTTACTCCTGTTCAATAAACACACACGTATACATATATTTCTTCCTGACTATCATGCTACGGTGTGATGAGGAAAATGTGAAAGCCTGCGATACGCGGTATCAAGTCTTTTGGGGGAAAATATTTCGTAAGAACGGTTAACAAATTATTTGCAAATATTTTAATTTATTTTTATAAGTAAAGCACATAACTAAGATTAGCTGTACAGTCACTATGCATTGGCGATTGTCATTTGCAGTTTTGAAAGAAATTTCACAAATTATTCCAGCAAGTATCTTCAATCAATTTTTTCAATGAGTACTCATTCGTACAAAAGAAAATATCATTTGAAATATTGTTCATTAATTTAGTAATTACTTCAATATAAGAGCATATATCACTCATTCATTATTTTCCTGGCCCTCTCGTCAAAAAAAAAAAAAAAGAAAGTATGGTCGTGTCTGGAAAGGTTAATGCTTTCAACCGTTGAACCAAATTGGAAATAATCTTCGAAATTGTGAGTTCTCCTTAGACATGGCGGCGCATCAGTTAGGTGTTAATTAATTAAAATCAACGTTTATGTCTTCCATTTATGAAAGATTCTATGGAACGCAAAAATTAGCGTAAATCTGAGAGACTATTTGTTCACTGATATTAAATATACAGTTAATCGCAAAATTTGATTTTGATGACTCTATTAGATATATGTATACGTGTGTTTATTGACAATGAGCATAATCATTATATTTTTCATGCATCTAAATCGATGAATGAAATAATAACGAGAAAATATAATGAAATTCAATTGTAGAACATAGAAACGAATTTTTAAATATTTCAAATTGATGAAAATTGAACAAAAATGTTTGAAATCTGAAAGTCATGAATTTCCTCTGTTAATCTATATAGAACCAAATTAAGGTACATGATTAAACAATTTTTGCCTTAGCTTAATCCGTTTGAAATAACATGCAGCATTAAATCATTTGATAGCCAAATCACGTCTCAGTCTCTGACTTAACGTGACGTGTTATTATTGTAAACGGCTTGCCGGTATTATTGTTGTTGGAGGTAAAATTGTATTTATCCCAGGGAGGTGTGTGCATATATATATATATATATATATATATATATATATATATATATATATATATATATATATATATATATATATACATACTGTTATAGCCAGAAATAGAATAATTTTGATATTAAGAATGCTCAAATTTTATTCTTAATTCAGGTGAATATAAATCTAAAATTGGATTATGTGTTCGAATCCATAATGGAATTGCTTCCAAAGCTGATTGTCAGT
Organism: Acanthosepion lycidas; assembly: GCA_963932145.1. Classification (NCBI taxonomy): domain Eukaryota; kingdom Metazoa; phylum Mollusca; class Cephalopoda; order Sepiida; family Sepiidae; genus Acanthosepion; species Acanthosepion lycidas. The sequence continues at coordinate 66,321,854 of OZ010583.1, forward strand.
ACTCCAATCCAAGTTTTCAGCTCTACCCTAACCGCAGGAAATTAAATGCGCAATCTTCAGGAAATATATATGAATCCATGAAGAAATATGCATCCAGATGAAAGATTTGTTCCATACCTGATAGAAGGAAAACAGGATTTATAGACACATTTCAGACAAATTAATCACCCAAACTCTGAAAGCAAACAGGAAAAGATTCATTTTGGAATATAAGAACATCTACAGGAGTCATGATGTATTTTTTTAGAATCTATAAAAAATCTATTAAATTTTATGAATTTGTACATCTATATGGAATTTTTTGAACGAACTGATAATGCAACTTCGCATTTTCTAAAATCTATATCGATTTAAATTGCTCATCATCAATTATTATATTGATTGTTGATTTGAAACCAACATTTGAAGAATTCTTAATCAATTTTATAGAGTAGTCTTTAGCAGGTTATTTCATATATTATCTCATTAAAGCGCATAATTTGCTGATTGTTATAAAACTTTTAAGAAAACGTCCCAATGTCTATTTTGCTCCTTATTGTTAAACACCAATCAAACGGTAGCTTGTCTGCTACTCGGATATTTTCATGCGATTTTTACGAATCATCCTTGTTTGTTTGATTATCAAGCATGACAAAGACTCAACGAAATCTTGATATAAAATTGGCATTCTTTTTTGGTTGCAAAGTAATTCGGTAATGTCGTGGTTTGGCAAGGTTCGTGAATTGAAAATAAAATTAATAAGAGTTTATTATCAAATTTAATATTGGAAGCCATTCCATTTAATTCTATACAAATATATATAAAGCAAATATAAAAAAATTAGGATCAGATAATCTGTCCCACTGGCTTCATGTGTACTTTAGACGAATATTTTGTAACTTATATTTGCAATTTCTTTAACCTTGCAAATAAGAATCATGATTCATATTAAATATGACTTGAAGCGTTGTTTTGTAGGCTTCATTTGGGCCTTGAAGTTCTATATACTTCCTGTTTAAATACTATCAATTTCAGCTTGTGTATATGAACATTCCACTCTTGTTACCGCCTAAATAAATCTGGGTTACATAACCTATAAGATGAGTGCATCATAAAAATGATTTGAAACCACTTGTATTGGACAAATTCCTAACAGGAATCTAGATAGGACACTTAAAATATACTTCTAATGCTGAGTGCAGAAAAAATCGGGTAAGTTGAATTATTTAAGAATGGATCAAATGACACTCTCAAGAAAAGTCACGATGCTCAAAATAAATAATTCGAATGAACTAATGGAAATGTTTGGCTCAAATATCTACGCACAGCTGTTTATTAAATAAACAAAAACATTAGACAAAAATGGAAAATTGCTGGTGGGGAGCAATTAGTTTTCTTCTTTTCCTTAACCAAGATGATAACTGAGCAACTCGCAAGTTAAGCCTGTTAATTAAAGAGGGCAACGTAGAGGCTAGTAATGCTACTCAAAATTGTTACTTGCTGTCGTGAATTAGTCTAATTTGAATTCAAGTTCATCTGGTTCAGTGCAGACACACAATGAAAAGCAAGGGGGCGGGGTTGGGTCGAATTGTATTTCGGTGCATTTTGGTAATCTACTTCCATCGTAAGTAAACACCAAATTGATTATTCGAAATATCGACAGGACTTTCGCCCATATCTTAAATGCGGAGCTGAAATTTTGTTTAAGTATTACCGTTTTATGATTTATTTGCTGATTTTGCTTACCAAAAATATATAAATGTTCAAATCGATTTATTGTTATAAATGTAAAATAGGCCTGGAAATCACGAATGTGACTTGAATTTAATAATACACACACACACACACACACACACACACACACACACACGCAGACAAACAGGCACGCATACACATACACACATACACATATACACATACACACAAAACACACACATGTATGAGGGGCTGTTGAAAGTATCTCGGCTCGGTCCACTTTCACCCTTTCGTATATATAATACCTACAAACATACATATATAACATTCATAGACACACACACACACGCACACGCACACACGTCGGTGCCGTGATGTTTCCACGAATATCAATAAATTCATGCTTTGCAAATTTATATAGAGATTATTTTTGGTTAATTTGTATAATAATAAATTCATATGACGCATAAGCCTACAATTCCAGGTTAATTAAATTTTTTGTACTCCATAAATCTATTTTTAACTTTTGTAGAGAATGCAATCTAGTACAAATTTAACTCAACATGGAATGTTTGTTTATACATTTTTTATGTCATACAAATAAATATATTATCATATAGAGCGCGTGAGTATGTGTGTCCGAATAAACAATGTTCATAATTTTCCCTGATATTATGAATATTTCATCTACGATATGTATGAATAATATATAAGTCGTACGACATCATTATTATTAGTAGTATTAGTAGTAGTAATATCAGTAGTAGTAGCAGTAGTAGTAGTCTTCGACAAAGTACGCCACAAAGATCTGATGGAACTGCTCAGCAATCTTGATATATTCGTGGGGTGGGAATATCAGAATAATCAAAAATCTATACTGGCAGCAAACACATAGGGAACGAGTTCAGTGAGAATACAAAAATAGAAAGGGGCGTAAGGCGTCTTCTCACCCGACCTGTTCAACCTATACAGCGACGCAATTCTGAGAGAATTGCAAACCCTACCGGGATTTAGCATTAGCAGTCACAACCTTAATAACATAAGATACGCAGATGGCACAGTACTGATAGCAGACACAGAAAAGAAATCACAAAATCTCCTACAGAAGGTATCGTCGGAGAGTGAGAAGAAAGGACTAATCATAAACTACAAGAAGACAGAATGCATGGTCATCAGTAAGAGGAAAAGCTCGAAATGCGATTTGCAGGAACTGTAGAATCAAGCAGACGCGGAAGTTTAAATATCTGGAAAGCGTCTTGACAGAGGACGGTAAGTGCGACCCTGAGATCTGTAGCCGTATTGGGATGACCAAGCAAACATTCCAATAGCTGGGCCGAGTATTGCGAGACAGGGGGATTTCTTTGGTAACAAAAAAAAAGAATACTGAGCTGTTACGTGACATCTGTCCTTCTTTACAGCAGCGAATGTTGGACGATTTCCTCAAAATGAAGAAGAGACTCGAGTCGGCAGAGATGTGATTCTACAGAAGGATGTTAAGGATATCATGGACCGAATGTGTGAGCAACGATGAGGTCTTAGAGAGGCTGCAAACCATGAGGAGGCTTATATTTAACATCAGAAAGAGGCAGCTGAAGTTTCTGAGACAAAATGAGGAAGGGGGGCTGGAGAATCTGATACTCACGGGTCGAATAGAGGGAAAGAGAGACAAGGGAAAGCATCGTGTGACATACCTGGCGAGCTTGAGCAGGTGGACAAAATGTGGTCTGGGGGAGGAAGCATAGGGAAGGAACTGATAGCTGCAAGGAATAGAGGGAGTTGGAGAGTCATGATCGCCTACGCCCTGAAAGGACATGGCACATAAAAAGAAAGAAAGTAGTAGTAGTAGTAGTAGCACACTAAAAAAAAGTGACGCTGGGGTACAAATATACAAAGCCGAAGATAGACTTCATGGCACCCAGTCTGATAAGGCTATAATAGGCACATGCATCACAATCAAATGTGCGCGCTCTGGTAAGAAGTTTTTATAAAAGAGGTTTATAACCTGTCAGGTAGCGTCCAGTTAGAAATACCTTAATGTCGGGTAACTCAGTCCACTCACACTGTCTCCGATTAAACGTGTTATCTACTTGTATATTGCTCATTATTATTATTATTATTATTATTATTATTATTATTTGTTTTATTTATTTATATGTTTTCACCAGATACCCATTTCTTTATCTCTCCAGCACCTTCTTCAGTATATTCGCAGCTCCCATCAACACCGAAGTCAACACACTTTCATGTCTTTCCCGAATTCGTAATCTCGTGTCTAGTGCTTTTCATATGGCTCTAGCTATTACAGGCACGACCTTAACCCTCACATTCTCCACATTAATTATCTCTCTGGAAACGTCCGGGTATTTTTGCGATTTTTCTTTCTTTTATTTTTAATCTGTACTCCACATATATCTAAGATATGGCAAGTCTTCTTTTTCTTGTTTATGATTATCAATCTTGACCTTCTCACTCGGATAGAATGGTCAGTTTGGATTCCAGTCCCAGTACACTATATTCCTTTTTTTTTTTCTACGACAATGGTTTGCATTGTTCCCATTGTATCGCTGTCCCGATTCTGTCTTGCCAGTTATTATTAGTATTCGGACATTTCTCTGGTGGTTATTCTTGGAGATTATGTGACAGCAAATCTACTCAAATTTCCAACATATTTTTCAATATATTTTGCTGATTCTAACACTGTGTTATGTTTTGGAGAGTTTCACTTATTCGTGTTAGTCTTAACATCAGAAAGAGGCAGCTAACATTTACTATTGTTGCGGAATCATTATTACGAAAGTAAAAGGTGTAAATAATATAGTTATTGGACCACATCAGCAATGAATGCATCTGTTTTTTTATCATTGACTTTTAACACACACACACACACAAACTAGCGAACAAATTACCGAACAAATACATGTCCATACACACTCACCTACACAAAATATTTCAGTGACGCCATTTCTCCTCCTCCATTTTTTCTAATTTTTCTAATTGCAATTTGTCTAAAAATAACACCTATTCTTCTTCCTGCTTTCTTTTATCGTATTTTTGCAAGGCGTCTTAATTAGAACCTTTGCCTACAAAAAGGTCAGCAAAGAATGATGTAGTCATCCTATTTAAATGATGCCATATTTTGTTAGCGCGCGCGTGTGTGTGTGTGTTTGTTTATTTGTTTGCGTGTCTGTGTTAAAGAAACATGGCTGAGTCGCCCGGTCAGTGTTTATCTTAACTGGATAATGACGGAGGTTCTTGAGTCTTACTTAATTATCTTTCTTTCTAATGCTGTCAACAGATTTCACTCACTAGGCGCTAACAGATGGGTATGGGATTTACATTTAAACTCAGTGTTCTAATCCCTGGACAATTGTGATACATCTTTAAATGTACTTATGTAGACGAATAAATGCATATGTATGTTAAATCATGCACATAGATGCCAGAGTTTTATTTGATGAAGTCGGGTCCTTATGTGAATTATTTCTCTATACTTTCACTGGTTGACTTTTTTCTTCTTTTTTCAAAAGTACACATTTTTAAAGAGTAAATGCCAGGATTCTAATTCGCACATAATTTTTTTTAATTTTTTATTCCTGTATGTGTTAGGTTTTCGTACGGGTAAGGTTTGTGATTGTTTTGTACAGCAACCTACGTGGTATGTATGTAATTAAATTATATAGAAGTTGAATGTAAACGCCGTTTCGTTTTGTATTAGAAAATTAAAATAGTTGTGACGGTGTCTTATAAAGATGTTTACTGAAACAGACTTGTACAAGAAAGAATGCTTATTTTGTTTCTTCTACTTCCAAATTCCAAAACAGAAATTTAACTATATGAGAAGTGTTATAACAGTCTATGGAAAAGATGACAGAGAAATCCGAAGACTCAATGAAATAGCGAAATATGCCTTCCAAAAACTAAAAGAAACAAAAATAAATGCTTAACTGTAATGGAATGTCAATCTTCTTATATGACAGTGAATATTTGGACTATTTCCACACAGATGAAGGGGGAGACAATAGAATTGTGGTTCTACAGAAGAATGGTTAGAATACCATGGACGGGACACGTGAGCAAAGAGGAAGTTCTAGGAGAAATGAAAACAAAGGAAACACTTTAGCTTAGAATCAAAAAGAGTCAGTTGAAATTTCTGAAACACGTAATGAGAAAGAATGCACTGACGAGACATATTGAAGGCAAATAGGGTATAGGAAACTGCAAGTAACCTACCTAACGAGCTTGTGTAAATAGATGGCAAAACAGAGAGTGGTAGGAATACAAAAGGGGCAAACATTGCTTAGAGCTACAAAGGATAGAAAGGTGTGGAGAACCATGATCGTTCATTTCCTAAAGGGGCACAGTACATGAAATAAGTTCGTAGACGTCGTGTTGTTTATTGTTGAACTTGGTACAAGGTCACAAGTATAGCTCTCCCGGATAAGAAATGAACTCAGCACTAATAAGTAACCAGTTTCACTCCCTAGTCTTTACCCGATCACGGGGCTGATACGGTGTATTGACTGTGTAGACAATGTAAGATTAAGAGAATATGCAAATTTATATTTCAACCCATTTAAGAACCGTATCAAGTAACTGAAAGAGTTAATACAAAAAATGGTAACAATGCAAAGTCAACAACGAAGATTTTATCAGCATATTAATCTTCATACCGGGTTGAGGCTACGCACGTAGCGTAGCGGTTATCAGCATGAAAGTGTAATCGGTATGACGAGTTCAAATTCCAGCTTAGTTCGTTGCGTTCACTTTCGCACAAATACCCTTGGGAAAAATGTCAGTCTCTTCTTTGGTCCAGCGCTCTCAGCTATGGGTTAAGTAGCAGGATAGACTGGTATCTCTAGCCTTGGATGTCATGCAGTCTAGGAGAAAGACACATTTTATTTAACTCTAAATTCTAAATTCATACCCGGCAGGAGAGGCTAATAGCAGGCAGATAACGGATTGGAATAGTTTGGAAGGGAGATACAAGATTGGAATAGATTGGGTGTAAGATAATATGTGTGTATTCGCATCTCATAGTTTAGCGAATCTCCAGTAAAGGGTTTGGAAATTAGCTTTCATCATCGACAGAAAATATTATTTTTATATTTTGTCATCAAATATTCCTTCATACTATAAAATATGCCCTGGATTCAATCTAATTCTCGTTTTAACTTATTTTTATTTATCTTTTTATTTTTAATTTTGTATCTGACCTTGAAAGAGTAAAGGTGGTTATTGCAACTTTTTTTCTGTTTAGCATTTATACATCACTTCAGATATGAAATTATTTAAATGAATAGGGGAGGTTAATATCTGTCACACATGGATAGGTTCATTATACCTCAACATATTCTCGGCTTTCCAGTTGCAATGTATTACGTTATGAAAAATAAAGTTTAAAATAATTTTTTATATTAAAAATTATATTAATTAATTATATTAAAATTATATAAATTAAAATGGTATTACATTTAAAAATGTAATATCATTTTAATTAATATAATTTCTTCAAAACATTTAATCGATATAAACACACATGTCACAATGGCACACGCCGAGTAGGTTTTATAATCTCACAGTTGCGTCTTCGTCTTCGGGCAGAGTGCAACTCAGTTGCGGCTCCACCAGAGGACAGAGGCGCAACTGAGGAAAATAACACTGTGAGGTGCCCAGCCTTGGGGAACAGCTGCCCGTGGTTATACCTTTTCATGGCACTACAGAAAGGGATCACTGATCGCACCGAAGACAACCCAACCAACGGTTGCGGAGGCTCGGGGAATTTTTGTCCTTGGCCTGAGTGTACGCGCTCGGGTTGCCCACATTAAACTCGACCTTGTGTGACATCCCAGTATGTGTCGGGGGGAGGTAATAATGGGTAAATACCCATATATGTTTGGTTAAAGATCAACAAAGGTTCTTTGTGAAAATATTTTTCTATTTTTCGGAACATTTTCCTGGTTTCCAATGAGAATTTTAAAATAAATTGTTCGATCCCTGAGTATTCTTGCCTTTCCTAAGCCATTACCAAAGAGTTTTATTATTGTTTATAAATAAGTCGACCTCTATCATTTTTTTAGAAAAAGTTAATTTTCTTCTAAACCAAACGTGCCAGAATTTTATTATTTCTAGTGAAACATTATAAAATCATAATAGATATTATTAGTCATTATTTATTATAAAATACGGCAACGTTGTAACTCGATTAAAACTATCCGACTTGTTATTAGTACTAATACATTTCATAGATTTTTCGTGAAGGCTTTTGTTGTTGCAATTATAAATAATATGCTGGTATATATATTGACATGGGTATAACGAGAGATTTCACTAACCAGGGATTTGTAAAGTATATTTTTTCAACTTCTAAATGTCTTTGTAAGTTCAATCGATATTTGCATATATCACAGAATGGGATTTTCTTATAGGTCACTGTCTGCTACCAAGCATAACCACGGCAGATCCTGACCTCCTTTTATGCCTACTGTAATCCATCTCCATAACTGCATTTTTATGTTTGTAGTTTCTAATAAAATTCAGATAAGGAGTTTCGATCGTGTCTTTTATTTTTTCACTGTTAAAAGGAAAAAAACGCCTTTTTCCTGTATGTCTGCAGATAAAAATAGACAGCGTCTCAGGTTGGCCTTGGGAATGCAATGGCTGAAGAGAAAGGAAATGAGAAATAAAGCAGACAATGTGTGGGATGGCAATGCTAATTAAGTCGTGGGGAATAAGCATCGTCTCTGGGGAAACGAAGAATTCATTAAGCACAAGAAATGACAGACAGGCTCTCTTTCCTCTTATCTATCTATCTATCTATGTCTCTCTCTCTCTCTCTCTCTCTCTCTCTCTCTCTATCTATCTATCTATATATATATATATATATATATATATATATATATATGTATATATATATATATATATATATATATATATATATATATATATATATATATATATATATATTAATTTACAAAGAATAGAAATCCAAATTTATCTCATTAGAATAGCTATTTCAATCAACAAGAAGACCTATATTGGCATTGTCAACTCAGAAGTGTCACACTCAAATAGCTATTCGAATGAAGTAAATTTGGATTTCTATTCTATGTAATTTATATGCTCTGTTAAAATAAATACATTGAGCTCTTTTTGTGGATCGGTTTTAATATTTTATATCATTAGGATTCACTTGGATTATATACCAACGGATTATTACCTGTACATATATATATATATATATATATATATATATATATATATATATATATATATGTGTGTGTGTGTGTGTGTGTGTGTGTGTGTGTGTGTGTGTGTGTGTGTGTGTGCGTGCGTGTGTGTGTGTTATTTCATTAACCTTGAATTTCAGTTAACACAAGAGTATTCGATTTTGCTAGGACAATGAAGACGATTTAAAGGACTTTTTCAAAGAATACTTAAGTCAAATCCTTTTTTTATTGGTACGTTAATGGACTATAAAAAACGATGCATTGACAGACATTAGCCTAGTAGATAAAAGCGTGGATTCGTGAATTTGGGTCTAATTCTGCCGAAATAGGACAAAAACAGTGAAGTTTCGATAAAGACACTGAAATAAAGAATGTGATATTTATGTTCAGAATGATATCAGAAAGAGCAATATAAATGCAAAAGGTTGTATATTCATGTTTTATAGATTATGCAAAAACGTTTGATATAGTACGTCACAAAAATGGTTTGGACGGCTAAGGAAGCGTGATGATAAGTTTTGTTTTGTGACTCATAAGGCTGGTTGTCTGATGGAGTTTGCATTCATTTACACCTGGCTTCTTAGGCGGTGATATGAAAATGGGTCTACTTAGGTCTTCCGGTATATCGCCACTGTCGTATATTACATTTATTATGTCTGCAATTTTGTCAATGTCCAAGCCATCTAAAGCTGCCATCATCTCTATTACAATTTCATATGATTGTGCTGCTTTGTTTCTGTTCAGTTTGGCTAGTGCTGATTTCATTTCATATTTGAATATTTCTAGTGGTTCGATATTTCTAGGCATTGCAGCCTGTGCTCTTTCGTCGGGAAAGAATTCTCCGCTGTATTCGTTTCATCTATGAAGTATTTTTTTTTTTTTTTGTATTATCAGCGTTCCGTTCTTAGATTTTATGCATCTTGTTGATAGCTATTGTCTTTTCTCCTGTTAGTTTTCTTATTCTGTTATGCACCTTCTTTTTATTTCTGCCCATTTTCGTCGAGCCATTCTAATTTTGCTTGCCTTTTGCTTTGTTTAATGTCCTATATTCTATGTCATATCATGGCATTGTTTACAGTCTCCGTTTCATCATGTCGAGAATTTAATCTATAATCCATTCCTTTTTTCTTTGTTTCGTTTTCTTTGGCATGATCTCGTTTGTTGATGTTCCTAAAGCTTCTCTTCGAATTTCTGTTCTCACTTACTTCATTGTATCTGCTTTTAACGCTGTCCTTGTACTTTTCCTCTGAGTCTGTCCTATTATATTTTGGGTGCTGCTTTGTCCTCTCCAATTTCCGTAGTTTCCCTCTAATGTTACATATCACCGTAAGGTAGTCGTTCCCACAGTTGAAACTTGGATATATTTTACAGTGTAAAATTGCATTCCTGAACCTCTTATCGATTGCTATTTAGTCAATCTAGCTTTTCGCTTCTCCTCCTGGTCTTCTCTATGTCTATATACGTCTTGGGTGTTCTTGAGTTTTGGCTATTTGATCGTTCGCCGTGCACCATTGGACCCATTTTTCTTCGCATTCATTACGATTTCCTAGTCCGATTTTGTTAACTATTTCACCATTTCTCTCCTTCCCTACTTTGGCATTCAAGTCTTCCAAGACGATTCTAATTTCCTGAGATACGCATTGAGCCTTGGCGTTGTCTAGTGTTCAGTAAAAGTTTTCAATTTCTTCCATATTTTGTGCTGATGATGCATATACAACAACGATTGATGTGTACGAGAATTAACAGATAATCGATATTATTCCAGATCTCATTTCTTCATGTCTTGCTCTAATAAAAATTCTACTCTCTTCATATTATTCTTTTCGTCTGCATATATTAATCTGTGTTTGTCACTGACAAAATCTTCTTTGCTTTCTCACCTAGTTCCGCATGCGTCTAACATATTAACATTTGCTGCTTTATATTCTCTAACTGGCCACACTGATTTAGCATTCTAACATTCCATCTCACTAAAACTATTTTATTTTATGCGAACAGCCGCTGGATGACAGTCTGGTGACACCTGTCTGTCATGTCTTTCCTTACCTTACCAGATGTGGGATCAGTTCCAAGTAAGGTGACCCTCTTCATGCCATTGTTTTTCATAGTTTTCCTAACAGTCACTGGATAACGGTCAAGTGACATCTGTTGCAATGTCCCTGCTTACTGGGCGATGAGTTAATCACAATAAACTTAACACCCTTCACTCTGTTATCTTTTATAATATTCTCGCGAGTCATGAATGTTCTTGGGATTTATAGTGATTTTATTGAGCCACCACCTCTAGTTAGCTGAACGTTGACAGAAATGAGATGACAAAATAATCTTAAGTAAAAGGTGCCTTAAAAACAGGTTATGTTGATATCCGAATATGTTTGAACAAATTAAAAGAATGCCGGTTCGATTAAAAGATGAAAAAATGGCCCTATGGATTTATCATTATCATTTTCGATTCTTGCCACTTGCTTTTCAAATGATTCATACTGAATTTTATTCATCCAAAAGTCTCGACAATTTTTAATCGGAACAAATAACAGATGGTACAAAACTAGTCTCATATATAATATTATCGATAGTTATATATATATATATATATATATATATATATATATATAGAGAGAGAGAGAGAGAGAGAGAGAGAGAGTGAGGGGGGGGAGAATGTCCTTAAAAGTTGTTTGCCTTTTTCCTAAAAATTTAATACTTAAGTCCGTATTAATATCAAAATTCAATAATTAAAGAGGTAGTTTGTAAAATTTTCAGACGTTTTTAAAATCACCCAAAAATAGAACACACACACACACACACATATATATATATATATATATATATATATATATATATATATATGTGTGTGTGTGTGTGTGTGTGTGTGTGTGTGTGTGTGTGTTACATTTTTCTGTCTTTTTAAAAGTGTCTGAAAACTTTACAAACTACCACTTTAATTATTAAATTTTAATATATAAATAAATATATATACATCTTTCGTTAAATAAGCCAGACAAGAATTCTATTTTTAGTTTTCCTGTGATCTTACGTTTTTTTCCGTTTGACACGCCATTCCCACTGTTAAATAAGATGACGTTGATAGTAGGAGAGAGATGTTTAATATATAGGGACTCTCTTATAGCGAGATGTTTCTGGCAATGTGATTTATATAGAATTTTAGTGGACCAGAAATTTTCTTAAGGGTTCTTGTAAATTGTGGGTAGTTATGTGTTTTTTTTATAGCGCTTTGATCTGATAAATGACACGTGAGGCGTCTACTTAAGGAGGTGGTGGTATGCCCAATGTATGTAATTGAATTGTGAGAAGAAACACAATCTCGTACAATGTTGAGCAATGAAATTGATACACTCTATTGGTCATCGTTAGTTTAGATTTGATGGGGTTATTTTGAATAATGACATTTTGCGTTTTTTACATCTTCTGTAATATATAAGCTGTACATGTTTTCTGAAATTACGGCAGAAATATGGTATTTAGGGCTTCTTCGTATAGTGAATTCATCCTGCTTATAATTATTGTACATCTAGTTGCAGTAAAATATGTTGATGGTTTGTTGTGTAGTATTTTTATTACTGGTGCCGTGTATTTTTTGTAAGAATAACTTTATTTGTTTATCAATGATGTAATTGGGAAAATTATTGTTGACTTATGTTTGTTTATGAGTTTTAGTTCACTCAGAAAAATTCTTTTGGAAAAGGAATTTAGGTGTGTTCTATTTAAGAAGTGTTTTTATCACTGCTATTTTATATCTTTCCAAGCATTGTCTATCATAGTTTACAAGACAAGAGTTCGTACTGGTGTGTGTTTATATATATAGATATGTGTGTATATATATATATATATATATATATATATATATATATATATATATATATATATATATATATTGACAGCGTCGCCCACTTGAGGACAACGTGACCATGTTTAAACGGAACGCAGATCATATAAAACTTTCAGTTATCTGTTTGGATAAGTCTTGTTCTTATGTCCATCGTCTTTGTCATGTTGAATTGATAATGTTAATTATATATTATGAATATGTCCTGAAGATGGTTTATTAGACCGAAAAGTCCGAAGTTGACATTATATTAACATTAAAACAGCATAATTGCATATAAGGATTTTTGTTTGTTTTTTCCGTATATTTTTCTTTATAATATATATATATATATATATATATATATATATATATATATATATATATATATATATATAACAAAGTAATATTCCACCAACATAATGACTTCTATAACACTGCCCTAAAAAGTAGTGGTTATAAAAATGCTAACATTAAATATAGGGACAATTGCAATAACCAAAAGAAAAAAAACAGGAAAAGAAACATCATTTGGTATACACCTCCGTTCAACCAAATGGTTAGTATTAAACTAGGACAGAAGTTCTTAGCTCTAATCGATAAACACTTTCCCACCAAAAGTAAGCTTAGTAATATATTCAATAAGAACACACTAAAATTGAGTTACAGCTGCACTGAAAATCTAGAAGGTATAATAAGAAGACACAATAATAATATCCTGAACAAACCCCCTTACCTGAATAGTTTTAATAACTCTACACTTAAATCAGATAATGATAGGGAATAATTATGCGATTGTAGAAACCCGGTAGACTGCCCATTAGAAAATAAGTGCTGCATCAAATCTGTGGTATACCAATGCACTATATCATCCACGGAGAACCCTAACAATAATATGATATACATTGGGTCCACGAAAAATACCTTTAAAACCAGATGGAGGCAGCATAAATGCTCCTTCAACAACATAAACTTAAGACATCAGACCTCTCTATCTAAATATTTTTGGCACTTGAAAGAAAAAAATAGGACACCTAAAGTAAAATGGAAAATCATTAACAGGACTAGAACTTGCAAAACTTGGGATGACCCATGCCCTTTGTGCCTCCATGAGAAACTACACATTATTAAGCTTCTAAACAATAAAAACCTATTAAACAACAGGCAAGAATTAACGGTTTTCTGCCGACACAACCGAACTTACGCTCTGAATAACTAGCTAAAAACACGCATACAATAAAATAAATTTTAAAATCCATTGCCCATATACATAGTTTTAATACCCTACAAAAATTGATAACCCTTTATGAAGTCGTCAAATAACAAACGTTACGGCCTTTTCATATACACAAATCCCTTTCATAAAGAGATATAATAAAAGGATAAAATAAAAATAAATAAATAAATCTCCGTAGACGCTCAAGCCAGACTATGCGAAAACTTCCTCCGTCGTAAATTTAGCCACCCCCACCTTACCCTGACCCGGCATCTATGAAAGTAACTCTATACTGATACAAATTATTAACACCCCACCCCTGCCGATTCTAAACAATCCGCCCTTGATGTTACCATGGAGATTTTTGACTTCAATTCTGACCATACTATTAAAACTCGTAAATTTCAGAAATAAGTCATTCCCAAAAAAATTTCGCTTGAAGATGGAACAGAGCCTACTTTAACTCAAGTTAATTCAAATATTATTTTGAAGTTTTCGGCTCTTGTTTTGAAACATGAGACCTCTTATGTAGCGAGTTGGAATCATATTTTTTAAATAAATAATTATATATATATATATATATATATATATATATATATATATATATATATATATATATGTACGGGTAGGTGGTAAATACTTTGAATTTTAGTTCTATATCGATATCAAGGAATGGAGTTTTGTTATTAACCAGATTTTCAACATCGAGCGAAGCTAGTGTCCAACCTGTGGGATTTATTGCTTTTAAGATATGGATGAATTTGTTTGTTAAGGCTATGCTGTAATTGTTGGGTGTGTATGGAGAAATTATGTCATTGGGTGTTTTTGATAGCTGGTATACTGGTGTAGTTATTTGGGATATGGGAAATCGAAGAGGAAAACCTGGTTTATGGGTTTTTACGTTACCATCTACATATCAATGCTAAAATTGACATAAGATTAATAACAAAATCCTATTCCTTGACATCGATATAGAACTAAAATCTGAAGTATTTTCCGCCTAGGTATATAAAAAAAGACACCAGTACGAACACTAAATTATGATATCAAATGCCCAGAAAGATATAAAATAGCAGTTACAATATATTATATATTATTAATATATATATATTAAACATATCTCTCCTATCAACCTGAGCTTATTTAACAATGGGAATGGAGTGTTAAAAGTGTTTTAAAAAAATAAAAATATTATCACTCAAATTCCAACCGCGCTCAACAAGCGCAGTCTCACAATAAACACTCTTATTCAAAACAACACAAAAATACAATACAATATAAAAAGTCAAAACATGAAGAAAAACTAACAACATGTAAAATACGCTTGAAAATAGCCAGAAAGCACTTGGGAATAATGTAAATTATGGAAAGTTACTTACCTTACTTCTACCAAACGAAAAAACGTAAGAACACTGGAAAAATTGAATAAAAAATTAAAGTTCCCATGTCTGCCATATTTAACGAAAGATGTTTTAAAAAATGGTTGCTAGCCACACACACACACACACACACACACACACACACACACACACACACACACACACACACATATATATATATATATATATATATATATATATATATATATATTATCCCTCTTCGCTAGCACGACGCAATCTTCAGGTGCTGAATATAAACTGACCGCACATAATTTTGAATTATAATATATCTGGTTATTAAAATGTTGACGTAGTTATAGATTTATAATGGAATTACAGCTTTTACTTTTTATTTTTATTTAAAAAATTTTAAATTATATTTGCCAATCAAAATAAGCGGGATTTATATATGTATGTAAAAAAAGAAAATTTAAAAATTATAGATATAAGTGGGGAGTAATCATATCTTAATTTTTTAAGAATTATATAATTAAAGGGAGATTACTTGTTCTTATTAAAACCTAAATGTATTTATTTACTAGTAATATATTAAAAATAGAACGTAATTAGCATTAAAAATAACAATTAAAAAATTAATTAAAAATTAAAAGACATATAAAAGTAAAAATAAGAATAAAAAAGAAATATATATATATATATATATATATATATATATATATATATATCAGCGGCATTTATTGATTTTCGGTCCAAATTAAGAAAAATGTAAAATAAAAAAGAGAATTCTCAGCCCATATGTGTTAGTTTAAGAAAACTTAAATAAAAAGCATCGAGTTTGTAACTCCTAAGTCACAGTCAGTCAATTTTTAAAAAAATGCCAGTTGTTCCATACATTTCTATTCTAAGCAGCAGTCTTTACCGGAAGAAATAAAGGAAGCAACTAGAGATTTAAAAAGTCACAGACAACCGAAACTTAAAATTAATTCACAAAAATCAACTTATATATATATTTATATACAAAAACATATTTGTACGGATTCAGATAAGAGGGTACATCAAAACTAATGCCTGTTCTTCGTTAATTACCACGGATTTAATAGAAGCAGACAAAGCATCTCTGAATGAACACAAAACAAAAGTTTCACGATTCCCCATCTAGTCCTTAACATCGATTCAATCGTAATATTTTTACAGTTGAACGAGGGTATATATATCCGCCTCGTATAAGCTTCTTGAAAACTTCTCATGTCATTATCATTGGAGAACCACTATCATGGGCTTAAGCAGATAACAGTTTGAGGATGCTGTAGGGTCGATGATGCAATGTTGTCCAAACATTAAGTTGCTGCGAGGCCCAGCATTGCCATGTGACCCAGCTCGAAACAATCATGCTCCGAGTTTTGACAATGTGTTCACAGAACTGACAATACTGCGATTGAGTATAAACTCTAATAATATGTCCCCCCTCTTGTCGGTATGAGTTCTGTTAGTAAAGGCAGTTTCTCCTTTCTCTCTACGATTATCATTTATTCTACCAATCGATCTTTTTGTAAGTGCCGCCTTTCCATGAACATTCACTAACCTTCTTCCCAAAACAGAAATTCCATAGCAAATCTTTGATTTCTGTGCATCTAGAGGAGCAGCCATTTTGAAAAAAGCATTATGGTTAGGAAAAGAGAAGATAACAATTATTGTGTTTGGACTCTTATTTGATTTGAATGCAACATTTGAGAAAATCATAATCTGTTTAGATTTATAGAGCAGTCTTATCAAATTATTACATATATGAGGGTCATACAAATGTTAGTGGTAATAACATATTACAAAAATATGCAAATATATTGATATCTACTTACAGAAAAGTAATCAAACATGTTATAACTTGTATGAACCGCAAGTATTTTGAGGTAATAGACTGAAGTTTCACAGTCACGAATCACGTAGGAGCACCACATGTACTGCATCCGCAGCAGTAGTGATGTTTCTTGGGCAAGATGCTCTGACGGAGCCCAATCCTCAACAGAGTAGTTTGAATTCAGAGTTTTCCTTCTCTTGGACTATTCGCTAACCAATGTTCTGTTATTTACCCATAACCGGGAGTGGGGAGAAGAGATGTATTCATAACTTTCCCTAGGGTATTAGCATGTATGTTAATATATTGAAGTTTACGCCAGTTTAAAAACAGTCCTCTTGAAACCTGTATGAATTCTGTCACAATTATAGCAAGAAATAACATCAACTGTCTGGTAAAACTTAATTGGAAAAATAATGACATTATTGGCGCATTGAGAAAAATTGATGGATCTAAAAAATCAGCAATTTACAAATGGATAACTCATTTCAAAGAAGGAAGAAACGGAGATGAAGATAACGAACGAATTGGCAGACCACCAACATCAGTTTATGAGGTAAAAAATAGATAAGGTTTGAGATTTAATTGAGGGCGATCGACGATTATTACGTGATATCTTCATTTCTTATTCTATATATTTTATACCGAAAGCAATGAGTAAATCTGTTTTTATAGCCTTCATTCATTTCTGTACACTAGTATTGAGTAATCTTTAAGATTAGTTAAATTCAGATACTATTCGCAAAATATGAACAAATCTATATGGGTTTTATGTAACGTGTATGTCTTGTCCCCAGTCAACATTTAATAAAATACAAGACCTACCATCTCACATTTTGAATTACAAAATGTTCACTGTTGGATCTCACTTCATTTAGTCTGTAATTATTCAGATCCCTATTTAAATCCTTTTTCAACCGTGAACTCGTTCGATTGAAGTTATTAGGTTGGTGCAAAAATAATGACGTTTTTTGACGTTAAAAAATACGCCAGAAAACGTCATTATTTTTGCACCAACCTAATATTAACTAAAAATACTGCACTATCAGCAGCTGAAGTTTTTGTAAATTTAAACATTACAAGATTTGAGCTTACAACATATATATATATATATATATATATATATATATATATATATATATATATATATATATATATATATATATATATATATATTCAAGTACTGTAACCATAAGATAAAATTCTTCTTTTGGGCTGTTGAAAAATTAAGAGGCGGATTTTTTCTCTTCTCATTTTAGCAGGAATTTAGTTAAGAAAACACAAGTGACAGACGAACAGATAAAGAAATGGATAAATAAAAATATGTAATTCATGCTAGGCTCTGTGAATGACTTCACCACAATTTTATTCTCAAATTTGAAAGTGACCGAACAGACGACGGAAACTATGTTTAGGGTCAGTAAAATTGAACATATTTGGTAATAGTAGAGATCATTTGAACCATCTGCAAATAGAGTGATCTTTATTGAGTTTCGGAAATCGGGCTAGAAGGGGTTCAGACTAAACAAAAGAGAAAATCTATCGTCTAACCCTAAAACAGTGTCATCACTATTAATTTAATATAAAAAGCATTTGAATACAATATTTTTCTTTGAATTGATTGCATGCAATTGTTTATTTATATATTAGGAAATATACATATCTTATGTGATAAATCGCTCGCACCGACATTATCACGTATTCTACAATTTATAATTCGAAAAGTATTCCCTAAGCCACACATGCGCATCGGTTCACACTGTTAACCAGCCTTTTGAGCAGGAGGTTTATCCATTGTTTCCTGTTTATGATAGGGTTTCCGGTTCCCTCTACAGTCTTTTCATATTCTTTCACACCCAGAAATCTGTTGGGTGTTAGTGACATTATCGCATTGCTTGTGATAAATTGATTATATATATATATATATATATATATATATATATATATATATATATATATAGTCAGAATAGAATAGAATTGAATTCTATACATAGAATCGAATAAAATTATCTCATTTGCGTAGGAAAATATTGTTTAGCATTCTTGTAATCTTGCGGAAGATATGACAGAATGCTACTCAAGAAATGATCTCTCCCGGCTGAGCCCATTGGAGAAAAAGTCTGATGTCATGGAAGTACGAACATTTCTATGACCCCAGAATAGACATCTATGAGAAATCATTGTGATGGACAATACACACATACATACATCTATATATGTGTGTGTGTGTGTATGTATATATGTATGTATATGTATGTATATATATATATGTTTCATATATATATATATATATATATATATATATATATATATATATATATATATATATATATATATATATATAGAGAGAGAGAGAGAGAGAGAGAGAGAGAAAGAACAATAAGATATATAATACAGTGTTCTTATTAATATTTTTTTTATTTTTACAAAATATTGCGCAATGCAAATTTACAGGGCATAAATATTATAAATTTACTAATTTAAAAATATGGTTCCATCGCAACACAGGAATTACCATGTTTCAAAAACAGAAACTAAAAACTTCAAATTCAATTATAGAATTAAATTAAAGTCTCTAGTTCTGTTTCATTTTCAAGCGAATTTTGGAATTACTGAGTTTTATAAGTACATACATGGATGCTTTTTGATTTGCTATTATATGTAATTCAGTTAATGAATGTAGGTATTTCTCAGTGTTTGAATAAACTTAAAGAACAGAATTTGCCATATATAATTACAAATATATAAAGTCATATATAGATATATAAACGCACACACACATACATATGCATATCTGCACATACACACGCGTGCACACACATATGATATATCTCTATATATGTGCGTGTGCACGCCTGTGTATGTGCATATATATATATATATATATATATATATATATATATATATATATATATATATATATAATGCCTTCAATAGTCCATTACATTTTAAATTCTCTGAGCATGTTATAAATATGACCCGCTGACAATTGTTGTTGAATGAACCCCACCGATCTGAAAATTATCAGAATCGATTGTGCATCTCAATAACCTTGCAGATTAAGTTTTCGTTGCCATCGATTTTCTTGAAGCCAGTTGTAAAAGTTGGGATTTAAAATAGGTTCTGGTTACCTTTGGTTAAAATTAGACAAATATCATATGAAACATCAGTAAATTGATAATAGACACATAAAGAACAGAATCTAGATGATGAAGGCTTACGACGAAATCAATGACGATGCGATGAATGATCAGATTTTTCTATTAGAACTCCCACTAGAATTCTGAAATAAAATAAATTAGCTAGAATTTCATTTTGTATGTTTATCATAGAATTAATGTTGTACACAGAGATACAGACACACACGTACACACGTACATGCATACATATCTGAAGGCTGCTGACTCGTTCAACGAGTATAACCATAACTGACAAGTTTGATCGATGTTTTTAGTTTTCGTGAGAACGGCAATGACTCTTGGAGCCAGCAAGTGACTTGTAATGTTTATTGAAGATGTAGAAAACTAAGTAGTTTTGTACAGGATCTAGCCTATTTTGTATAATCTGTTCAGCTTGCTCGTGTGTTTTCACACATACGCACATGCGCAACAGCTCCAGTGAAGACAAAAAATTTTATCCCCGAAAAGTTTTCCGAATGTTGAATATGTTTCTACTTTTATCATATTTATCTAAAAATTTATCAATGATATAGCCCCACTAGAAAATTCAAATACCCAGCTTTTTGGCGCCGTCAAAATTTTGTAAGAGGTTATTTCTCTAATGGACTTTGGAATAATCTATATACGTAAGTTGAAGCCCTTAAGACTTGAAAAAAAATTGATACACCATAATTGGTTGCTGTTCAAGTAGATGGAAAATTGAAACTTCTTTGTTTCCTTTGTCTTCAAATGAAAATAAAAAAAGGAAAACTGAAAATTTGTTATTCTCTTTCTTTCTTTCCTTCTTTGGTAATTAACAACAGAATACCTAAGGTCCTTATCTATTCATAAATATTACTTACGAATTTAAATGTGCATTAAGGAATTGTATTCCTGATCAATCAAAATTCATAAACAATTATATAAGCCACACTACAACATATTTGACAAAACTCACACTACATCTTTTTGATCATAGCTCAATTAGATCTCATTTAAATACTTATGGAGACCTTATTTGTAATATACTTGTTGATAGCACAAATATACTAGCATCGTCTACACGTAAAAAGCTAAAAATAATGGAAACCTTATTAATAAAAGCAAAAAAATAACACTCAATAATATCATGTTCATACATGGACACAATATCTTGACGGTGATTTGAAGATGAAAATATTATATAAATACATACATACAACAATTTATTTCTTGTTAACAGTTAATATATTTCAACCTTAAAAATGGCTAAATATATAGCCGAAAGCGCTCGGAAAAAAAAGAACAATTGGAAAATTTTTATATAATTCATCTACCGAAAAGGAAAAAATTATACGATCACTTGTATAAAAATCTAAATCAAATCACCTTGTCTGTCATATTCAATGAAACGTGCATATATATATATATATATATATATATATATATATATATATATATATATATATATATATATATATATATATACATACATGTGTGTGTTTGTGTATGTGTAAAATGAGATAAATGGTTGCAAGCTTGCCTACAATATAGCTGGAAATTAAATTGCAAAATGTCTTTTTTGTCAATTCATATTTGTTATTCTTGTTGGCGTAATTATTATTTTGATTTTCGACAATTCATCCTTGCTCTTTTTTTTAGAATGAATTTCCTGCCTTTGTTCTAAAATGCTGGGTTTTGAAACAGGATATCCGCTTGCTGGAAATTCCTTTTGCCCTTTGTGTTCACATTTTAATTGGCTATGGCCTATTTTGTTACATAAATACAACACAATTCTAGATATTTGTATAATTTGATTTTCTAAATTTCGAATTCACTCGCATGTTGGTCGTTTAACGAAGAGCTTTAAAAGTCATAACCAACACTACAGTGAAAACCACTTTAAAAACATTTGCAGCATTTGTTTACTTGTAAAATCTATATTATTTTATATATTAGGTTGGTGCAAAAGTAATGACGTAATAATGTCGTTTTTTGACGTTAAAAATACGTCAAAAAACGACATTATTACGTCATTATTTTTGCACCAACCTAATAAATTACAAGGCCTACTTAGGAAGTTACACACTTCGTATGGCGCCAATGGTCAGTGTTCAAATGCAAGTAATAGTCAGAATTTTGAATGCTGATTTTAGAGACAGACAGACCGTCACCACATAGCGCAACACAATGTTCCTAGGTCTGTTTTACCCATTTGACCGAGTTGTATTAATCGAAGCTTAGTAAATATTAATAACAAAAAGAATATGTAATCGAACTGAAGTTTTACTTAAAAACATAAATTTTCAGTGAAACTACACATTTATTTATATGTGTGTGAGAATCCTTCTACTCGGTTTTTCGTTGAATGTTAAAATTTGGAGTGTCGGGATTCGGTACATTAACAAAATGTCGTTACAGGGTCGCTCGTAATTTGACCGTCTAGAATAATCAAACGCTTTTCATTGAAAGAATAAAATTCAGTAGAAAAGACAACGTAGTTTCAACAAATAAACATTAATTTAATATAGCGACAAGAATACAAACAGTTGATGATAGATTGGAAAGTAATGTCTTTTTGTTTGGGTTGATTAAGTTCTGAAATAAAATATAAATTTTCTTGTGTACGTATGTGAGAAACAATAAAATGTTGTGATGTGTGTGTCTGTATGAATAAGTCAACCCGTGTGTGCGTGATTCATAGTAAAGCGGGTACAAAAGATAATTAGAAATTGTTTCTTACTGTTGGCGGTGTTGCCGTAGTCTGAAGTTTGTCAACGCTGTTGCTTTTGACATGAGGTCATGAAGATCATCAGCGAGAGTTGAGCTTGGTGACAGCCGCGTGTATCCTGTTTGGGGACGGATTTCGTATGTTTTTATACACTTTTTCGTAACAAAATCGGCTCCAGAATTAAATTATTTATTTATTCCTAATTGGACACGTGGTATGTCTTCTACTACGTCCGTACGATATTTGGTCGGTATCTACCTAAAAATAATGATGACTACAAACATTCTGATTTGTAATCTCTGATTTTATTCGTGTAAGTCTTTTCTTGAGTGTGATTGGTTTATAAATATTGCATTTGATATTTTAGTGGACACGACATGTGTATTAGCGTGAGAGTGCATTCATGTGTGTGCTTTGCGTGTGATGAGAGTAAATTACGGAATGAAACTTCAATCGCGAAAGCTTTATGGAAAAAGAAAACGAGATGTGTTGAACGGATATACAGTAGTAATGTGAATATTTATTAAATTTTCTAGGTGAATATTTCCACTTAGATACAAGCAGTGGCGGGCCTGGCATTTTATGGAGCGGGGCGGAATTTTGCGGTGAAAAATATTGAAAACGCGATCATTCATTTTTATGTTTAGGGTGTTTCAAGAAAGAAATCTAATATTTTGGTTTTTTAATTCAAATTTTTTTTAAATTAATTCCTTTTCGTTTGGAAGATCAGAAACACATGACATGCGCCCTGTTGGCGACCTGAGCTTTTAATAAGATCGAGTGATTCGATACTTCGATCTGGCCCTGCTGTGAGCGACCGCTTGTTGAAACTACAAAACCACAACGGGACATTCCAAGAGACATCCACACTATATTGTATATTTTATACAACCAATAAATATATTTACCCCACCCCACATACTTTTGTATTGCGATAATCGAACTAAATAATTTTTGGATCGTTTGTCAAATTATTTTTAATAAAAAATAAAATGTCCGAAGATGTTTGTTTTTCAATGATTTCAAATTCAATTGTGAACATGTAATTTTAATAAAATTTTTGGTATTTTATTCATTAATAAATTAATTCTATAATGAATAGCTTCTTTGATTTGAAAAAAACTTTAGTAAATATTTTTTATCACTTAACAGGAGGGGTTCAATGTTTGGTCATTTGAATAAAAAATATTCCAGTCGCTAATTTTTACATTTCTAGAAAGATCAAAAACAAGATCACATATAAAAAAAAAAGGATTAAATTTACGATGTGGACATCCTGAAAAGGCTGAAAATTTTAATTTTGTATTTAAAAAACTCAAAAAAGAATTTTTATACTCTTTTTTTTTTTTTTTGCTTTTTTTTTGTTTGTTTTTTTGTTTTTATTTTTTTCTAGTGGAATTTTAAAACTATTGTTTTTCATTAGGTTGATACAAAAACCAATTTCTTCTGATGCAATTTACCTACATTTTATTGACTTAACTGACCGGTTATCCTTGGTAAAAAAAAAAAAAAAACTGTTAACTTCGAAATGTAAGTTCATTTCTTTTTTTTTTATTTTAATAGAAACATTTTAGAACAAAACAGCCTTTAATTAAACTTAAAAATTAGGAAGAGGCTATTTTGCCGGTCCCTGCAAAATAACGACGCTCTTGTTGCTTTTTTGTTTTGTTTTGAGTTTGTTTTTGTTTTTTTCAACATAGCTGCTATGACGTTATGAAAGAAGTCTAAACTATTTATTCATAAAGAAAACAACAGTTTACTTACTTGATTATCTTCAAGATACGCAATCCCAAAATTTTCAGCTTATTTTTTAAGGAATGCTCTCTTCATAGTAGCAGCAGAAGCCAACCTTGTACGCTCTTTTGATCTGCATTTTTCGGGAAATACTGAAATAATGTTTGATTTGTTTTCAATTCATTATTAAAAAAATGTTTTCAAATTTTATTATTAAAAATAAAGTTCATTGATATATTTATTAAAAATGCCCAAATTATATTCTTGTAAAAAAAAAATTATTTAAGAATTCAAATAAAAACAACAAGTTTATTTTCCCGAAAAAAATCAGATCAAAAGAGCATACGTGGCTGAATCCTGCTGCTAATTTGAAGGTGGCGTATCTTGAAGATAACCAATTATTTGCTTTTTATTGCAAAACGTTGATATAAAGCATTGGATCAATTGAAGAATCCCCCTCAGACTGATCAACTGTAAAATCTCCACCCCAAATTGACTCAACTGTAGAATCTCCTCCCAGACTGATCAACTGTAGATCTTTGAAACTTGTTATAAATTAATGTTATTTTTTTCTTTTCAATTGGCTCTTTTCGTAAAAAAAGATTGGAGATTTTTTAAATAAAGAAAAACATTTGTAGTAAAGTAGGACCAGTAATATACGCGATTTAAAGTTTGTTTGCATTTCAAAAGTTTTAGTAAACTTTAAATTTTTAAAGCTCATAAACTGTATAAATATCACACTCTTCAGAGATTTCAATAGATTTTCAATGAAATCACTATTTTAGAATTATAATGTGAAAATAACAACATTCTATATTAATTTTTTTAGAGATTTTTAAACCAAACATTTTCAGAAAAATCAAATCTAGTTCATATTACAAGATTAATTTTATATTAGTATTACAATCTAAGAATCTTAAGTTTATAATATAAACAGGCAAGTTAAAATTATTTCGTTGTAAAATTTTCAAATATTACTTTAAAGTCTTCCGAGACGATTTTTAAAATATTTTAAAATATTCATTTAGGATCAACTGTAGAATCTCCATTCCAACTCAACTGTAGAACCACCCCCAAGCACGTCTGAGGGAAAGGGTTTCTCCAATTGATCCAAATTATTTTTTTACATTGAGTAGTAGAAACACATAAGAGATTACAGATTTGTTTCTCTAAAAAATCAAAAACAAAGTTAAGTCAGAAGTGTAATTATTTAATATTGACTTTTAATATTCATTGTTTTAAAAACTTTATTTTAAAACACTATTTACATTGTTCGGACTATCATCCTCATCTTTGTTGCCATATTTATCACAACGTTTCGGCCGTTGTATGTAGTTGGAATGTCGAACGGAACCCTTTATTTTGTTCGCTGGGGTAGACTGTTCTAGTTACACGTGCCATGTCTAATGGGTGTCAGTTATCAGTTATCTACTGCTAATTCCCTTCTTCAAGTTGTCCAACGTCTTAACCAGGTATTGAATTCACACTATTTGGGTCCTGTCACTGGATTTAACTAACACCTTTATCCGCTGTGACACGAATATTTTTTTAAATAACCAGCTGAACCGATGGAAATAAATAAATTGTTATTAAATATTTCTGTCCTTATTAGTTTAGTTTCATCACCATTTTTCATAACGCCGTCAGGTTAAAAAAAAATGTATACGCCGGCAGAATAATGAGTCGGTAATTACTTTGCCTAAAAATTAATTGTCACTCAGTTCTCTGGGGAATAAGTTAATATTTAATGCAAATATCAGAGGTGATAATTTCTTATAAAATTTTAATGATTTTTTTAATACAAATGTTCAATGTTCAGTTATTTTTATTACGACCATTACTATGGATTAAATTCTAAATTATTATATTGAATATAAGAATGAAATAAAAAGGGATAAAAATGTATAAGAAAAAAAGGAGCGTAAATTTTAAAAATTGAATTTAAGAAAATATTTAAACAGTCATTGGCTGTATAGGATAAACTCCTGTAACTATTTTCTTTCATTTTTAAGCAATACTTCTCTATGCCATTTTAAGAGGCGAATGGGGCACGAATATGTCTAGCTAAGTTTGGGATGGTTAAAAAATTATCAACCTTTTTTTTACGACACCACTTGTGCCAAATTATACTTAATAAAAAATCCCTATGTCGTTGAATAAGCGCTTTTCCTATTTGTTTCTTTTTCTATTTTTTTTCATCGTTTAGAATAAGTAAACAGCAAAAACTGAGTGGTGCGGCTTCTTACCGCAAGTTGAAAGCTAACAAAGAATGCGAGGAAAGAAAATGTGTTGCATCTTTGCATGTTTTCCTACAGAAGAAATATGTATCAAAAGCAAAATGCAAAGACTATGATGCTGAATGTACATCAGAACTAAGAGGTGAGGGAAACATGGAGAAATTGGGAATATGGGGGAGACAAATATAGAAATAAAAGTTGAAGAGAAATTTCCTGCGGGAATTAATGTTAAAGAAATTGAAGGTGACAATGATGAAGAGAGAGAGAGAGCCTCAGTGCATTGCTGTAAGGACAGGTATGAATATGAAGAAGGAACTGATGAAGTTACTGGAAATAAATAGAACAGGCAAACACAGAGATTACTGTGTACGAAGACATCGCATTTTGACACGAACTTGCTCAGAGCAGTTTCTTTTTGATCTTGTAACACTGGGACCTAAAATGTTTCAAAACAAAGATGAACCGTTTGCTCTGACTGTAAGACCCGGTAAAAATAGTCCGAGAGTAACGCCACAACACTGTTTTTACAAAACTATTGAGAATGGAGAGACTGTTTTGAGATTATGGTTGCTGTACTCAAAGACGAACAAATCTCTTTATTGTTTCTGCTGTCACCTCTTCCTGGAGACAGAGCAACACAAATCAAGTCTAGCATGAAATCCAGGATTCAAACATGCCTGAACATGAAAAGATCATTCAAGGAATGGAAGATATTGGAAATGACCGTTAATAATTGTAAAACCCTCGACAGTAAATTACAAGAACAAACTATGAAAGAAAGACAGATGTGGAGACAGGTTTTAACACGGTTACTCGATGACGTGATGTTTCAGGACGAAACAGAACTTGCCTTTTAGAGGTCATGGAGAAGATGTATAGAGTTCCAATAAAGTTAACTTTATAGAACTTGTTGAACTTATGAGGAAGTCTGATCCTGTTCTTAGAAAGCATTACTTGAAAGAAGTAAATGATAATCGGCCGTACGTATCACCAAAAATCAAAAATTAATTCATTATAATCTTGGGAAACCACGTAAAGGAAAATATATTGGATCGAATTCAAAAAGTCAATTATTTTGCAATCATGCTAGATGCCGGACATTTCTCATACTGATCAGATGAGTTTCATTTGTCGATATTCCTTTGTTGAAGACAAAGAAGTGGAGATGCGAGAATCATTTCTTGGTTTTATCTGAGCATGAAAGGATAGCTTATGATATTAAGATGATTTTGGATCGACTGGAAAAAAGAGAAACTTGATTTCAAAAATGTAGAGGGATAGAATTTGACAATGCGGCTAGTATGGCTGGAGTTCATGGGGATGATCTACGTTTTCTACGAAAGATAAATGGGAAAGCCGAATTTGTGCCATGTTCTAATCATAATCTGAATTTAGGCGGTGTTCATGCCACAGCTGTGAATGCAAGTGTCATTACATTTTTCAGAGTGATTGAGAGATTCTATACATTTTTCTCCTCTTCCAGTCACCAGTGGGAAGTTTTATCTTCGCATGTGACGGTCATGATGAAGCGTTTGGTAACCACCCGTTGGAATGCACATTACGAAGTTATTGGTGCAGTGACAACTGGGTTTCAACGAGTGATTCAGGCACTCGATTCATTAACTTCAGCTTCAGAAAATCTTCAAACGAGAGGGGATGCACAAATCATTTTGCTTTCAATTGAAATCTGGAAAGAAATTCTGGAACAAATAAATCTTATCCAAAAGAAACTTCAAGAACCTAGTATTGGTTTGGATGTGTGTATAACCCACATGGATGTGACCAAAATTTTCTTTAACCGAAACAGGGACAGGCTGATATCTGAATCGGTTAATCAAAGTAAAACAAAATGCGAGGAAATGGAAATCCAGTTGAAAAGCGGATTAGAAGAAAGAGAAATTTACCTGGGGAAAAGGAAGATGATAGAAATCTACCTGGGGAAAAGGAAGATGATAGAAATCTACCTGGGGAAAAGGAAGATGATAGAAATCTACCTGGGGAAAAGGAAGATGATGTATGTTAAACACTTGGGCAGGAAGTAAAGAGAAATCTTTATGAATGTCATGGTCAACTTGTAAATGAACTGGAAGCACAATTTGACTCCATGTCTCATCTCAGCTGGAATATCATCGCATGCAGTCCTGGAAGATACTGAAGGCGAGTTGGAACGAAAATTTAAATTTCTCGGTAGCGAATATTTTGTTGACTTAGATGTATCTAGGCTGCCTTTAGAAGTTCTCCGACTTCGGGATTTTTTAACGGCAGCTTCCAAAGTGGAACGTGACATGACCATAATGACTATCAAATGACTGAGATGAATTTATCAATGTCAAGTTCAAAAAACAGTGCCAAATATTGTGATTGCTCTACGGCTGTTTCTGACGCTCACAGTTTCTGCATAGAGAAGCTTTTCAAAACTGAAGCTCATTAAAAGTCACTTGAGATCGAGTATGTCGCAAGATCGCTTATCCAATTTGTCCCTCTTTTCAATTGAACATGAAACTGTGAAGAAGATAGACTTTGACCAAGTTATTAGTAACTTTGCTTCTTCAAAAGCTCGAAAGGTTAAAATACGATAACGTTTGTTCAACTAATTTTTGAATTTGTTTTTTTCAAATACTAATCAACGCCATTAAGGGTATTTTATTTATATTTTCCTGAGAAAAAAGGATGTGCCATTATGAATACTGGCCTCGGATGGCACTTTGCCTCGGTCCGCCCCTGGATACAAGATGACTGAATATTTTTAGTAAACATGGTTTATGCTATCAAAAGAAAGAAACTTTTTTTCATTAAAAGAAACAAAAGTCCATCGCTAAAAGAAAGAAAAAAAAGAAATGTCCATCATTCAAAGAAAAATAAATTTCCATTATTAAAAAAGAAAGTTTCGATCAAAGATGAAATGAAACGAACAAAACTCAGCATCAGTGCAAAATTAAAAGTCTGTGTTTTGTATGCTAGAAATCATTCTTGTAGAATATGAATGAAATCAACGAGATAAAGTTATTTCACAAAGCATTAAAAAATTATTTATAGCATGGTCTTAAAAATATCTATTGAATATATGAAAGAAATTTTCAGAAAGATACAAAAGTACAAAAATATGAATATAGTAGAAAAACAAAAGGAAACGAAAAATAAAGATAAAAATAAAGAGTAAGAGAAAAAGTTAAACCAGAGTAGAATGAGGAGGAAGAAGAGGAATTAATTAAAATATCGACAAAAAAATGAAAATTACATGACAGAGAAAATGAGAAAAGAATGTAATAAGTAGTAACATAGCGAGCAAAAAACTAACCGTGAACAAGAAGTCAATAGAAGCGTTATTTACCGATCTTCTCACGAGGATACAATTAACATTGAGACATAGATACGGTTGTGCCAGAAAAAGTTCATACTGGGAACGACTCGGGTATCAGGAACTGATCCTATCGTTCATATTTTAAATTCAATGGGAATTATATAGCCTGTCGGGAACGGCCTCTTGTACTGACTTTGGTCAATTTTTGCCTCATATTCCATAATTATTATTTACCAAGATTAGACTTAGGGTACTCAAATGAGATCGAACACATACTCAGTAGTAATGTTCAACAGACTAGCCTTACCAACCATTGTCCATATTAAAATGCCCAGAGATTGATAGAAGTGAATGACAATCATATTAAACACTTATTATTGATATCTTGTGGCAATTTTAAACAACTGAATAAAAGTTTTATGTTAAAAAGAAAAGTTTTGTGGCAATTAACTAAAATTATTTGAAACAAAATCATTTTCTCTGCGATCTTTGCTCATTAATTTTTTCCCTTTTTAATTTTCTCTCTCTTTCTATTCTACCCATCTATTATATATATATATATATATATATATATATATATATATATATATATATATATATATAAACACACGCATATTAAAATAATCAGAAAAAACTAAGATGTATAATCCTGTTTTCTTAGCAATTATTTTTATTAAAAAACCAACAGTAGAGCATCATATTATAATTTCCTTTTTAAAAATGGTTATATAAAAAAAGAAAATAATTATTATATATATATATATATATATATATATATATATATATATATATATATGCTTGCAGATACACTTGTTTCTATCAGTGTTATTAAATACTGATATTTTGCGAGTCTGCAAGAACGACCAATTGGCATCAATATATGCATATGAAAAGAGGGCTAATGTCTGGCAATATAATACCAATTTATGTGGATATTCATTCATGTTTGTGTATGTACATACATATGTCATATTTTATTACATAAGTCGATCTTTTCATAATAAATTGGTTATCGCAAACTTAGATTGGTAAAAATATAATGATGTACTTATATTTAAATGGGTAATACTTCATATTCATCTCAGTGTATAATATTTTTAGAGACATTTACAATAATGTAATTGGAAATGTAAGATTTTATTATGCAACTACACTATTATACATAACATTAAAAATAAATATATATATATAATAGTTTAATCATTGACACTAGCTGTACACCGTGGAAATTTCGCAGAGTTTTATAACACTGATTTTTAGATTAAATTATGAACGTAAGTACTATTTATTTGCTATCAAGATTGAGGTCAGAAATAAATTGCTTATACGTTTTTTGTTTTGTTGGGGTTTTTTTTTGTTTGTTTGTTTTTTGTTTTGTCTTGTTTTTTTGTTTTTTTTTGTTTTTGGTTGTTTTGAAATTTTACTTATGTGAATATACTTTTGACGGGGAGTTCTTGAATACTTATCGAAAATATTTACAACGATAGCTTGCACTTATAAATATCTATTTTCGATATATATTTAATGAAAATACATTCCTTTTATACTTTACAGGTAAGTGTTCTCATAAAGTCTGCAGGAATTGCTACTAAATTTTCAATTAGTTGTGAACATGTATGTACATATAAATTATTTTTTCAATACTATTGTTTATACAAATTCAAGGAAAACATTCGCAACTATAACAGTGCATCTTTATTTGTGTTCTTTGGTGCAAAGATAAATGTAACACCTGGTAGAGAAACATATTGTTTTAGAATGCAAATGCAAATTTATCATTATACCGCCAATCTTCATCCAGAAATAGAACAGGCAATTTGGAACTCGCTAATAAATTAAATTCAAATAAATTTAAATATGAATCGACCTGATTTTTAAATAAAACAATTAAACAGTCTAGCCACACCCACACTGCCGAGAGATCATTGGCCAAGTGGTAGCATGGGGTGATAGGCGGAGGTGAATGTATGAGAAAGACGAAGTTGTTGTTAACACCCACTGAGGGGATTGGTATGAGATACCAATGTGAGAGAGGAAGAGTCTAGGAGGATAACTCTCCTTCGACCTTCCTTCACGGACAAGGGAGGAACCCCCGAAATGGAAAGTGATTAATCTTCCAAAAATGGGAAGAAATTAATTTCTCCCGGCCTAAGAACAAAGAGAATTCTTGTTGTGAATTGAGAATTATCAAGGAACCCAAACCACATCAGGCCCCCCACACCGGGTTTTGGTCGGTGTCCATATAAACGAACGTCTCGGGGCAGCTGGTGAGTTCCAGTCAGTTCGAGTTTGGGGTTAGTTCGAGAAGTTGGAGAGTTGAGTTACAGTTGGATACCAGCCTCGCAGAAGCTGACCGAAAGATTTCTACGTCCTCTCGACTTAGTCTTCCTTTCCAAAAGCAAGTTTTATTGATGAACGACTTAAGATACCATAACTCGCTTAAGAAACGCAAAAAGTGTCACGAATACATAGAAACGGGCTGGGAAAGAAACACACTCCAACAACAGATAGATAAAGATAATTGTTTTTCTCAACATAGTTGAACCTCGTCAGTTTTTTTTATTAGTTTTTTTTTACTTACGCTTGTGAGGTATTACCTTTACCTCGGATTCAGTTTGCACTACGGCCCGTCGACTGATTGATTTCGTCTACCTAAGATCAAAGTCACAACGTGGGTAGGTTAGACTTGAGATCAAAGCAGTTACTTCGGTGACCAGGCGTTGGAGTCGAGCTGAGAACGACAAAGTTGATATGGAATCGGTGGCAGCGACAAAGAGTCAACCCCAAAGCGCAGGTGGAAGAAACCTTACAGCTTCGCGCCGCAACTGGGAATTGACCACCGGCCGACGGCGCAGTGTCATATATTGACGTCGTGACCAGTGGACGTCACATATTGGCGCGGCGACCACACCAGTGGGTGTCACATATTGGACCGCGACCGCCGGTGGATGTCACAAATACTATCCAGTCTAAACCAAAGAGGTTTACTGAACCAGGGAGCACATACACTTTCGATTTGTTAATTTTTCCCATGAACGAAATGTTACATTTTAATTAACCTCTAAACTTGAGTCTTTTTCCTGACATTCCCCTGGCAATTTTGTCTGTGTTAGTCAACGGTGAGTAACCGATTTTTTTCCATGTTTGCTCATTTATTACCGACATATCATTTCCTGAATCAACTAATAATTTTACGACCTGCCCATTTATTTTTACATTGAGGTATTTTCTTCTTTGACCCTCCTCAATTTCGTTTTCAGACAAAACTACGTTCAACTTTGTTTGAGACTTTGATTTTACTTTTCTTTGTTTTGCCCGACAATGGGAACTTCTATGTCCTACACGCCCACAATTAAAACATATTTTATCCCTAAAGAAACAATCCTTCTTTATATGCTGTCCTCCACACGAACTGCATATAATTTTTCTTTCTTTATTTTGTTTATTCACTTCTGTTGTCTTACAGTTTGTACTCGCGAAATGCTCTTCTCCTCAATCCGAGTATTATCTTTTTTTATGTTTATAAGTCGCTGACATTCTTCCGTTATTTTTTGTAGCGTAATCTTCGGATCCTGTTTCATGATAGTGAGGATTCTTGATCTAATTTCTTTGTCCTTCGGTGTCGTTAAACCCTGCACAAAAATTAGACACTTGAACATGTCTCTTGACAATTCCTTTAATTTAAATGCCTCACACTGTGCGTTAACCACTATGCGTTAACCATACTGTGATGTATACGTGACAAAATCATCATCCTCTTGTTTTACGATATTTAGACACTTGTATTGTGTATGAGACAGACTCTCTTTCATCGAAAATTTTCGACCAAATTTGTACTGTTTCGCTGAATGTAATTTCTTCTGGCTTCTTTGGGAGGATTAAATTCGTCTATTTTGTATTTTCTTCTGTTCCCAACTTCTGCAACAATAGAGTGATTTTTCCTCGTCGGACCATTCTTCGCATCTTTTCGTAAATATTGTTTCAAACCTACGAAAATAAGCCGGAAACGTTGAACCACTGTCAGGGTCGTATTTAAATTCAGAGAGTGAATTTGAAATTCCTTTAGCAGAAAAAAATCTAGAACCCGGTTCTTTTGTTGTCCTAGATAATACGTCTTCCCAATGTGATTTATTGTCTTTTGCCTGTTGTTTGAATAACTTTTCAAACCTTTCTTGTTGCTGAATAAATTGTTTTTGTTGGAATTGTTGCTGTAAAGTGACTTGTAGCACCTTAGTTAATTCTGCAATTTGTTCCATTCTGCCAACGTATCCACAAGAAAAAATTTTGCTCCAATTTATGTAGACAATAAAATTTTCTAAGTCCAAACAAGAGGGGAGGGGGGAAATTTCTTACTTTCTGTAAGCGTTGCACAAGTTTTTCCTTTTCTAACGTTCCTCGTTAATTAGCGTTAAAACAAAAATGAAGGAAAAATTACTTACTTTCTGTAAGCGTCGATCAAGTCTAACATTCTTCATTAGTAAGGTCAACTGTATTTTTTTTTCTTTTGTTTTAACTTGGAAAGTCGTTTCGAATCTCGTCGCCAACTGATATATCCCGGAAAGGGATATATTTGTTCGAAGTAGCAAAGTCGTTTTGACTACTGCAACCGAGTAGAACACTCTAGCAGGTAACCGTAATGGACGGGTCCTCGTCGTAGTGGTAGGAAATAGGCGTAGCCAATAGGCGTCGTCCATGTACCGCCACATCATTCTGTAGTTAGAGCTGACACCAGCCAATCATATTACTGTGAGAGGGGAATCCAGGAGTATGCATATTCATTACATCAATAGGATATTATGTAATTTGGGTATATAGGATATTTTGTTACTCAAATATCTGTTTTCATGGCCTATACTTTTGGGTTCATTTTGTATTTGTATAATAAAATCTGAAATCCTAAAACAATCTCTTAGCAATATTTTTAATAAGAATAGATATTATAAGCAAAGAATATTTATCATATACATATCCTGAATTTGTTATCGTCAGCGTTTGGTTAATATCAATTTTATTGTGGAAACATTTATTTGCATAATAAAATCTATCTCTGTTTTATATTTCTGCATGAAAGTGTGCTTGTTTGGATGTCTTTGTATATTTGGGGTGGGAAATTGTATTGCTCTTTTATTTATATGTATTTATTTCTGTGGGTGCTTAGGGATGTGGGAATTTGAAAGGACGCTTATGTTATCAGGACTGCCAATATGGTTGTATACAAGTATGTTTCTCTAATATTACAAAATAGGACCTAGCTACGTTCAATCTTTACTTATTTCACACAGTGAATGATGTGTTATCGCAATTTTTCAGTTGCGTCCTCTAATTTTTGTGACTAAAGCAAGAAATTTCAACATTTGAAAATTAAAAAAGCAAAACAGCTGTTACATTAACAACAACATAGAAATACCTGATATGTGCGTGTGTTAAAAAATCATGATTAGATTCACAGTGAGACTTTCTTGCAGAGCACATCACAATATTAGTAAACTGTGTTAGTAAACGTTTTATGTACCTCTCTTAGAGTAGATGTCGACTATGCAACTTGTTGTAATTGTCATGAAACCAAAAATTCTCATTAACATTTTGCCTATCGGAAAAACTGGGCAGTGTTATTTGTCTTAACCCAAGACAGCCTTGATAAATTATGAAATATGCCAAAAAGTTTTCACCAGATTTCTGCTAGAATAGGGACCCCGTGTTTCCATTTTTACAATCGTAAAATTAGTTTATTTTCTTCTCAACAGCCAATTCGATGTCTTCGTTTTTATCTCTTCATCATAGCCTCTTAGAGAAACCATATAGCTTTATGCTCTTGTAGTGAGTCCCTATAAAAAATATAAAAATAAAATATATAATAAATAAGTAGAATTCAAATTAAAATAAAGCATTTGCGCTTTTCTTCAAAACCTTTATTTCTCTCTCTCTCTCTCTCTCTCTCTCTCTCTCTCTCTCAAGTTCGCTTTCTGTACTTCTCTCAACTAACGAGAAAGCAACTCTCAAATAAAAAGAGAAAGAGGAAGAAGAAAAGACTGAACCCGGTAGAAAAACGCCGGTAGTTTACAGGGGCCGAGCCTACTTATTTGTGACAGAAAAATACCAAAAATCAGGGAGGCGCTATGCATAACTTCCGTTA
This sequence comes from Acanthosepion lycidas, assembly GCA_963932145.1. NCBI lineage: Eukaryota > Metazoa > Mollusca > Cephalopoda > Sepiida > Sepiidae > Acanthosepion > Acanthosepion lycidas. Next base: position 66,358,258 of record OZ010583.1, read on the forward strand.
TTAAAAAAATGTCGGTGGAAAATATAATAATTTTGGTCAATCAAAAAAATTGACACAAAGAGACTTTTGATACTAGCGGAAAGCAATGTTCGCGACAGAATGTCGAAGCCTGGTCAAAAGGATATAAACCTGATACCTTTAAACTAGAAACAGAAGAGACGGCGAGAATGACGAACGAAGACGCTACCGTGTGCGACGCATGAAGAAGTAGTTAAGATGTCATCTGCTAATGATATTTTTGTCCTGCTTAAGTCCGAGAATAACAGAGTAGATTGACAGTGACATATATCTAACATTACTAATACCCCTATCGTTGTCTGACTTCAAATATTACCACTAACTCCTTATAAACGAACATTTTGCTACACCGAATACCACATGACTCACTCAAAAGAAAATAAATAAAACTATATTATTTATTTTAAACTCTTAAGTCAGTTCGTTTTATTCCAAAGTATCCGATAAAATAAAATCTTATCACCTATCCACACTGGTGGCCTCTCGATGTGAACAAACTTACCACACTCTCATATGAATCTAGGTCTCAATTTGTGAATGTTGATATCACTAGGAGTGTGTCTAAAGGAATTTATATTGATAATGTTAGACACTGCCAGCATTAGTATATATACGTTTATGTTGTGCCTGTGTCATAGATCTGTGTCTCTATACACGAAGCAGAAATGGACAAATATAGGTGTATAAATGAGTACCTATATGCAATTATATGTTTTAGTGTATGAATATTGCACAGACTATACTAAATGCTCCAAAATTGCTAAATTTTAATTTTTGATTTCTAAATCAAGTTACATTGAATCATTTTTCTCTTAAATAATTTAGACTCTTTTACCAATAATACATTGTTTGTTACCTTTAACCAAGAAAAATGTATCAAATTATTTAGCAGTACAACTAAAACAAGCATATAGCTCCTTTTTTTAGCAGTTTTTCTGTACTGTTTCCTCTTATTCCGATGTTTTAGCTTGTTGTGTGTTAAAATGCTATTTAAAAAAGTAAAATTATCGACAGAGATATGGGTTATCCTTTAAATTTATTTTCAGTAGAAAGAAATGCGATACCTCAAATTTAAAATGATTTTTAACAAATGAAAAAATCTTTCTTAATTTTTTTATAATAGTTTTAATTTCAAGCTAATAGATTAAATTTAATATTTCTAATATGCAAAATACTTTGCTGTATTTCAAAACTACTTTTAAATGACTGGAAGGAGATTTTGTTTTGAAATCGCAAAAAATCGCTGCCTTTAGCGCCATTTTTAGCCATCTCTTTATTTAAAAATCTTTCAAAAATAAAATATTCTTTCTGAAACTTTATTTGAGGAATATTAGTTGATTCGAAGTTTAATTAATAAAATAATATTCTCCGTAATCTAATGTTTTATTGAATTTTAGGTAATTTGGCTTTAAATTTACTATAATTTTCTGATAATGTTGTGTATGGAGGCCCATATTTACAAAAATTGGCAAGTTTGTACACAAAAAAATTCAAATTATTTTTAAAATATTGGGGTCGATGAATTCTAGTAAGTTTTTCCACTTATAAAATAGTAGATATAGTTTTTAATTAATAACAATATTACTGAACCGGTAGAAATTAATACTGAACTTTTAAAAGATTTAAAACTTTATAAATTATTCTAATTAAAAAAAAGTGAAAACAATTTTTGTAAAAATTCATTATTATTGGAAAAAAATTTTTTCTTAAGACAATAGTGTCCATAATATATCTTATTCATAAAAACAATTAAAAGCATTTCTAATTAAATAATTTTTTAGTTCATTGCATTTTTTATTTTATAATTCAGAGTAGATTTTCAGTGACCCCTCCGGTCCTGTTTTACAAAAAAAAAATTGATGATTTAAATTCTCCGAGAAATTCTGTGTATAACTAATGTAAAAATTGAGCGATACAAAATTAAATTCCTCGAAATTTCATAAAATTTAATAAGTCGGGAGTAACAGTTGTAAATTTTTTTTTTCCGAAGATTTACTAAAAGAGAAACATTTCTATAATAATTTTATTCATTTGTGAATAAGTCCTGAAAGTTTCATTAAAATCTGACAATTATTTAATTTTTGCGAGAATTTCTAAATCAATGTGTTTTTCACCGCAAATAAACACAGAAATTTCCTATACTAATCTTTAGTTTCCACGCTGACGCAAAAAAAAAACAAGATTTTTAACTAAAATTTCGAACATTCTAAAAAGGATCAAAAAATATGATTTAATAATCAAAAAACCAGTTAGTAATAATAGTATAAAGACTTTAACGAGAAAACTTTGTTAAGTTTGGAACATTTTTTTCATCATGGTATGCTAATTTTTATCGAATCTGTGGGGGTATCTAAAATTGAAATGTGTGAGTGTGTGTGTGTGCGCGTGCGCTCTACACTTACATAATGTCATTTTATATTTAATGATTGTTATTATTTACCATTTTCCCCATAATTGAATTATAAAATATATATATATTATTATTCTTGAATAAAAAGAATTGTTTTAAAAAATGCAAAAAATTACACAATCAGTACCGGAAGTTTAAAACGTATATTTGAAAGCAGAAAAAACAGTACGCCAGAAAGAAATGAGTTTAAAAAAAAAACGCTAATGCACTTTCAAAAGAAACTGATTCTAATGGATGACATTCCAGAAATCTCCAGAGGAAAGGAGAAAAATGCCTTGCTCAAGAAATAATAGAAAGGAAATTAAGAAAAATTACTGAGACTGAAAAGAATCTCTATCTATAAAAGGCAGGATGTGTGTGTGTGTGTGTAAGGAATGCACGGCCGCAATTTTCGACGGATTTGCACCAAAATTTACATGCACATGCTCCAAGTTAGCGGGAAAACCAAAACCGACTTTGCATTTCCCAAATCCCATCGATAGTGGAAATAATCGATTTTTTCATGCTTCTACGGCAGTTTTCATGTAGTTTGCGGTCATTTTCTACTGGCCAGAGTGAGAGCCTATAGCTGGCTGCCACGAATAGGCAGGAAGATTCTACTGGCCAGCGTGAGAGCCAACAGCTGACTGACACGAATATTAACTAGTATGCTAGCATGCAAAATAGTCGATAGCTGTATTCGTCACAAGTAGGAAAAATTTAAATCTGCATGGCACTTTACTCCAATTGGTTCATTCGCTTGCTTAAACTCGTTGATTCTGATTCCGCAGAACTGGGTTTGGGTGTGAAAAAGTATTTGTTGTTAACATTCTTTTTTCATTCGGTTTTTCTAGTTACGAGTCCTTTTTTAAAGCTGATCGTTTTGTGTTCATTTTGTTTAGTTCTTTTTTCGTAACAGATTTAATGTTTAGTATAGAGCTTAGAAAAAATTCGCAGTGTGAGATAGGCAAGAAGTAAAGCATGTAGCAACATCAGCACGGCAAAGGGCACTCCTTTAAAGGCAAGGAAGGGCAAAAATATTTCAAGTGATAGCGATTGCTGTATGAGTCGTACGATTTTTGAATCAAGCCCGAGCAACGCCGGGTCATGCTGCTAGTGAATTATAAAAAGGCGAAAAGAAAACACAAAGAGAGAAAGACAAAATTAAAGCGTTTTATTTTTTATTTATCATCCTTTTTTTCATTCTCATTCTTTTTTCTCATATGGCTTAAACATTTTATTGTGGATAAATTTTAACACCGCTTAACTATGTTCAACAATTCAGTAAAAGATGACATGCGAATTTCTTGATAACTGATTTTACAATGTTTATATTCGATTTTTATCTTTCTTTTCACTTATTTATAATCTTCAAATATTCGGTAATCGACTCCATGCATAATCAGTAGGTAATATATTGGCTGTAGTTATAGGTTTTGATCATTGATTAGAATTAAAACTTGTCAATAAAGAGTATCTGAATTTTTACACGAAGTATTTTCATTATTCATTTTTCACAAGTTTTTTTAATAGCTTATTGGTGCTTTTTTTTTCGACGTATTTGCCGTTAACCTCCTTATAAGACGAGATGCCGCGATATGCGTTGCAAGTTCAAGTCTCAAAGATTGCTAAATTTATTCCGTTTTTGCGTGTTCATTAAAAGTGGCGATGAAATTTTGTCAAAAACTATTAATCAAGCATTGAAAGGAATTTATTTGATTCTTTTATCGTCAGTTGAAAAAGAATTGTGTCCGTATGTAAAAAAATAAAAATTTGATCCTAGTAAATAACAATGAAATGCAGTTAATCTTCAGAAAAAATAGTTTCAATTCCCTTAACATTAATACGTTGGCAGCTAAATTTAAGTATGGAAAATGGCAATTAAGTAACATTTTATTAAGTAGCTTCATTGACAGAAAAATTGTACCCTCCTAACAAACAAATTGTCTATAGCAAACACTGGGTGCCACGACTTCCGATACACGTAAAAAACATAAGTTTATAATAACGGAAACTAGGAGAGTGAGTGATGGGATCCATTTTTAGCTTTTATTCTTCTTCAGTTCTTACATAATTGCTTCCTCAAGACACGCAGCTTTTAAATGACTCTTTAAAAATGTCTTCTAAGACTGGGATTTCCAAAGTGGATAGTACTGCTCCCTTCCTAGGGCGGTGAGAGAAAAGGGAACAGTAGGGAGAGGTTCGAAAAAGTGGATGCTAGAGGGGGCGTCAGGTTGTAAAATGTAAATAGAACCAAGTAATATTTTTTTTACAAAATCGATATGACAAAATCTAAGTATCTTAGACTTAAGAAACATGTATACTTTTTAAAAATTAAATTAATACGAGAGTTTACAGTACACAAAGGCATGACATTTTTATTTTTTTGTTCGAAGTTAAAAGTCCGAACGTTTGTTTGTATCTTGTTGACGTTATCTAGACAGCATACGCTAACCAAATCAGACAGCTGACGTCTGCGAAAAGCAATGTTCTAAGTTTGTAGATATAGCGATATAAACATTGGTGTTCATCTGAAACATTGAACGTGCGAAGACTTCTTCTCGGTGCCTTCCAGTATGATTTTGAGAAGATGATAACCTTACACCAATCCAATTTTTTTTTTTTTACAAATCGGTGGAGGCATTAAGAATGTGGCCTGGGAGCTAGAAAAGGTCTGGAACCACGTGATCTTAATTGACAACCACGTTGAAACCTATATTCGTAAATGATCTCGCAAAAAATTATCTATAAAAATTGTTACATCTTTTTCCAATTTAAGGTGACTGAAATAAATGTTCAGATTAAAATCTTCGCAACCTTGATTAAAATCGCTGTGCTAAAACGATATTCTAAATATTGGGTATCTCTATCGCTTTCGCTACTTGCTTTCTTTATCGGACGTTTTCTCATTTTCTGTTGCCTTTCGTTTACTTCTATATGCGTTGGCAAGACTCACTCAGTTTTGAGAGCAAAGACATTTATTGGCCAAGAATCTCGAATTTCCCGTGATTATAGTAAATAAAATGAAGATCATTTCTTGTCTGATAACCCATTTAGCAAAATCTATAATTAAGCTTATAAATCTCGCTTACACTACACTTATATGAGTCATAGTCATAGATTATATAATGGCCATGGTCTTTAGGGGATGTCAGCATTTGTATCGCATAAACAGATAGCATTAAAGAAGAATATGAAAGCATTAAAGATTATTCCAAGTTCTTCTTAAGCATATAAGTCAACTTTCACGAAAATGATGCTAGTCATGTACTATATCATAAACTACAAGAAATTACCTGCTAAATTAAACGATCTCTGGACAATCACCTCACAGATGATTTAAGACACCAGAAAAGTGGTTCTATGGAAGGATGCTGAGAATACCATGGATTGAATATATGCACAACGAGGAAGTTTTAGGGAAAATGAAAACAAAAAGGACACATACTTAGAATCAGAAAGAGAGCATTGAAATTTCTAGTGCACATAAGGAAAGAGGGCTTAGAGAATTTGATATTCCCTGTCCATATTGAAGACAAGAGAGACAGGGAAAAGCAGCGCATAGCCTAACCTATCTAACGAACTTGTGTAAATGGTTGGCAGAACACGGATTAGGAGAGATAGCATAAAGACAAACCTTAATAAGAGCTACAAATGACAGGAATGACATAGATAGCTATGAACCAACTTACCGAGCAGCAAATTGATTCAATATAATCATCCCAATTCATGTCAGTGGAAAATGTTAGCCCAAGAAGGGAATAAGAACTCACTCCTCTCTCTCTCTCTCGCGCGCGCGCGCGCACCTCCTACACACCAGAAATGTATTCTTTATAACTCAGTCTACAGAGAAACCAAGTTTCAGTTACATATCTTCTAAGAATGCAAAGTTATAAAGTGGAAGTTGGAAAATCATTCTATTAACTCGCGACATGAAAATCCAAGTAAATGTGAAGAGGTAATAAAATATGAATTTTGAATGTTTAGTTTAATAAAAATTACATTTTTTTTTTTTGTTAAACCGTTTCTTTAGGCAATTATCACCTACTGAAATGTAATCAAAATCTGATAGGTGACCATGGGACCATTGTTTGAATTGATACGGAATAACATATTATGTTGGTGCAAAAATAATGACGTTTTTTGACGTATTTTTTAACGTCAAAAAATGTCATTATTTTTGCACCCACCTGATAGATAGATAGATAGATAGATAATCAGTAAGTAATTTAACTCACATTTCTATATACAATTTACACATCTCTAGATATCATCAGGTCGACATTATATATATATATATATATATATATATATATATATATATATATATATATATATATATATATATATATATATACAGGGTGTCCCAAAATAATGTATACACTCTTTAAATATTAATAGTTAATAATACATTTTTTATATCGAAGAAAATATGCAAAACAAATGGATTGGAAGAAGAGGGACAGTTAAATACCCACCTAGATCACCAGATTTAACACCCTTGGATTTCTTTTTGTGGGAGGTTTCTAAAAGACAAAGTTTACAGCAGGAAACCTGAAACAATTGCTGAAATGAGAGTAGCAATTGAAGAAGAATGTGCTCAAATACCAGAGGAGATGATACTGGACGTTTGTAGGTCTATTTCTTCAAGATATGAAAAGTGTATTGAACAGAACGGCAACCAGTTTGAGCACTTGATGTGAATTCGTCATTATATGAATATTCTGACATTGCTCCAAGTTGCTTTTATCTTATTAAAGTTATTTTCTATGTTTTTGTATATTTTACTCTCAGATTCTTTAAATGTGTATTCTTTCTCTTATTTACAAGTCAAAATACATAAATTAAATAAGTTATAATGATTCAAAGAGTGTATACATTATTTTGGGACACCCTGTATATATTCTCAGTTGTATGAATATGAGTTTGTGACCCTGGATTTCACGCTTTTGCGATCATCAGACAAACGCCATACAACTATGTTAGCTCTATCACTGATAGTGGGTGCTTTCCACTAAGTACTGCGCATATAAAATAATATATATGTGTGTGTGGACACTGAGGCCAACACAGCGTCGACAGTCTGCTTCATGCTTAAATGCAATCGTCAGTTCATGTGCGTTGTATTTTGGCTCGACTATTTATATATGCTGGTCAGTGATGCATTATGGGTAGGTTTATTTTATTATTCTAACGGTTATGTTTCAAATTATTCAAGGGGCTAGAATGCATCACTGACCAGCATATAGAAATAGTCGAGCCAAAATACAACATTTTAGCCCTGATATCTAGCACTACTTTAACTCATAAATATAGCATATCTTAAAATATATTTTTATGTATGTGTGTGTGTGTAAATCGTCCCTATCAGATTTTTCGGTGAGTTCTAATTCCATTTATGTATTTTGTACAAGTTTACTAACTTCACGTAGCAGAAAAATGGCAATAACTTATTTCTACTTCAAAGTAATGGCAACATGCCTTTTTACTAGTGCCACTGTATGTGGAAACAATATCAATTATAAGAGTAAATTTAATTATAATTAGTACCATATAGTGGAGTGGGGATAACTTGATTAGATATCGGAGTTTTTAAGAGTCTAATTTGGTGTAAAAGCCCTACAGCCTGAATTAATTAGATTTTTTTTTCCAACTTCGGTTAGTCGTTGAGGACTAAGAATGAAATCTTATTTCAACCAGCCTCAGTTTTCTCTTTTTTTTATCATTTTTTACTAAATCTGCCTAACCATTTTTTCTCGAATAACGGATAAAAATTCTTTAAACAATTTGTTTCGTGCCAGTAAAAAGAAAAATAGCAAAGTAGCAAAATGCCCAAATTCCTTTTAAGAGCGAATTCCAGATTGTCTTAGAAATAAAGGGGAGATAAGGAGTAGGATCAGTGAAGAGCCTTTAGCATATCTTATCCCACTAAATAATAGCAGTTGTAGTAGTTGCAGTCATTGGTTTAGGGTATGTTGTGTAAACCTTATTTGCCTGATGCCGCTTGATGATTTTTTAGCCAACGTGCTGTGCTGTTCCTGCTTGACTTTTTTTTTGTGTGCATATACTCTGTTCGATGATATACGTAAACACAGGCGATAAAGAACGAGCCGCATTCGCTTACAAGTACTTACTGTTGAGTGTATGTGTACGACTGCACACACACACGCGTGCACGCGTGTGCGCGCGCGCACGTACGTTGACTATTGGCTTGATTTAACTGGCAGATATTTACGGAGACTGTCACAAGAGTCACATTACGACTCAGGATATGTTAAACTAGTTAACCAACAGACAGATGGTTTGTAATACCTTAAATATTTTTCAGTTGTTGAAAAACCTTTTGCCTTCTTAAACCTTATCATTTTTTTTCCTGTTTTGAGGGAGGAAAAGTACAATTATTTGATTAGTGAACAGAGAAAAGAAGAGAATCCCAATATAAATGAATGGACACTTGCTAGTTAACTGCCGGAAAAAAGATAATAATGCATAATGATAAGAAGTAAAATGGAATGACAATATGCTAGGGAAAAACAAATTGTAAATTGAATTCAACTGGTCTTTGCAACAATGAAAGAGAAGTAAAAGAATGATGTCATAACAGACTGAAAAGCAAGGATATTAAATTTTTTGGGGGCTACTGTTTTTACTCTGAATATGAACAGGAGTTTTGAGGGTGGCTGCTATAGTAATAGTATCTGCAACAAGCTCTAAAAGATAACGAAGACGATAAGTGATGTCGAAGCTTTACTGCAGTAGGAGAAAACCTGAGGAAGGGGGAAAAGATAGTCAACCCTTTATACAAGTTGTTTCTCTTATCTAGGAGTATATGTTGCCATAAATGACCTATCAAATATTTGCGTGTGTCACTGTCTGACCATTACCCAAAAATACTTGTAGCATTTTACTACAATTAAACAGTGTGATGATAAGCACAGATACAGCAAACACGCGACCAACTAAGAAGGCAATAAATTAGTAAACACTAGGTAGTTAAACTGCTAGGTAAATCAAATTAGACTGATTGAGTTTAACTATCCCTTGAAAGTAAAAGACTGAGGAGAGCAACGAGCCTGACATTTGGACAATTTCAATTTCCTACGTGTTTTTAGGTGTAGAAGAGTAGTAGAGACGACAGTAGCCAAGAAAAACCGAGGAAAAAAGAGATTAAATTTTTTTTTTAAATATATGAGTTATGAGTATGAGTCATTATTAGGTTTTAAGAAGTATTCACCAGCTCTGACTGTGAAAAATTGCTCAAAACGAGGGATGTCGCTTAGACATATATTTTTTTTAAATTATAGCTCTTTATTGAATAAATGCGTTTTGTGAGGAATCGAAGAATCTCTAATGAATTCATAATAAAAGAGAATAAAAAAGAAAGAGAGAAAAGAAGAAAGTGTGTGACAGAGAAACTAACTTGGAAACTAAAACTGAGTCATCGTGGATCGGGAAATATCGATTTTTTTATTTAATTGAATTCATTTTTTTTAAATTACACTTAAAAAGAAAAAAAAGAAGAAAGAGAGAATAGAGTAAAAATCCGACAGTAATCCCCCAAATCCACTTCCCTGCCAAAAATGTTCAGAACGCCCCCACTTTTTCATCCCTCTCTCAATTTACTTTAAACCTTTAGAGTAAATTAGTTTTAAGAAAAATATTTTGTGCAAAAATTTCAAAAAAAATTTAAAAAAAATTACAAACGAAATTCGGACTTAAGGTTGATTCTAGGTCAAAGAATCGATAAAAAAAATAAAAAAAATAAAACCACGCTATCGGATCACTCAATCATTCATTACTAATTTAACATTTTCTTTTAAAAAAATGAAATTTCTGTGGGCAATCATACACAGACGAACAACCAATATATCGAATATGAAACGAAAATAAAAAAAAATATGCAGGTCGATAACAGTGTGTAGTTAATACAGCACAACTGTGTGTTGATGATTGTCATGTGCCGATCAGAATATTTAAGGTGGCTGTTGTTTTAGTCGCCTTTTATATTTATTTATTCTTTACTTTTTTTCTAAACAATCCACCTCATTTCCTCGTTCCCAAATCCTTAAACAAAACCTAACACCACTAGCCCTGCTGTTACTACCAAAGAATGTTGTGTGTGAACATTTATTAATGACTTCTCACACACACGCATTTGATAGGAGGTTTTAAAACCAGTGCCTATAAATAAGTAACATACAAAGTAAGAGTGTAAGAAGACTGTTGCTTTCGTAATTTTCATCTCTTTCCTTGTTATTTTTACTTCATACTTCTTTTTAGCAACTAAACTTGGCTGGATATAAGAACATTTTTACATACAAAAAAGTGTTTGTTTTTGGATTTTGTTTGTGTGTGAAGAAAATTATCGAAAAGAATTTTAGAAAAGAAAGAGAGAGTAAACTTTTTTAGTCTCCATTACTTCGTTTTTTGTTTTTTTTTTTTTTACGTTTATACGTCTCACTTTGTTGAGCTAATTTTTTTCTGGGTGAAAGTACAAAAAAGTATTTTAGAAGAATATATTGTTGACAAGGTAGTCACACATTTTTTTAAACAGTACAAATAAAGCGACAAGTGGAAAACTTTTGTCGCTTGTATTTCAACAAGAAAGGAAGCCGTTGTTTTAAGGGGAAAAAAGGATAAATTTATACTCCGTTTTGTTGATGAACAACATGGAAATTATATTCATTTTTGATTTGAAATATTGAAAAGCGCAAACTAAAAAAACAGAAGTTACTTTTTTTTTTTTTTCTTCTTTTTTTTTTCTTTATTAGTCGTATCGAGCATCAACGAAAGTAAAAAACTGAACACGTTCGGTTAAAATTAAAAAAAATATCAACAGTGAAATCAAACAAATACAATATGTTATCATTGTTATATTTCCAAGTAAATTTAGCCTTTTTTTGTTGAATGGAGAAGATAGTTTGATTTGTTTTTACTTTTTGTTTTACCAGTTGTACTGTTGTCACACGGCTGAGTTTTACTTCGCAGTCATACTGGGTCACGTGACTTTCCGGAGAAGAGAAAGATAGCTTTGTTGTTGTTAATGTTAACACCTGTCAAAAACGAGTAGCGAGCGTGTAAAAAGGACTAAGATACAGTTCTCGTTTGCTCAAATATAAATTAATACAACACACGTCAAACTCCCAATGTCGTTGGGAGTTTTAGCCAGGGCCACGAAGGCCGTCACTGCTCATGTAAAGGAATTGAAAGGAAAATCTAACAATAAAGTAGAAAACGGACGATTGAAAAATGACAATTCTCCAAGTACGGATTCTGCCTGTATTATACTAGATTCGACAACTAATACAACATACGTTCGAGGAAAGGTTCTCGGCAAGGTAAGAATATTTTTTCTCGTTTCTTTTATCGTTCATTATTTCGTCTCCTCATATTTCTTTTTTTTTAATTTAAAAAAAATGTAACTCTCTAAACAAGCCTCCACTCAGTAAATTATTCAAAATTAAATAGAAATTTTAAAATTGAAAAAGAAACATGCTTTAAAGTTAAAAAGTGTTAGTGTTGTTATGTTGTATAATCTGTCCCATTTCAAACTTTGTTTTTTTTTGTTTTTTTTTTGCTAAAATAAAAAAAAAATATGAGCATAAAAATTCAAACGAACGTTGACTGGAAACAAACTTTGTAATTTTAAAAATTTATTTACGGATGTAAGTCCTCTAATCGTGTTATTCTCCTACAGTTTTGTTTCAGGTGAAGGTGGTGATCGCTCAAAACCAAAACAATTTAATTTTTTTACCTAGTAAAAAATAAAATGAGAGAAAAGAAAGGTTTGAGAAAATAAACATGTTTAAAACATTTTCCTTGATATGTTTAACTCTAACCAAGAAGCTTATTCGTTGTGGGAAAATAACCATGATTTTAAAAATGAAAGAAAAACTTTTTTTTTTTTTTTTTTTTTTAGACTAAGAAAAACATAAAATATCCTTCAAATCCGTTGCTTGGGATCATTCTTCTACCACTTCAGTGTCTTGTGAAATGAAAATGCACATATCCACGTCCGCTGACCAAACAATAGATTTCAGTTCACTGAAATCATTCGACTTGCCTTCTGTTTAAAAAGCTTGCTTACAACATGTGGCAATAAACGAAAAAGATAGGTACTATGTTTTACAAAAAGATAAAACTTCAGTAAACAAACTTTAATACTTTTATTTATTTAACTTCGTTAATGTTCGTGATTGTTTTATTTTTTGTTTTTTACTTTGTTTTTGCTTGGGTAATATATCTGAATTCTAAAAGACTTTTAGTTAGTAGTTTTAAATTGATTTATAGTTATATTCTCACAGTTACAATTGGATTTAAAATATAGTCAATCATTTTTTTAAATATTACTTTTCTGTGTGCATTGTTTTTAATATTTACAAAGTTTCACCAAACTTCGAGTGATTTTATATCATGCCTTGTTAAACGCACACATGTTATGCGAACGAAATTAAATGTCAATTTGATATAGAATGTCTCTTGATAACTGAATAGTGAATACTAAGTTTATGTCGAACAAAGGTGAAAAAAAATTTTTAGTCATTCCAATTACTTTAGTTTCTTCATTGGTAAATTGTTTCAAAGTTTCTATCAAATGTGAGCTGGAGCATATAGCTCCTAAAACGGTGTTAAATTTTTTTTCGGAAAAAATGTAGAAAAGTTTTCATATGTATTTGAAGAAGGTAAAAGTTAGTACAATAGATAGTGTGTGAAAGTTTCATAAACTTAAAAAATATAAACTGAAGTTCAAAGAGAAATAAACAAAGTATGAGATCATATCGTGCTTTGTTTATTTTTCTTTGGAATGCAAGTTATAATTTAAGTAAATATGGAAAATGGTTGTTAACCAACCAGTTTTCAATATTCTTAAAGTCGGCTTGTTTCTAAAGACGCTTCCAATGTATAATATTTAATGAAAAAATAACATTAATACTCTGTCCCACACGACGATTGTTAGTAGTAATGTCCCACCTCCACTTTTCAATGGTGTCAAAAGGAGGTTGTTATGATATTGTTGCCTGAGTGAAAAAAAAAAAAAACATTTTTACACTTTATCCTTAAATGTATTTTATCTGAAAATAAATGTCCTCTTAAACAAAATATAAACAATGTTAATCCGAATCGTATTACAAAGACTAATAAAATACTTCTTGTAATTTAGATTTTTATTTTAGTAGTGATCGGTCCATTTGCCAAGCCATACATCCACCCCTTCACCAACAAATCTTCTGTTCTGTATTTGTTAGTGAAGAGTAAGACTGTAGTGAAGTAGGTCTTGTTGTTCATTAGTTTTAACTTGACCTTATTGCTAATGCACTGAACAGAAATTATAAGTATTCTGTATTTTGTGTAGAGTTGGTGAGACTCGGCCCCAGGAAACCTAATTTATTTTATTCAGACAATAATATAAAGAACATGATGATGCTTCTTTATTCAAACTGCTAAATATTCCTTATCGCACAAATTGTGAATATTGTAATTTAATAATTATAATAATTGTATTTTCCACTTTGTATCCCATCAGATAATCAAAAAGGGTTTTCTATTTCCTACTTACTTGTATGTAGTAGGCGTTAACTAGTTTTTGCTTTCAGATGGAATTCTAGTTTTTTTTTGTTTTGTTTTTTTACATACATTTCTCTACTCTGCATTACCATTATAGGCGCAAATGCTTTTTATAATTGTGATATTGGTGGTAGCAGTAGTAGCCATGGTCCTCTATTTGACACTTTGCTCCCTTTTCAAACTAGTTAGTTGTTGGCAACTCCAGTAAAAAAAAAAAAGTGAGCTTTTGTCCTCTTCCCACCCCATAGTGATCCTCAGTGAATGTCATTTTATCAGTTAATCATTTACTCTCTTCTCTCTTTCATATTATCACTAAATACCAAAAAAAAAATAAGCACACTAGATAAAATTTTATTAGTTATCTTGCAGAAATTATTGAAACAGATATTCGATTTTTTTTTTGTTTATTCTATTTATTTCAAGCCAGGTAACTATTTCATTTGTTTCAGTTCAAGGATTTTTTTAAGGCCAGTTGCTTATTTCTTGAATTAAACTACAGCTGAGAAACAACAAAAAAATAATTGAATTGATATTTTTTTTCTCTCGTATGTGCCCCCCCCATATACACAGCTTTGCCTCCAACAGCTAAGACAAAATTGCAAAGTATTTAACAGAACTCTAACTCCGTAGTGAACGAGACATTGTAACTTGGAAGTTAGTTTTTTTTTTTGTTTTTTTTTTGTTTTATTTTTGTTTTATTTTTGTTTTATTTTACGTTTATTTTCTTTCTATGAATATAAAAAAGGACAGTTTCAGATTTATGACCAGATAAATGTATTTTTTCTCTACACGTTTAAAATTTGATATTGTGAAAATGCCAGTTTTTTTACCGTTGAGAAATAATACACAAATAACATTAATAACAATATTCATTGTTTTGGACTTTTGGTTTCAACTCTTTTATTTTGAGAATGGTTAACTTAAATTTGTTTATTAATTTTTAAAAAAAACTGTCTTGTAAAAACCTTTTTGCGAAGAAGGAATAAATTTTAAGACTTAATAGAGCATTATTTCCCCACACGCAAGCCACCAATCTGCTACTGGCTGGCATGCCACTGGCGTTTACCGCTGTCGGACCGCCTACGTGTTCCTCTCGGCAATGTTACCACTGGCAGACAGGATAGAGGCCCACCGGTGGTTGCCACCAGAGGACTGCTGGCATTGCCAGCGGGCCACTAGCAGCTTTTGCGTGTCGGGTTGGATTTTAATCTTCGAAGATTAAGCGGTCGTTTATGTTTTGGAAGAAAGTTCTCTTGACCTTTTGTTTTGTTTCATTTTTATTTTTAAACAATTTACAAAAAGGAAAACCTGAAATTAAACTCTGAATCTTTTTAATTATTGGTAACAATTTGAGAATAATTTGACTTTTCTTCTAATACACTGAAAAATTGAAAATAGACTTTTGACTGGTTATCCAGTAATCCATTCAAATAAAAAGTATCCATATAGGTCCAAGTATATTTTACTTAATTAGTCTCTAGTTTCTCTCCTCTCCCACTAACTTTGTGTTTATAATTTATGCCGAAAAAGTGGAGGTACCTAGTTGAACCATAGCTTCCGCAACATTTGCTAAAATCCCATTTTGGACACAAAAACGCTTACTCAAATAATTTTCGTTAACAAAGTTTTTATTTTGGATTTGCATTCTTTCTATTTAGGCGACAACATCCTATTGTACCCCCTTTTTTCAGGTGGGGAAATACCGTTTCGGTTTCTTTTGCTATGTCTGACATCGTATGTAATTGCTACATTTCAGTGGGTTTTTTGTTTTGTTTTGTTTGTTTTCTCTCTGTCTCTCTCGGAGTTCAGTCTGAGTAAACATCAGCTGAATAGAGAAAGTGGAGGAGCAACATTACAATTACGAAGGCTTTAGTTTTAGTTTACATTGGCCAAAATGTCAGTAAGAAATATAACTCATGAGGGTACATGTTCAAAAGAATCAATAACATTTAAAAATTCAAACTGTAGTATAAAAATGTAGTTTCTGCACTCTTTTTTTTTTTTTTTTTTTTTTTTTTTTTGTAAGAAAGAAAAATGATTTCGTATTTCCCTGAGTGATAATTGTTGTTAGTGATCTTAGACTGTTTTTAGGGTATCGTGTGATTTAGTCAGTAAAACATTGTCAAATTATTCGGGATAAGCTGGAGGAGCTTTACGCTAGGTGAGCAATGGCTTATGTAAACTTTAATGACAAATAAGCCAAAGAGGTATCTTTTTTTGTATAAAGTCACTTTACTTTTCTTTGAAAAAAATATACGTAACAATCCTCATCCAAGCTACGCTACAATAACGCCTACCTTGAAAAAATACTGCACTAAATATACTGATCTCGAGTCTCAACAAACAATTATAGTATACTGGTATGAATTTCAAGTCAATTTTATTGAACTGAAAAGGTACTTTTTCTTTTTCACTAAAAAACATTTGTTTAGGACCTTTTCATGTGTGCCTCGAAGTAGATTGTTGAAATAAAAATATTTCTGTTAAGATTTTTTTTCGCCTCTAAAACTGATGGTTTAGTAACTTTACGTTGCAATTTTTATTTTTTTTTTATTTTTTTTTTATTCATATTTGGCCGTTAGTAGCTGATAGCAATAATCCCCAAACAGTGGACACTTTATTATTGCTAACCTTGTACGTTCGTCTGTATAAGGTATAAGCAGACATAAAATTAAGAAACTTTCTGTACAGTTAGGAAATTAATGTATTATTAGTACTATCGAACGCGTAAATATCTTTTATATTTTTCTGATTCCGGATAACTTAGTCTTTATAGCCACTGGTTTCAATAAATATTGAACAGTTTTAGTTCATCTTTGTATTCGCCTAAAAGAAAATATAGTCAAATAACTTACGCAGTCAATGTTTAATATTACGTGTATAATACTGATTCATTATTGATTGTGGCTGAAATTAGAATAGATACTTCGTCGATGATTGTGATCAGGTAAAATTTGAGACTTCTCCGAATGTCGATATTTCAATGCAGGTAGGTCCTCTCGACTAAAAACAATATTTCCACCCCTATATATGAAAGTAACATTTTCAAGTAAGGCAATTTTAGTATGCTAAAATAATTTTTTTAATATTTTTAAATTTCAGACAGAAAATACTTTAGTTCAGGATGAATCTGGAGAAAAAATTGTCTTTTGTTTTTGAAGATATGATTCGAGGTATTGATGCGTTCTCGGGCCAGCCCACTTCTCAAAATCTGACCAAACATCAGTTCCTTAAAAAAAATCCTTCTTGGTTCGTCCTAGATGTTTTTAAGCATATTTCTCGTAAAATGTCCAAAGTATAATTTCTGTTCGAAACAATGCAGTAAAATGCAATGGTTTGTTCTTTTTTCTTTTTTTTTAATACATGAAAAAATTACTAGCAGTGGAAGGATACTTGATAAGTAACTTTTCATCATTAGAATATTGACATATTTTGAAATGTTATGAACTTTAAAAATAGTGCAACAACCGCGTGTGTCATAATCTTGACATTTTATTTATTTATTTATTTTTTTTTTCACATTTTTTTTTTAATTAAGTTGCAATAAGTAGCCTCGGTTTCAAGTTTGGCTCAAGCAATCATCACTTTGTTAGATTCTATTCTTTTTAAAGAACATTTTATGAGTCCGAGTTATTTCTGTGACCGGACATGATTAAGTCGGAAAGCAAATATAAACAATGCCAATAAGCATCATTTTTTTTTTTTTTTTTTTTTTTTTTTTTTTGCTGACCAAGTATGCCTTTGATATGGAAATGTTTTCTTTTACAAATTAGTATTACCGTTTTTAAGACTAACTGCAAAAGAGAACTATATTTGTTGCATGTTTTTAAAATATAGATATCCATATTTCGACTGATGCATCCCTTGCACTTAGGTGTAAATGTGGTTTCGTTTATAATCTGCGTGGCTTTTTTTTCTCGCATCTAATTCATAGGACTGAATGAATGAAAGACTATGACGAATTTCTGTCTAACATTCCTTCACTTTTGCAACTAATGCACAAGAAATAATGCAAAATAAGATACCTTATGAAAATTCCTTGAACGTTATCAGATACTTAATACACCAATGAATGTTCCGACAAATGTTCTAGAGATGTTCTAATTCATAGAAAATATCACGACCTAGAATTCGAAGTAATATTTTTATTTGGTCGGGCATCTTTTGTCATTTACAATGCAGTACTTTCTCTTATAACAGAATATTTGTATAATGTGGACATTAGAATGTAAAATTATAATGTATACACACATTCTAGGCCTGAAAATGTCTACACAATTGTACAAAGTCTGCTATAACAGGGTGATAACTCTGGTTCAACGTTTTACTGCTTCAAAAATTCCTAATGATTATTTGAAGCTAGGAATTAAGATTAAACATTAAAAAAAAAACAACTAACGAACCCACGGACACAAGCAAAGATAGACGACAATACGGTGCCAGAATCAAGGCCCCTCAAATTATTACAATTACTGCTAGAATAATTTTTCTGCTGAAATAGTGTCAACTAAGCTACATAGATTAATAATTCTTTATTCTTCATGTACTTTTCAATTTTTCATGAAACCCGTTGTTAGTTATCAACCGAGTTTGTTAGTTTGTGCTGCCAAATTGGTTTTCAGCAGGAGACAAAATAATTAACACTGCTACGGAATCACAAGGATCACTGGACAAAATCCTTGTAGAATCTGGTTGCCTTCCAGTTTGCTGATGTTGACATGCGATGACCGTCAAGATGAAAAACACAGGTGACCAAGCAAAGATTAGTACGTTTTTGCAAGTGCTAGGACAAGGAACGACAGATCAACGAAACTAGAGCAATGTCGTGGTGATGCTGCCATCTTTAATAAGCCATTCCTTTCTGGTTTGTTACTCTTCAACATTATACATGATCTTAAACTTTGTGAAATTGTAAAAACCTTTTTGTCCGTGATGAGGCTAAACTCGCATCTTTCAACCACAATCGGCTACAATGCCAAAATCATTTCGCTAATCTAGGTTGATTAAAATGTTATTTTTTACGAGATGCATCCACATTACCTCTCAAATTACAGACTTTGATTATAATAGCAACTTCAGATCGCTGTCCTTCATGCATATTAAAATCTACAGCCTATTATCACATAGTATTCTGAGCTGATTAAATATTTTAAAACTAGTGACTTTATTCGTCTAACTGTAAATAAGTTCTGCAAAGAGTAAAAAGTAACGTCGTTTAAGTCCCTGGTACAAAATTAACAGCGTGAGAAAAAAAAACGAGAAATAAAGACTTTATTGAAAAGAGGGAACTGCAGAACAGCTAAATCATAAAATATCTCACCGCTTGGAAAAGAAGAAAGGGAAAACTAATTAGAGCAGGTAAGCGTGTGAAAAGTACAACCGACCGAAAATCTCATGCAACCAGAATTTTGCTGTACGATAGTTATGGGTGCGTAATGAAAAATGGATTTTCAAACTATACATTTCGTTCCCGTGGGGAGATAAAAAAAAATCTTTTAATCTAAACTAATAGTTTGTGCACGTTTTATCATTAAATAACTTATTGTGTAAAGTAGAATAATACGATGTTTGGCTTTATGCGGTCTATGCTGATAAGCTAGACTTGTGTCTATATATGCTTTTATTTTTAAACATGAAGCTTCTTACACGTGAAATGGCTCAAAGTAGATTTTAAACATGAAGCTAGTCTCAGGTTTTTTATTTTATTACCCCCACCCTCTTGCGGAAAATAACTTAAATTTCTAACTTTCACTAAGATTATATTTTAAGTATGAAAGCTTGAGAATTTGACATGGAAGCTCAACTACAATTACCTGGTATTAATGAAGGAAAAACTAATAATTGGCAAAGCTATTTAAACGGTATCATAACGGTTTCTTAATTTGCCCACTTGATTGTGGATTAAATCATTTTATATCCGACGATATATTTGTTCGTTGGCAAAAAGTTAAAGATACTATTTAGTAAAATGTACATTTTCTTGCATATTAACTCTTTTTGTTTGTTCGGTTTAGTTAAAACTGATTTTTTTAATTCAAATTCGATAAAGACGCAAAAAATGTAACGTGTTTTCGCTTTCATGAGAAATTATGGTGGAAACTAGTTGGAATTTTGAAATCTAAATATGTGATAACATTTAAGACCACTGTCGCACCTTTTGATGTGTGTGCGTGTGTGACAAGTCAGAATCCTTGCTGGATACGCCAGTTTTTGTTTTGTTTTGTTTTTGTGTGTGTTTTCAATGGAATCGGATTAAAATTGATCCGAAATGATGTTAGAAAGACAATCTGTGCAGTGGCTGAAACATTTCATGAATCTTATTGAAAAACCTGTTTTACATTTTTAAATATAATGATGTCATTTTTACCGATTAATGAAAACCGGAAACTTAATTTCTCCGACACATCACATTTTTAACTCCCAACCAGCGTCAATTATTGTCAGTGGGGTTGTGTGACACTCATTCGAACGTGGACCTTACATTATCGTATGCTATATCTGAGGACTACCCTCTTACCGCTTGGGTAGGTGTTTATGTATGTATCTCTGTTATGCGGCTCTTCCTCGCGCGTTCATCTAGGCTGATTACGTGAGTCTGCACTCGGCGGCCAGGAGGGTGCCACAGGTCAGTCCTGCACTTGGTTTCCCTGATGGCTCAGTGTGATATTGAGTGCAAAATTTGTTTTGGCATGATCAGTGGTGATACACGTACTACATAAATACACATCAGAAAATGGTAGCTTGTTTATAAAATAGCAGCTAGGTAACGGTATTTGAAGTTTGTCTTTTCTACAAAGGGTTTTTGCATTCGACAACGAATTCCTTCCCACTACTTTAACATTTTCTTTAAAATGTATCATCGCGTTTAATTTTATTGCTTCTATCCATATTTCATCAATCTACAGGAGTTGTCAATAGACACATGACTAAAGCTGCAACAGGTCAAAAGATAAGCAGTTGGACACGCAAGTATTAAAAATATTCTTTACAGCTGATATTTAAAATTGGCAAACAGAATAAAATAGAGGAAAACATAAGATTATTTATGAAACCGATGACCATAAACCCATAGGTTTTTCATTAAAAAAACAAATGTAATTGATTGATCTCAACTGATTGCTGTAAGTTCTCGCGTGATTAGTCATAATACCTACAGGCTGATATACAAAAAAAGATACTATTTTCTAGTGCTATAAATAAATCCATTAGAAAAATGACAGTCAGCTTTCAACAATAGACGACAGAAGTTGAGCAAAATAAAAAAATAGTTTTTTTTCTGAAGTTTTTATGGAGAAGTTTATGTACAGCCTCTTGAAAAAGTCTCTAACTACCCCCTCCCCCTCCAACGGTCATTGTATTTAATACTTTTGGTTTTAATTTCACTTTAAGCAAAGACTATAATGACACTGAGAGTGAAAGAGAGAACGGTGAAAAGAAAAGGACAAAAGAACAGATTTCAGAAAGACATAAGATATTTTAAAAATTATTTGAATATCTATGGATCTTAATTTGAACAACTGATTATTTTTTTTCCGAAAATAAACCCTATCTTACGTTTTTTGTTTACATTTGGTTATAGAAATCAAAATAAGAATGTTAACTGTTTATAACAAAATAGACATTGCAATGAGTTTACATAAAAATATATTCAATAACTTGCAGGTGTCGCTATAAAGCTAAAGGAAATGTGGAGAGTCTAAGTCATCGACGCTTGCTATATTCATACGTCGAAAAGAAAAATTGGCTTAAACTAAAGCAGCGGCTCAGGTTGAGGAATCTGAGAGCAGAGTTCGAATTCCAGTCGAATCCATTACATTCACTTACGTGCTAATACCCTTGGGAAAGGTATGAATTCCCCGCCCCCGCTATGGGTAAATATCAGGACAATAGCCTTGGATGGCAACTAGTCTACCGCAGAAAGAAATGGCGACCTATTGGGGAGGAGGAGGGAAATCTGTCATGTATCGAAAGATACATGATCGCCTAAGCATGTATCACGCATGGCACACAACTGATTGTTTCCAAACATGGGCTCTCGCGCCCCCTTGTGGGTTCTATTATGTTGGGAGATTTTATTTCATTGTGGGGGGGCGGTGAACATACTCAGTAGGGTGGTAGGTATTTATTGGCTACAAAAGTAATTTTCTGAAAGTTATCTAAAGCTGTGAGAAGCTATCGACCTTTTCTTCATTTCTTTTCCAACTTCCTTTATGGCTGAATGTGGTTTCAGCGCAGTTACACAGCTTCTTACTAAACAAAGAAACAGACTGCAAATTACAAAAACCAGATGTACGATTACTTCTAAACAGCATGGAATCTAGAGCCTTAGCCAGTAAGGACTAAAGTCAGCAATCGTATTGAAAATATTGTGATAAGCTATCAATTTTTTTTATCATTCGCATTTATAACAAATGAAAACAATATTAAAATTATTTTTGCATTAACACCTAAGTATTATCTTGCTATGAAAGATTAATTCAGTATAATATTCGAAATTTAATTTGACAGGATGCCTTATTGTATCGAATTCAGTATTAACTTCAATTGGTAATGCGCTTTCTTTAACAAATGAGACTTAAATTCCGAAATAAATTTAATTCTTAGCAGCTGTCATTTTTCTTTTGTTGGAAGTGAAATTCAAAAGAAAAGATGCGTGTCAGACTGAAAATATTTTTAAAAATTAATATCGTATCCAGCAGATTAAACCCATTACATATTTATTTGTTCATTTTGTACACTGAGTAATAATTACGTTTCATAAAATAATCTCCATAAAATATTTTAAATCATTTAATTCGCCAAATAATTTAGTGTATGAGAAAATAATTAGCTCTTCTTATCGTTGGTTAATTTTAGCTATTTTAGTAAATCCGACTTATCGCCTCCTTTCTTCTCTGGAATATGTGTGCTTGACAAGTCTAAGCACACATAAAAATCATAATCTGGTGGTTACAGTCATAAATGTTTCTATATTTTTATTCGTTGTTAATGTGATTATAAATTCTTTTTATTATTTAATGTACTGGATTCTCTGTATTTCGTAAACCGTTGCCTTCTGTTTAAGATATTTTCTTAGTCTAATGTTGAAAAGAAATTTTTTTCAGAAATATTTCAATTTCCTTCCTTGCAAGTGCCGTCCTGGTTATGACGGTGAACTACATTCGCGTCCAGGGTAAGACGATAGACTACGTCCAGTAGCAAGGCTTCTGATCAGGAGGTTGTGAGGATCGTGGAACCACCTCTTAATTGCTGGTGTTCCCTGGTCCACCCTGTCCCGGGGTGGTAGCACCAGTTAGGGTTCCAGCTATGGGCAAATAGTTAACCCCGAAACTGAGGTAAAAGGCATTATAAAAGTGTAAAAATAGGTTTTAACACCAGAAATATTACCAGCAATACGTTTTTGAAAAGAAAATATCAGCAATACATTTGAGGAAAAAATATTACCAGAAATAGATTTTTGACAAAACAAAATATTACCAGGAAAAAAAGCGTTGGGATAGGTATTAAAGTTATTGTAGTAGACTAAAATATCAAACATTCAGATTCTTATTTGCGTAAATTCACTTTCATTTTTGCAAAAAAAATAAATAAAACTTAAGTGCAATAAACATGCAAAATCCTTCAAATGTACTTCAAAAAGATTATTATTTGTATGCATTATACTTCATACTCTCAAAATACAGTGAAAAAAGCCAAAAGTTTACTACTTCAAACACTTTCGTGCTACATCTGCAGCTGAAATGTGTGTGTGTATGACTAAATCTGTAAATCAAAATGTGCCTAAAATAAAAACTAATTACTTTATTAATCAGTGTTTTACTGTTTATCGTAATAAATATAATCCTGGTAATTAAAACTGTTTTAGTCATACTTAAGCAGAAATGAAACCAGTTAAAAC
Source organism: Acanthosepion lycidas (assembly GCA_963932145.1). Lineage (NCBI taxonomy): Eukaryota > Metazoa > Mollusca > Cephalopoda > Sepiida > Sepiidae > Acanthosepion > Acanthosepion lycidas. Next base: position 66,382,128 of record OZ010583.1, read on the forward strand.
ATTTCATACACTTGCCATCTTTAAGTTATTTCTCGCAAATAATTAGCAGAGAATAGCATTGTGACTGAAATAAAAGTAGTTTTAAGCATCTGTTTATAGCATGTAACACGAATTCAAGAATTTCTTTTGTTGATTATTCAGAAATCTTGAGGGGAAGCTGAGAATGCTTAGTCAAGATTTTTCAATATTATTGATGCCGATTGATGTTTACATCTGTTATAAGAACAATTATGCCAGAATTATATGTAGGTTAATTGTGAGGCTTAGATTCATACCATAACGCATAACCAATAATATGCCAATAGTATGATATAGCATTTCTTGAACTTATAGACGCGTCACTGTTGTTCGTAATAAAAATAAGTTTACTCGGTTAACGAAAGTTGTATAACAGAAACATTGGTTTTTCCATGGCGTTCAGTAAGCTGAGAGTTCCTAATGTTGTTAGAAAAATAAAAGAAACATTCGTATTGATAAATAAGTTTGTATAAAATTGTTAAGAAACTAAATTGAATATTCTCTCATTTAGATTTAAGTAATAAAATATTGCAAAGCTAAATTGCAAGGAAAACAAAATGGCATGAGCCCATTTAGCAATAACAACAAAAAATGTCAATTTTTACGACCGACTGACTAGTCAGGTTAAGAGATTGTTTTGTTCAGCGGGCGGATGTGCGAAATAAGAAATAAGAAAATTTGAACGTATTTCATGTTTGCAATGGGGGACAATTCAATAGAGAAGCAGCAGGTTAATGGTGTCGTTGATTAGGTCAAATTCATGTCAGCTTTCAGAAAGGGGACAAAGATAAGAATAAAAATGACAGTAGTAAAAAATTGGAGGAAATGACAAGGAATGTAGAAAAACATATGATTGGATGGGAACCAATAATAATTAAAAGAAACGACTTTAAAGAAAGTGCTTGATATCAAGCGTAAAATATAACAAAGGAAAATGATGAACGAAAAGGTGAAAAACACATGCAAGAGCAAAACAATTCAGGATAGAATAGATAAAAAAAAAAATCTATCTTTTTGAGCCGGTAAACAATTTTGGGAACCTTTTTAAAACTTTTAATCTGATCCACTAAAAATAGTTACTTAATTTTGAGCTTTAATTTTCTTTAACCAAAATTATGAATTCCATTCATAATAGTTCATGCAGTATAATAAAATTAAGACTAAAAATGATTAGCATTGGCTAATCTTATAACCTTAGAGAAATGTTTCCAAATAAGTCGTAAGAATATGAAATGATTGATCACAGATTTTTTTATGCTTTTGTTAATTCACTAGCCATTTTTGTAGTATAAGTTAACTTTAGAATGGTTCATAGAAACGCACACGACATTAAACAATTTATCATTTAATCTATTTAACGTAACGCATGGAATTCTGATAGTGGCATCTGTTTTCTTTTATATTGTATTTGATCCATCTAGTCTTTTGTTCCTAATTTTATAATTTTTGACGTCACAGAAATGAGTTTTCTACGTTTTTAATCTTTAAATCGAGCAGCTGTCCTAGTTAGCTTGTTTTCTGATTTTTGCGAACCTTTATTTGCGAACAACCCTTAAAAACTGTTTCCACCAATGTATGCGTGAAAGAAAAAGAAAATAAGACACCTTTTAATCCTGTATAAAGAGATTAAGATAATTACCCTTAGGCATGAAGGTACACAAAACCTGGATAATCTTTTCATTGGTTATAACTTGCTCACAAGAGTGAATAGTGTAATCGAGTGAAGATCTAATGATACAACAAATCTTTTTATTTATTTTTTTTATGACTCTAAATTCCAACCGTTAATATTTTGATAGTATGTCCAACTATTAAAATGATTACAACAGATTTTTTTAATATCTGCTACCTAACATTTGTCGGAAACTGCCATATTATGATGTAGACACAGTTATCTCAGCATCTTTTCATTGAAAGAAGATCGATAATGAACTGAATTTTTTAAAATATTACACCACAACAGCGAAAGAGATGATATAGCAGCCAAATGTGTGTTCTTATACATATAGCATTGTGTGTCTGGGGGATAATTCTGGATTGTTACTTGCAATATTCTATTCATGTATAAATCAACGGTGTTTTATATCTGAGTATTTAGCCATTGTTCAGAATATTTATACTCTGTTTATTTTGATTGGTTGACTAAAGAAATTAATACCTAATGTTTGTATTTTTTTAATTTTTTTGTTTTGTTTTTTTACCCGCATGAGGTTTCGTAGTCATCGATTAACAAAGGTACCATTATTGACAATACGGCATTGGTTACTGAATTTCATGTGGACATGGAGAAACTCGACATTGAACTGGGTAAGACTAGCGTCGTGTCGCCTGATAAAATGAGTTAAATTTCAAGCTCTTTCAGTGACACCCCACAAGGTTATGTGTTTAACATTTCAACAGGGTACCGAGCGAGACGACGGGTGTGAGTTCTGCTGAAATTCGCAATGATCACTGAAAAAGCTGGATGTGTGTGACATGAGTCTCTTTGCAAACAATTTTAACCCTTTTCTGTTAATGTTTTCCGTTGGCAGTTTCTTCCAGCAAGATAACGCAAATCTACAACGTGTGAGGGTGACACGAAACTGGTTCCAAGAACAATCGGCTGACTTTCTATATACTCCCTGTATTTGAGACCTGTTACATGCCTCACTAAATCCCCTATAACCACACCCAACAAATACGGCTTACATGGACCACTTTGGTACATCCCTAGATAGATAAACCTACGTAATTCGTCCAGCACCTTATACCATGCCACGTTGGTAACTACTTGTTATTCAAGCAAAGTGAAGAGTTACACATTATTAGTCTGTCGTTTTTTTTGTTTTTTTGTGGGGTTTTTTGTTTTTTGTGGGTTTTTTTTTTCACTTTAGTTTAATAAAAACTTAAAAATTTGTATTCATTTTGTCCCAAAAGAAAGACTTAATTCAAATCTGTGGTATTTTCTGATATCTTGCCACTCGCTCTTGTCTAAAGAAAACAGAATTGGATATCAGTTATGGATCTGTTAATTTTCAGTTATTATTTACCATCCAAACATGCAATTTTGAAAGTGCAAAACTTGGAAAAAGAATAAAGGAACCTGTTTAATATAGTTAAACCAACTAACAATAGCAAAATACATAAACCAATGTTGTTGATATAGTTATTCACTGAGCTTAGTTTAATAAGGTGCAAGGCTATAGAAATGGTACACTCGTTGATCAAACTTGCTGTGCTAGAGGATTGGTCTTAAAGTCTGCCAACACTTATGCTATGGTAGGGCATCTGTCTTGACATAGACACTGTTGTCTAAACGAACATATAGATTTAACTTTGTAGTTGGTGTGGACGACTGATGGATTAGTTGATATGATTTAGAAGACGGCCACCAAGAACAAAAACATGGTTTTTACACTTGAATGAAAGGTTTTCCTTAAATTACTCCTACACTGAGATATTTGTCTGTTTGTAATATCTTAGATTCAAAATTCATGAGGAATATGTAGCCATTCACACTTGTAATTTTTAAGACCAAGTTTCTTGTGTTCGCTTTAAGTTTATTCACAAATTATCACAGAATGATATGGCAGGATTCACGGGGATTATTTTTAAACTTAAAAGATAAGTTATAAAACTAAATCTATAACAGATTTTCGATAAAAGGGATCGTAGATTTGTGAAGGCTCTATATCTTATATGAAAACTAGAAATGCTTTCTGATTAATCAATTACTAGATCTACTGCTAGGAAAGTTAATTCACTGTTGTTGTGCTAGAAAATTTTTCTCGACACAACCCATCATTCCTCCATGCATTGAATATTACTGCCATATCTGGCTTAGTGCTCCTGATTTATATCTCGAAATTCTTGACAATAACCAAAGAAGGATCTGTAATGTAATCATTCCTGACCTGGCATTCAGTGCCGTACCTGGCGGGGTGGGGGAGGGGTAGGCGTTCCGCCCCAAGCGGCACTTTTGGTCCACGGTGAGTTTTCAGAAAAGAAAAATCAATAGCATAATTTCAATAATTTTTGCAAAAAACAAAAACCAACGATAAGGAAGATAGGATTCAAATTAGGCCAATTTTTCTTTGATATGCCTGGCTGGTTCAAAGCCAGCCATATCGAAGAAAAATTGGCCTAAAAAAAATTGTCTCCAAAACGCGCTGTCAGCTGGTGGAGATAAACCCCACTTACAAGACGTGAGAATAGGTGCGAAAAAAAACATTGCCCATTTTTAAAGGGCTTGATGTGGGGTTGGATTAAGTGAATTTAGTGAATCCACAGTTTTTTCCACACCTATGTGAAGTCCAGACTTTGGCATAATTTTTTGATTTTTTTTCATATCTGAACTGTTAGTGAACCCTCTTTTTTTTTCCTTTTTTTTTTTTTTTTCTTTTATCTTAGGCCTAGCTTTAATACGGATATAAAATTGATAGGTAAATAAATTGAAATAATTCCAATGCTTTAAGGATCACATGCATTCCAATTTTTTACTGAAATATGGAACGAAAATTTAAAAGAAAGTGCAGAAACTTAATTTAAAGTCCAAAAATGTGAAATTTTTTTTTCAATTAACAAGTTTTCATGGTAGTAAAATAATGCAATGTTTTATTTTTTTTTATTTAGTTGAAGTTTTATTAAGCAAAATAGACTAAGAATTAAAAGTATAACATTTGTTTCAGTTTTTGAAAGTCAAATTTAATTTTATTGGACATTTAATTATTAGTCTACTACTACTTTGCTAATAACTTCAACTACGAAAAAACAAAACAAATTGAAGACATTACATTTTTTAGAAAGAAAACCGAACAGCATTTCTGTTAACGTGGCATTTAATTTATGACTCCTGACTTGTTAGAATTAATATCTATATATATATATATATATATATATATATATATATATAATATATATATATATATATATATATATATAGAAACTGATAAGTTATGAATGAAAAGTACAATGTTTTTGTTTTTTTTTTATATAAAACAGGGTTATATAAATAGTCATTTTTTAATATCATAAAAAAAGTTTTCAGTTTTCCCGATTTCGTTTTATTTACATATGCCCATTTTATTTTTTAAAAACTAATTACACACAGTTGTACTTTTATTTCATAATGAGGAGTTATAAATACCACATAAACAGTAACACGGAGAAAAAAACTCGCATCATACGAGCATTAGATTCTGAGAAATGGATAAAAATATAAAAAAATTGATGGATGTAAGGATAATTTCATCGTTTAATAATATATATATATATATAAATTTTATATATATATATATATATATATATATATATATAAATTTTTTTATATCTATAGGTGACCTGATTAAACCAGGAAATACCTTTATTGATGGGTGGGGGACATTTTAACATATTTCTTGAATGAAATACATAGTCAAATTTCGCTCAAGATTTCTGTCAAGAGCGGAGCAAAACCTGCATCAAAAGAAAAACTCTGAAGAAAGATATTTTATAAGAGAACGAAATATAAACAGGATTCATTCTCCTGTTTGTAATGAGAAAATAAAGATTTTTTTTTTTTTTTTTTTTTTTTACAAAAATGGTGATCGGTTTCATGTTGACAAACTCTTTGATTCCAATTCTAGAGACTAGACTTTTTTCTGTCTGTTTTTAACTCGCTTAAGCATTTTCTCATTACACGAAAAATACAAAAGTGGGTGAACCGTATCCTAAAAAGCCATGAATCAATTTCAGTTGAGCAAAGAAGGCGAATATGTTGATGACTGATCTTTTAATTCTTTTTTCAAGTGTAGGTTTATTTCCAACACGATTTTGTAGTCTCAACTGGTCTTAATTTTTTCCGTTTGAAAAGGAATGTTGTGCAATTTATTCTAACAGGTACGTTGCCTTAATCATTAACTATTTTCAATTTCAGTCCAGTATAATAATGAATACATGGGTTTAACATTTCGAATCAGTGAACCCTATCCAATGAATATAAAAGAATTATATACGTTTGATATACCAGGTTCATGAAAAAGTTCACATCGCTCTCATTACTACTTTTTAAAAAAATAGCTACACGCTGAATACGCAGTTGAAATCAGGTTTCGACTGTACAGTGTCCATTTGTCCTGAGTTGGGAGAAAAATAGCGGTTAACAACATACACGTATGAAGCTGCAAGTTTTTTTTTTTTTGTTTTTTTTTGTTTTTTATTAGGCAAGATAGAAGTGGACATTGTGATGGAATTAGTTCGGTTAGACTCGGTGTCATGAATGGCTTGCTAAACTCAAGGAAGATGAATCTGATTTCAAGGCCAACCCACGTAGTTGTTAATCCCAAATATTTGAACGTGATAAATTGTATACTTTTTGGATGATGATCTCTTCCGGAAATGCTGGCGTAAGGTCCTAGAAAATATATATGTGTGTGTGTGCACATTATAAACTAATTAAAAACACTGGAAACTACACGTCTAATGTTTTGCGGTAAGTATGTATTTGATAAACTCATGTTCTGAGTAAGATATACGCAGAATTTTGTCTCAAGAGCTACTGTTAACCTATTAAGGTATTTATTAGCACCACTCTTTGTATAAATGTTGTTCCAGAGTAAAAAAAAATGTTAATAAAATTCACACGTATATTGGAAACCGTGTCCACTTCAGTTTCGACCACTTACCTACTTTCATGGAATTAAATCCACATTGTTTACCTTTGCACCAGATTCTAGATAATTTTCTATAGATTTTCTATTTTGCTGTGATTTACAGGCATAGAGAAGTTCTCGAGCAATCTTCTGTTCTGCAATGACATTTTTAAGTGACAAAACAGAATTCTGAAAAAAAAATTGCACTGTAAAAGAATGTTTATGGTTGTATTGGATGAGTAAATGCAAAGTGATAAAAACACAAAGAGGAAATACAGAAAAATCTTGACAGTAAGTTGTCACGAGGGCATTTCGAATTATCGTAATGGAAATAAAATGAAAACTCGCATATCTGGATATGTAACTTGGCGTCATAACAGGTAAACATAACCGCTCACAAATTGTCTCAAGTTGTGTACACGATGCCTTTAAAAATATCTAATACTGTGATTTTCAAATTAAGTTTTGCTGATCAAAATGAGCTTGGTCATCATATGGTTGCCCAATTTTGGCGGCGGAGTTACCAAACCCAAGGATGTAATAGTATTTTCGAAGAAATTTCATGAACTTGTCTACAAATTTGATATTTTCGTATACCTGCATTAAAATATTTTGGAGCTATTTTATTGAAATACTACCTGTATTTTTAATTGTTTGTATTCTCATGTCCAATATTCTTGAGTTACTGGGATTAATCAGGCATCTTTGGTATTCGAGACAAACCTTTTAAACAAATAAGCACCGGCCCAGCAGGATACCAAGTAATGTAGCAAACCCATGGCTGGTGCAGTGAAGTCACTTTGGTTCTACAATTTTTGCAAGTATCTCCCGGGGTACTAAAATGGTGTTAAAGAATGTTATGGCATGGTGCCCCCCCCCCACTTTGTTATAGTTTGTCAATTTTCTTTTCACCCAATTTTTCTTATTCCTTTTCACAATTAAATCTATGCCTTTTTATTTGATTGTTTACATTGAATTGATTTCCTTTAATTTCCCTGACAAACTACACAAATTAAAAATATTGAAGCCTTTGATATTTTAGTACATATATACCCTATTACTTCCAAATTTTAAGGCCCCGGCACTGTACTAAAACTCTTTTAGTACCGCCCACTCTTGTGGCTTTTATTGTACAAAGCTAATCTTCATAAATATCACTATGCACCTATATTACTGAAGATATAGTTATCGCCTATTATGTTTGCGTATAATTTTGTTTACAAACTGAAGTTTGAAGAGTTTGTCTACTCCCCAACTCTTTTGCTGAAACATTAATAATGGAAGTAGTATCAAAGTTAAAAAGACAAACTTGCCGATCGTTTGACAGTCGATTTCTCAAAACTTACAATTGCAAATTGTCCTTTTTCAAAACTATGAGATTTTTAATAAAAATTATACCTGAAATAATTATTACAACAACGTGTTGTACATGCCTCTGCACTTGAATGGTCATCACCTACCACCAACCTGTAAAATTAAAGATCAACCCAAAGACGTGAGCAAAAGTTAGCATGACAAGATTACAGCTGGTTACAATTAATATAGTACAATGTCTACTTGACTTTTTTTGCGTCCACTTAGCCGGGGCTGCAGATTTATATTTAACGCTGCCTTTTGTTTTAACTTTTTTGTGCGACTCTGAATTTACCTCTACAATAACTGCATGTTCTATAATACTTACCTGATCCTGCCTACCACACAATCAACAGGCTATTGTATGCATTATTTTCGTCGTTTAGCGTTAAAGCAAATTCTCCATCTCTAACAGTTATTGTTCCTCACATTTCTTGCTCATTAAAGTCAATATAATATTGGCATTTTTCATTTAGAAATTTCCCTCTTACAATGGATGTATGTGAGATCGAATATTAATATAACTGATATTAAACCATTTATGCATCAACACTCAAATAAATTACCTTTACGGCTTTTCATATGTACTAGTTTGGTACCTTAGCGTCGCTGACGGCAAGATGATCAAATTAAACTGTCTATTTAAAATAGTACATTTATCAGAAAATCGATTCATTTTAAATACAGGAGTCATAAAAATGACTTCAAATGGCCAAACTTATACTCTCTTCCTGTTACACAAGGATTATTACCAGAAAGGCAAATCAACCCTCTCGACACAGATCTCCCCATTTCTATTTCATTCAAAAGGCAAATCAACCCTCTCGACACAGATCTCCCCATTTCTATTTCATTCAAATTGCGTGTATGTACATGTGCGCATGTGTATTTTAATTCAGTAACAAGTTTAAAATTATTTCTATAAAATTTTAAAAACACTTTAAAAATAATTCTATTTATTACTGAATAATTTCCGAAATGTCCAATATAATCTTATAATTATCTGATTGTTTTTATTAAGTGTTTAAAAAGTCAACGGTTTTTCTTTGACTCCAATTTTGATTTTATAAGCTCCAAGTAGTTGTCCATTGTGTGTTTGCATACGTGTGTGTACATTAAATGGCACAAGCACAACACATACGTACACATATACACTGCACATGAACTGCAAAGTCACACGCAAACAATGACTGAGAAAAAATCTGCTCCTTTTTAATATAGATGGTTTCAAATATACGCTTCGTTTGATTTAAATCTCTATAGAAATCTAAATTATTTTTCAATTGTATGTTCATGACTTTTATATAAAATTACGTATTTAAAAAAAAAAATGCCAATTTTTATTACAAATATAAATGAATTTTATTATGACGCATAAACGAGTTCAATATTTAAATTTTTTTTTATAAAGGTTAACTAAATCTTTAAGACAATTGGGTAATAGAACCAACAACGATGCATAATATTGCATTGCTTCAAGTGAGATATTGATCACTTGTAATGAGTTTTTATATTGGTTAAAAAATTTAAAAACAACTTCGTAAGCAATTTGCTTTTAATAAGTGATTGAAAACTGAACGCTGACCATGGGAATCGGTGTTCTCTATAATTCAATGAGTGGTGACATTTTATTCTTACTTATGACTGTCGCTGACAGACTTTAATGGTTGGTTTACTTTAGAACAGGAAAGGACCTTAATAATTCAATGAAACAACTTCTAACTTCAACTAACCGATAGAGATTTTAGTAGATCTCATACACTAAGCAAATCAGACTAGAAAGAAATGCCAGCCTAGGAAATTAAGGGTTTAGCATCGAAGGTTGTATACAATATAATCCTAGCTTTCATTCGTTGGAAAACCATCCATTCTGCTTAACTCGAAATTTTAAATTATTTTATGTGCCAAATTCTGACAATGTCATGAAAAAGGTCTCCTTGTATATACACATACAAGAAAATGATTTTACACTTAAGTGGGGTGAGGCCTGTAAAATGAAATTTCTGTGTTTGGATAACCTTCAAAACAGGTCTTCGGCTTTTGAAGTGTATGGGGAAGTAATGATCTGCAGCTTGAAGTGGAATATTTTTCAGTTGCTAATCTTCTGGACTAATCGCTAATAACGCAAAAGAACGCTCGAAGTGTAAAAAATTAATAATGTAATTAATAATCCTCTACGAATGAGATTTTGAAAAGCAGAGACATTTAAGACAATTCAGTACATGTTTAATTTGGTTTATTAAACATCTTTCGTAATTTCACACTGGAAATTTTAAAAATTCGTCAGCCATTAGTCAAATACACACTCTTATCATCAATATACATTGTGATGCTTTGTTTGCCTTTTTCACAGAACAAAATATTGTTACAAATGCAAATATTACCTGTTCAAATCTCCATAATCCTTACTTAAATCTGAGAATTTCTAACAATTAAAAATGTTACTTCTAATCTCGCGTGTTGGCGGAAGGTGTAACAATTGCGATTGACTGAAATAAAAAATTATAAAGAGTAACTTTAATCAAGTCACGGATCGTCAAAGAAACAGAATTAGTCTATCGTATGATATTGCTCATAAAATCTATTTTTCTTTTGCGATAAATGACTTCGATTAGGTGTCTAGCCATGAGTGTCAATTTCTTGCAATATCAATCTCGTTATTCTCCAAGTAATTGTGTGATGTCAGTTAATGCTGAGTTTTGATACAAATGACATAAAGCATCAGAGAAAAGAACAAATGGTAATAAAAAAAAAAAAATAACGTTACACTGATCTGTCTTAATGTGCAAATGAAATCATTTGTGTATAATAATTGTTTTTGTGTATGCGGAAGTGTAACAAGAAAAACATTGGCTACCATTCCGAGGATGTAATCATCAGTACATTAGTACTTGTGATTCCATCTGTTGGTTCGCGTCTAATTTAAAACTAGTATGTCAAGAACTGACTTTGTATGAAATAAGTGCTTGTTTACAATTGCTATACTGACGACACTTTGTCTAACTCGAGATTATTGGACTCTACCAACCAACAAGATGTACCATTAGCTTATGTATATTTTATGAATAGTCTATTGATTTTCAACGCTAGACAAGCCAGAAATAGAGGGGAAAATATATGCTTGTTGTCTGTGGTAAATTAAAGATTACTAATATAACTTGGGGAAATTACAAACAAAACACGTCAATCTTTAAATCAATTTATTTTATTGTAATAATAAATTGAAATGTAGACGGCTTTTATGGGTTAAATAACTTCAGTTTTCTTTCACTGAGCCGTCAGAAGTTTTTCGATGATGTTTCAAAAGGTTTCTATTGTGATATCCGCTTCGACTTGGGGGGAAAATGCAGACTGGTTGTCTGAAACAGAAGTGCATAATTCAATTTTTGTTGTACTCTGACACGTTGATTACTACGCTCTCTCCTACACATTTTTTTTTTTTATCTGATATTCATACTCTCACTCACATTATGTATGTATTTGTATTTCTGTCAAAAGTATTTGAAATTTGTCCATACTGACTCTCAAGTGCTCATTTCCTATATTAGTAACAAGTTATACTCTTGTTACAGACTTCCATTGTTTCCTAAAAAAACAAAAATAGGAACTACATTTAAGATTCTAATGAGTTAAAAATAATAAGAAATATACCGTATTACATTATAGAAAATACAATATAGTTTGGCTCCTAGTCGAACTAAATTTTAACTTAAATAACGTAGCAGTTAGAGGACCTTTGCATCAAAACAATGTAAAATTACCCTCTAAAAATCTGAACCTTATTTGGTGTTATTTTCATTGCCTGCTGTCTAATTGACAACATAAGTATACAACTGATGGAAGTGAGAATTTTTTTTATCTCCGACCATTAACCCTAACAAGTTAAAACACTGAAAATATTTACTGAATATGAATTTAATATCTTAAACCTGTTTGTAAGCTACCTAATAATATAAAAAAGTTTACACGTCTAATTTTTTAAAAAATTAGACCGCTTTTTCATGTTTTGTGCTCTATAATTCATAATGAATTATCAAGACGTTGGTGGCGGGTTCCAGTTCCCTTATTTACGTCTTCATCGTATAAAATTGAAGATACCTGAATAATTTCCAATGTTTTCAGAATTACAGAATGCAATTGTTGAATCAAAATATTAAGAATAAAAAGTCTTTAGCAGTTAAAAAAAAAAAAATAAAACCGCTTAGCTCGTCTTTTTCCTTTCATAGCTTAAAAGAAAAGGTTTTCTCCTTTTTTAATATCTTTGTATAGATATCCTCGTAGATGGTAGATTGTACTTTTGCTTAAATGGACTTGATTGACTAGGTTTCTTGCCCCGCATTTAACCTAGGATGAACTCGCTTCTCAAACCAAATAGTCCATTTTTCATTGGTTTATGAAAGGTCTATAGTAATTACAATTTTGCTCTGTTTTTTAATGTAGAGAACTTAAATACTTTTAACTTGTTTTATTGTGAGCCAAACAATTAGCAAATTAATCTAAAGTCAAACATGAGTTATCATAGCGAATTTAAAAAAAATCATTTCCTTTTTTATAAGTTTTGTAAAGTTTGGCTGCATAGCCTTCATAAGTTATCAAATCTCTGAACAGTTTCTTGTGTAATAGACAATCATGTATGTACACTCGAACAGATAACACTAAGTTTATCATAAACCCTTTTTAGGCTTTTATGAGATGTTTAGAAAATATATCCTGCTTTTCAATTGTTAAAGCAAATGATTTGTACGTTCATGTAAATGGAAATGACGAAAAGAATTTTTGCTCTAAACTTTTTTCTAGTTCTTTTTAGTAAACTTTGGCACAGGAGATGATGAAATAACATTTTTCTATCTCGATATTTGTGTGAAATGCCATGACGGAATGACAAGTTCCTGCGTTATTATGAATTCTTTCCTAGGATCATCATAAAAAGGCTTTTGCATCATAAACGTCAAATATGTTTCAATCTCCAAAGGAATATTCAGATTAGAAAAAAACTCACTCTTCTCCTCCCGGGTAGAAGAATTGTAAAATTAGTTGTGCCTCGCCAGTTCGATTATGAATAGTTTGAAATAGAAAAGCTGCTACGATTTATTTTTAAAAACCTCAAATATAAACTAGCTTAAAATATTTAGCATGAAATTTAAATATTTTATGGTTTAAAAATAATGGAAATAAAATTTTATCGAACCGGAATTATTTAAAAAGTAACTCGTAGTATCACGTGATCTGTTTCATCACTCTACTACAGCTTCCATAACGATTTAAGTTTCAAATTTTCAAAAAGAGATATTACTTAACGTTTTGCTTTTTGTACGTTAGCTTCTTTTTAAATGGAATGCTGGGTGAATAATTTTGATTTTTGATATAGTAAAAGAAAACAAAAAGGACAAAATCAATAGCAGAAAAATTAAAGCGTTATATGCTCATGAAAGAGGGCTTTTTTTCTTCAGTCAAGTTTTTTAAATTTTGATACCTTTTTTCTTTTTACTTTTTTTTTTTTATTAAGGGAGTTTTACAAAATGATACTCTCTGCAACTTTCTAATTAATATTAATATCTTTTAAGAACATTTGCAAGTAAAGAAAATGCTTTCTCTTAAAATAACAAAATTAACTAAAGAAAAAGTGACTGTACATCAATGTTTAGCTGATTAATGAAATGTATTATTACTCGACCATTGTTTGTTTATCCGACGTGTGAGTGTGCAAGACTGCATTCTATTTTTATTCCACTCGGCTATCACATGACCTCAAATCGTATTTGGTCAAACTGTGACCTACACTTGACCTATTCCTGTCTGAACTTATTGTGACATCATAATTATGCTATTACAGAAAGACTGGTGACAAAGACAAACAATATACTCATAAATTTCACCACTTTTAAAACATTTTAACGTTTGTGAAAATCTGTATTTAATACTCCAACTAATGACTTTAAAAATTAGAAAAAAAACTCTCACTCATGAATCAGCTTCTAAAAATGACTGGTTTACTTGTCTAGTGAAAAAGAAAAATGAAAGTTTATGAAATTAAAGTAGCGTCAAAATTGAATAAAGATTCTTATAGCTACAGTGTTTTTTTTTTTTGTTTTTTTTTTTTTTATATTTTCAGGAGAAAATCTTTTATACCTTGAATTCTATACATGTCTGTGTTAAAATGCTAATTAGAACTTTAATATTCAAACTTTATTAATGGATAGTGGCGAATTAATATTTAATTTTCTAAATTGAGACACTTAAATGATAATATTTAGTAAATTAGACATTTAATATCTAAATTAGCCATAATCTTGTTTTTTATGTCTATATCTTTGATTTATTTAGTAAGTCACTATTTTGTGAGTATTGCAGCCAACTAGAATATGAATTTTGGTAATGGGTGATATTTTATGTAGAATTAACATTTTTTTGTGTTTTAATTCTCTAATAGGATTTTGTAAATATTTGAACATCCTTTTGGTATTATAGGTTCAGCAGATGTAAAGAATATTGATAACATAATCAAATATACAGACCTGAAAACAAGATTATGGCTAATTTTGTCATTAAATCTCTGCACCTATTAATATTCTCATTGACATATGTTTGAAATTATTAGAAAAACCGCTAAAAATGAAACAATCCAATTTCATTAGCTTTTTTGTTTTTGCTATCTTAACAAGTTTCTTACGCTGTCATTGTTAGAAATCAAGTTTACATATTTTGGCGTCGCTCAAGTTTGAGCTTCTATTCGATCGCCATTATATTTGTTATATTACAAAATATCATGTAATCCGTCTCCAATTTTTCAAATGTTTGTTTCGCTAGATTACATTTTATAGTTAATATCAATGTTTTCCAATTAACAAAAGCACAAGAATGACCTCTAAAAAGATTAAGAATTAGTTAATAAGTAGCGCATAAAAAATATTTTAATTCAATTTATTAGTCTTCAAATAAAATCTGCATAAATGAAAGATAGCAATATTAAACACAGGGAGTTATTTTTATTCTCTAAATTCAAAAATTTTTATGCACGTAATATATATTGAAAATTATGAGGAAAAGCGACTGTCAAATTTCTTAAGGTTGAACTATCGAACTAGTTGTACCACTTTGCAATTTTTTTTTTTTTTTCAGTCAGCTCTAGTCGAGTGTTGTAACATGTATTGCTAAAGAATTTGCTAACTAAATTGTTCGGATTTTTTAAATAATGCTCACCACTTTCTGTACAAAAATCTTAAAAGCTTGTGTGTGTGTATATATATATATATATATATATATATATATAAAATACTCAAATGTCAATATTAGGTTGGTGCAAAAATAATGACGTAATAATGTCGTTTTTTGACG
This sequence comes from Acanthosepion lycidas, assembly GCA_963932145.1. Classification (NCBI taxonomy): domain Eukaryota; kingdom Metazoa; phylum Mollusca; class Cephalopoda; order Sepiida; family Sepiidae; genus Acanthosepion; species Acanthosepion lycidas. The sequence continues at coordinate 66,397,442 of OZ010583.1, forward strand.
TATTTTTTAACGTCAAAAAACGACATTATTACGTCATTATTTTTGCACCAACCTAATACATCTGGTACATCTATTTTGTTGTGATAAAACTGCTTAAACGTTGTGTTCGTTAAGATCATAGTTTAATTTAAATTATCGCAGGGCGATGATCTTCACTCTGTAGGACTTGGATTTAGTTTCTTTAAAACAGAATCAAACTTCTAAACGACAAATCTGTACTTCCCGTATAAACATTCTATTCGACCAAGCCACATAGAAAAAACTCGTTTTTCTAGTCTAAACTAGCTAATGTAGACAAACTATAAACCACGTACATGACCGACTTAAAGCCAATGTTGGTGAACATAGAAAGTGATAAAAGAGCTTTAAACACATGAAACATGATTGTCCAGAGAAGTTTGCATTAGGAAGATTATTGGCATTTTCTATTTTATGCCATTGATTAGTACATAGTCACCTCCATCTTGTGCCAATGCTACCCTAAGAACGATAACGAGTGGAAAAAAAACACAGATGAAATCCCCGCCGATTAAATTAGTTTTTATTTGGCACCATGACCAATTAGCTTTTCTTGACATAAAAATATTGATCAGCAAAGTATATTAGGCTACAGATTATTGTAACGTTATTTTTCGTGGATTTTGAATGCACCAGTAAAATAACTGCATGCGATATGGAAATAGGATTTTTGCCTAATGTCTCCACATTTGTTTACGGTTGAGATTCGAATTTTGCATTTCTATAAACTTATTGGTGTAGGAATATTGTCTGTTTTAAAGTTATCCAGGAACACATTTTTTGAAGGCTCTGTTGCGTAGGATGTTTATTAAGTACTGTTTGCACATCAGGCCGTTAAAGTATAAAATTGATATTTAGATGTCCTTTTCACCATCAAACGAACACTACATGTTAAAACTCACAGAAAAACAAGATTAAAATTCAACCTAAATACTCTTTATTTTCAATTTCCTGTAGTCGTAAATTCCCTATTAGCGTTATAATAGAAATATCAGATTTTACAAGTTAATGGCTAAAGTAAATTTAGAACCTGCTTATCCAACTTCTTAGTGGTACAAAGCGTAAGTATTAGCATGAAGAAGCGGGTACATGTTGAAAATGACTATTGGAAAAGAAAAATGTGGTATAAATCCTTTTAAGCGTCCAATTTTTCGATCAACACTTAAACAAACGAAATTTCCTATAAAACGAGGTAAAACATTCGAGAAGTAATCCTTATCTGTTATTTCACGTTTATTCCCTGACCCTGTATTAACAGATTCTCATTTCTAATGCGATTGTGGTGGCAACGATTATTAAATATTTCGTAGGTGTCTGATTTCATAATGTTAAGCTTTTAATAATGATTTCCTTAATTGTTAACACTCAAATCAGACGTAAAGAACGGTAATTTTATTAATATAGACCCTAGTTCTTAACAATTCTACCATCAACATATTTTACAGAAATCAAATGCGTCAGAACTACAAAAACGATGAAATTTCAATAAAAACAATACCTATCAAACTTGATGATGAAAATAGACGTTTAAGATTTATAATTTGCTATTAAAAAAATTTAAACTAATAACCTAATTATCAAAAATAATCTCTCAACCCATCAATTCCCTTCCTAAGACTAATGTCTATCAATCAATCGGAAATAATTACAATCTCTGTAAATAATAACATATATAGGTTATACAACAACCAGTTTCATGTAGGCTCGCATGTTATTTATCTGACCAAAGTGCATTTAGGCAACGCATTAACCAGCACCACATGAATTATAATACTGTTAGTCCCTCTGTAACAATACTAAAATACTCCATAAATCCAATTGCAGAAAAAAAACCTGAAGATTATTTAAGTCATTTGCATTCAACAAAAGCAAACATTAAAAAATAACTATATTCTAAAAGCGCGTGTTCTTTAATGCATATAAAAAATAAAATTAAATACTTCATTATAAGTTGCTGATACACGATGTTGGCGTATGGCTTACTGCATTCTACCGCATTGGATATAGCTTTCAAACAAAAAATATCGACACAATGTGTTGCTTAAGACACTTATTTTTATGTTCTTCTCTTTTCTTATTCGCATCCTTGATGATGACACCAACAGAATTAACAAGGCTCTTGATGACAAATACACCTCAAGAACCATAGAATTAGATATTTCGAAGGCTTTTGACAATGTGTGTCACAAAGGTTTGCTGCTCAAGTTCTTTAGAATCACTGGAAGAGTCTTCTCGGTTAGAAAGTTCTTCCTAATCGGTAGGTCTCTGAAGGTAATTGTTAACGGCCAGTCCCTCAGAGGTCGCCAACTCTCTTTTTACTTTACATAAATGATCTGCCTAAGAATATACTCAGATCATTTTTTTAATATCTATGCCGATGATACAATATATCGTGGTGATCAGAGATTAACAGCTGATCTTTCATCCAATCTAGATTGAACTTCTCAGTGAGGGGAAATCTGGTTAGTTACATTCATTACTCCGAAAACCAAACTAGTTACATTCCATCATTGCCTATCGGACCCCAGACCAGTCAAGAAGAATGGGTGCCCACACTCGGCCTTGAACTCACCCCTGACCTAAAGTGGACTCTAAAATACTACCAATCGCTAAAGATGCAAGGAAAATGGTCTGTTCCAATAAGCACCTGACTTTACTTGCTATCCTGTACCTTTTTACAAGAGCCAGATCATGCATAAAATCGAGTACTGTTGCCATATTTAATCGGGAGCTGTCCAGTCCCGATAAATTCCAAAAGCCTCCCCGAATCCTTACAGGTGACAAATTGGTTTCCACGCTCCAATCTCTCTGTCTCTCTCTCTCTCTGTGTCTCTCTCTCTCTCTGTCTCTCTCTGTCTCTCTCTGTCTCTCTCTCTCTGTCTCTCTCTCTGTCTCTCTCTCTCTCTGTCTCTCTCTCTCTCTGTCTCTCTCTCTCTCTGTCTCTCTCTCTCTCTGTCTCTCTCTCTCTCTGTCTCTCTCTCTCTCTGTCTCTCTCTCTCTGTCTCTCTCTCTCTGTCTCTCTCTCTCTGTCTCTCTCTCTCTCTGTCTGTCTCTCTCTCTCTGTCTGTCTCTCTCTCTCTGTCTGTCTCTCTCTCTCTGTCTGTCTCTCTCTCTCTGTCTGTCTCTCTCTCTCTGTCTGTCTGTCTCTCTCTGTCTGTCTCTCTCTCTCTGTCTGTCTGTCTCTCTCTGTCTGTCTCTCTCTCTCTGTCTCTCTCTCTTTCTCTCTCTCTCTGTCTCTCTCTCTCTCTCTTTCTCTGTCTCTCTCTCTCTCTCTTTCTCTGTCTCTCTCTCTCTCTCTTTCTCTGTCTCTCTCTCTCTCTCTTTCTCTGTCTCTCTCTCTCTCTTTCTCTGTCTCTCTCTCTCTCTTTCTCTGTCTCTCTCTCTCTCTCTCTCTTTCTCTGTCTCTCCTCTTACTGCTGTATTGCTACTTCCGTAGAAAGTGCTCGGACGAACTTGATTCCGACAGTTGAAACCTTCATGCTACCCATCGTATTCCATTGGTGAGAAGTTCCACTCGAACAGCTTTTTTCCCGCAAACCGCTGCTTTGTGAAACCGACTCCCAAGGGGATGTTTCCCAAACTACTAAAATCTTAACTGTTAACCTTAGACTTGAACAGGTTATCTTCCATCCTATCCACATAAACTTCCCCTTACTGTAACTCTCTACCACGAGTGGCTCCTGTGCCTTGTACAGGGTGAAAAAAATGTGAGGCGAAAGCTTAGACACTATGAATTTTGGTCATTTTATACAACAGCCGGATTTGGGAAAAGTTTTTCATACACTAAAAAAAAAAAAAAAAAAACTTTCAATAAACTTATCTATATATTCTTTCTCTTTAATAAGACATAATTGCTGCCGAAAATATTGCTATTTTTACTGTGCTGAAATTCTATTACTTTATTAGAATAGATTACTCACACACGCTTTCTATTCTCAAGTCTTTCATAATATCACCTATCAGGCATTCGATAGGTTCCAGTCTAACACTACAGCCACCGAGCAACCAGTTATTTGTTTCTGTTTGTCTAAAAGGATCAGTAACAAGTGGTTCAATTTCCTCATTTTTGAGAAATTGAAAGTCTATATACATGAGAACTTATTTTTGTCATTTATATATCGACTGACGTTTCAACTCCATCAAATACATAAAGAATTGGTTTGTTTGCTCATCACGATTTCTGTAGTCACACACTTTGTAAGTAAATAAAATAACGCTATCTTTTTCACTCGTCTATAGTTTTAACGCAGGTTATAATAACAATCACATCCCATTGTTAATTATAATTATTACATAGGGAATAATCGATTCTCCTTGAAAAGTAAACGAAAATATTACTTCTCTAAATTACATATTTGGGATATTCACAAGCATTGCCACTACCAAAACTATTGAAAAAGAATATTTTTGTCTTTTCTGTATAACATTTGTAAATCATTGAGAAAACTTAGTTTCAATGTAAAAGTCGATGTTTGTATTTCAAAAACAAATCGGTTAAGAAATCTCATCTTCATCCGAATAAATGATAATTCTTAAAATATTTCGGTCACACCCAATCTGGATGACCAGTCGAAATATTTCGATTATACATTTTTATTAAAATTTACAACCGTATTCAATATATGATTATTGCATTTTCGAAAAAGATCCATAATTGAAATTTGTCCCAGTGACATTGTCAGAATATTACGTGTGAAATGTACAGTATTTAAAAGATTTTTTTCTCAAAGTGGGTATAAAATGTGGAGAAGAATGTTTTAACAAACTCTGCTTGGAATGTGGTTGAATTGTAGTTAAACTAACGAGTATTTCGCTTTTGAGCAACAAAGAATCCAGTACGTCTATTAAGTTTGGTAACGTTTAGAATATATGAGTGACATTATTATAACATTTATATTTGTTAATTATTCTGAACACGTGTTAATGTCGAAAGTACACTTTCTTTTTGCAGGGTAAAAATTTCAAATCGGCGCAATAATTTAAATAGCGTGTGGTAATGACGTTTTACTAATTTTACCAAAGAATAAATTACCGCATCAATGCATAGAAATATTGACTATGCAACTATAAATCACATGAGGCTCGGATTTTTCTGATTTTTCTGTCTATTCACTGTAAATAAGCCGAATACAAAGCATAGCAAAGCAGGAATGAAACTACATCTTAACTATGGGCAATTATTTATCATAAATGCAAATGACTTTGTCAGGCCCATACTGACCCATCTATAATGAAATTTAAACTCTCTAACACATTATATTGACTACCAATTCGTCAAGTCCATAAATGTCGTATATTACTGTAATGAGCTGAATATAACAGATTCTGAAGTGGGTTAGGATCGTTATCATTTACTTATATCAGTAATATCGAGATCAAAATGCCATTTTCACGGTAGATTTTGCTACACTTCATATGAATATCGACTTTGTCGAGGTATTCTGTATATTTATTTTAATAAATGTGTCGAAAATGTCTAAAAATGTCCTAAATTCTCATTTTAGTTGGCCTCGTGTAACCTAATTTCTTTTTTCTTTTTCTTTTTTTTTTTTATGCTTAATATTTTTTATTTTTCTACACTATATTTTGGGAACCGTTGTATATCTTGGAAATTCAATACGTTTTTATATTCGTGTATATCTCATGGTTTGTTCTCATGCCCCACTCGTTTTAGCCATTTCAAGAATAAATTTCTAGTGTTTTATGGAAAACATTCTAAAGTTATTAACGTCTTTTATTTCAACTTCAACTCCATATTCATTTTTAATAATTATAATAGCCGCTTAGAACAGTTTTTGCTGCAGAGTTAATTTCAGTAATTTATTTGTTTACTTCTAATTAATCTTATTGAAGAAATGTCGGTGAATAATAGCATTTTTACATTTCCAAGTTTATTCATAGTTCCTGAAAGTTCTTGAAAATCTTGTATTTTTAATTTTCTCTTCCATCTCAATCAGTAATATTTTCACTAATTTTTTAATCGCTTACTGCAACATTTCTAATGAAACCATTTTCTTCATATTATGCAGAATGTAATGTTTACCTGTTTATTCATGGAAATATTAGAAACCGTTCGAATCCGTGCTGCTTTAGGTCATTATTACTTGGTTGATCGGTCAAGCTGTTACAGTTGCTGCTATTATTGCTAACAGTAATAATAGTAGTAACCATTTTCAGTTTATATCGCATGATATGAATATTACAAATAAGTTTACTAAAAATGTTATTCACATACACTAAATACACAGAAGTAAACCATATTGATCGCATAAACATTTTCTTTAAATAAACTAACCTTGTCACCTCACGCCATCGCAACATTCAAAATGAACGGTTTTGCTTTTTTTTATCCTTAAACCAGTTTGTATGAAAATGACAGACAATTTACATATGTCTTTCTCAACATTGATGATACTGACGAAATTGGAGCATTAAAGTAAAAATTGCACCGTCTGGAAGGTGACAGATGTTCTAAAAGTAAAATTCTTTTTTTTTTTTTTTTTTTTTTTTTTTTTTTTCTCTCTATTTTTCTTCTTTTTTTTTTCTCTCTCCTTCTCTCTCTCCCTCTCTCTCTATTTTTTTTAACATAAATTTAAAACAAAGGTCTGTAAAATAACTAATTTTTCCAAGGACGTATTTTCAAATAATTTTGTTAATGGTTTTTTAACGTAGTCGTGGGAAAAAAATACATCAATTGCGTTTTTCTCTCCTCTTATAGGCTGTAAAATTTAGAGCAATTCCATTAAATGAAAATTGTAAATCAAAATCACTCGCTCACTCAAGTTTATGTAGAATTGTAAATCAAAATCACTCGCTCACTCAAGTTTATGTAGGTTTCTTGTTGTTTCCCTTTTGCTTCTGTGTGTGTCCTTTCTTTATTCAATGTATCCAAAAATGTTCGACTTTATCATTGTGAGTATTAGCAATTTCCATGTATGTTTCTCTTAAAATTTATTTTTCCCTGCATAATGGTATTCTCAACGTTCGTTGGTAGAAGAAAACACTCGACGCGACAGTATATCATTTTCTTCATCTGTGAAGAAATTGTCCAATATTTGTCATCATGTGACTTTTGTGCCTGAATTATCGACTGCAAAGATTTCTTTTGTATTATAGTTTGAAATCAAATTTTCTTATGTAATAATAACTAAATCAACATTTGCCCTAAACGTTTTCTAATTAAAACATAAATATCAAACTTTCTTAATGTGAAAGTTTTTCTCATCGTCCAAAACGAAATAGTCTACTAATTCCTATTACTCGTATATAGGCTTTTGGAGAGTTTAATCCCAACTCATCTCTTCTCAACATGATTTTAATATGCTGTATCATTTTATAAAACTTGACTTACAAAATGTTATTGAACCTTTTTAGTTAACATTTACATTTTTTATTATATTTCTGCACTTTATTTATCTATTATCAAGGGTGGATTTGCAAAATGCTACGAAATGATAGACCTGAATACCAATATTGTATATGCTGGCAAGATCATTCCTCATTCTCGGATAGCGAAAAGAAATCAGAAATTAAAGGTAAATTTTTATCTAATTTCTGTTGTAAAAGAAATTACTTGTTTTTGTTTGTGTTTTTTGTTTGTTTGTTTGTGTTTTTTGTGTTTTTTGTTTGTGTTTTTTGTTTGTGTTTTTTGTTTGTGTTTTTTGTTTGTGTTTTTTGTTTGTTTTTTGTTTGTGTTTTTTGTTTGTGTGTGTGTGTTTTTTTTTTTTTTTTTCTATACGAATTAAAACCAACAAGAATTCTGCATGGTTTCGTAAAGTAAAAGACTTATTTTGATGAAACCTTTCCACTTCCGGTTTTGTTGTGTGGATTGTTTTATATATACATACACACACATTCTCAAAGTATAAAGTTTTTGTGCTGAGAATTGAACTAAGTGTTAAACATGTAATAGTGAATGCAATTAATGCCTGAAAGCATTTTTCCTAATTGCTAGCCTATTTATTTATTTACCGCATAACATCTGTCTCTAGCAGCAGCAGCAGGTATAATCGACATTTATGTTTCACTTGTTTTCTCCTAAAAAATATTTTCGTGATTGCCACTTTTATTTATTCAAGAATAAGTTTAAAGCTGTATTTTTAATGCTTGAATTTATATTATCGTAACTTGATAATAAACTTTAGTATTTTTTTTATAAGAATATTCAATGTTCATATGTTATAAATTGATAGTAACTTCCTATAATTTAACTTTGAATCGTAATTTATTGTACTCGCGTAGCCTGTTAGGCCAAAGAAGTGCAATGAATTTGTGGGAATCTAGAAAAATGGTTATATTTTTAATCTTTTAAAGGTTGATGAATACATTTTTTGTTACTAATCAGATATCAACGAATGAAAAATTGTAGCCTCTCACTTGTCTCATAAAACTACGCGTAGTTACATCTAAATATTGTTGCTTTTATTACTGCTGAAATTTGTTTTTCATTGTCATGAACTAGAAATTACACAAATAAAAGCTAGGTACGATCACTGTAACATATGAAACTACTTTGCTACCTTCTCAAATATATGCATTCTTAATAAGATGATGCGGCATATGTTGGCTTTTACTACATATATGACATATTGCGCATTTAAGAAATAACTCTTTCATACATACACACACATATATATATAGAGAGAGAGAGAGAGACGTGCCGTCAGTAATTACTCAGGGTATCCAGCTTGTGACCTTTATGTAACAAATTTACCCTAATATATACCGGGTGTAACAACATAATTGTCTCTCCCACAAAATGTTTAATATCTAAACACCACTAAATTAATTGATTTTCTTTTTTTTTTTTTTTTTTTTTTTCCAGGTTTTCAGATGTTTAGCCATTTTCATACCATTTGTCGTAAGAATTACTGAAAAACTTTGTTATTCAGCTAGAAAGAGAACAGGTTAAAATCATTTGGGGTCAGCTCGATTTAATCTTCCCAACTGAGCAATGGTGAGAGGAAAAAGATCATTCAAGCCTTCGGTAATGGCACCAAAATTCATACTCTGGCTTCCATCTTCAAAGTCCATTCAAGAACCATCAAGAGAACGGTGAATAAGTTTAAAAAAGAGGGAACAGTAGAGAGGAAAACTGGGTCAAGAGGTCACAACAGCAAAAGGATCATCATTTCAACTTAGAGCTAAAGAGATCAATTAGAAAAGATCCAGCTCAATCCATAAGTCGTTTGGCACGTGAGAGAGGAGTTTCAGCTATGACAGTCCAAAGAGCAATGAAAAAAGACTTGAAAATCGTACGTGAAACGTTTTGAGGCATCTCGTTATTCTAGTACAGAAAGTTAGGTTAGGGATGGAGAAGATCATTTTGAATAAGTTGGAAAATGATTCTGGAATAATCTTCTACACAGATAAGAATCTTACACAGGATGTGTACACAAACAGACGTAATAGCTCTATTCTGGCTTCAGATTCTCGCGAGAGAGAGACGAGAATGTCACTTTCAAGTGCAAAATCCCTGCCAAAGTATTGGATTTTGCCTGTGTGTCCTCTGGTGGCAAGAATATGCCATTGATCATGTTTGAGAGATTGACAGGAGATTGCTATGTTCAAACTTTGAAAAAGGTAAAGACCTGGATTCTTTCTGAGTATCCTGAGACAATCGAAACACCAAGATCAATAAGGCTTTTAAATTTACATTCCAGCAGGATGGCTCACCTTGTCCCACCAGTGCAGTGGCTCAAAAATTTCTCAGGGATGAGTTCACGAACAGGTTTTGGGCTAAGGAAACTTCGCCTCCTTCATCGCCTGATTTCATCCTCTTAGACTTAAGTATCTGGAAATGAACTGGCCAAAAATTTTGAGTTACCTACTGTAACCTGCAAATACTCACAAATCCATCAATAAGACCTGGGTGGAAAATGATGAATTCCTTAAAGTTTGGTGCGTTCAGTAAGAGGCTTGAGGATAACATTGTCAAAGTAATTCTTGATGCCTAATAGTTTAGGCTTATGTCAGAATTGTTATTATCCACTAGAAACAAATACCGGTATTTAAACCTCCATTTGAACTTTATTTCAATACTTCTGATGAGCTTCTGATCCTTAGCTATGATTAACATGCCATTTTCGTTTATGATCGATTTCATCACGATTCTTCTGTTAAGCTTGGGGAGTAATTATGCATTCTTATTGATCAAAATGCTTCAATAGTGTTATAAAAACCTCGGAGAATTCCGGTAAGATATCTTTAGTCATTTCTAAGCTACAACGGTTCAAAGCTTAATCCAACAATTGAACAATTTTGCTGTTAAACGATTTGGACAATTTTATTTTGCTGTTACACCCTCTGTGTGTGTGTGTGTATATATATATATATATATATATATATATATATATATATATATATAAAGCTGATATAGTTCAATAATTAGTGTCGAATCGTATATTTATGATTATATCTCCAGGATATTGTAGTTGAGATACGTTGTCATTGGTCTTTTCTCCCATGTTTTGCTTTGGTTTCATTTTGTTTTTGTCTTTGTTGGTTTTCGTTTGTTTGTTTATTTCCAAATAAACGTATGTGTTGTGGCTCTTAAAATGGAATCCGATTTCAAATTCCCTAAATATGTACATAAAAATTGACCCCAAAAGTTACTGAAACAAAGCAAATAACATCAATAAAGGTACAAATTTTGTTTTTAAAATTAATTTAAAAAAATAAATGACATTAAATAACTCCAAGTATAACTTAAACTTGGGTATTGACATTTTAAAATCAACTTTAAAGTTTTTAAATTTGTTCTATGAAAAAATTAGAATTTCATGAATATTTTAAGAAAAGTTACTTTTGATGAGAAAAATCTCTATAAAATTTTTAATAAATTAATATATTTAATGTGTTCTTAATTAAGTTACACCAGAGAGTAAATACTGCGTGTAGGGGAAAGTAGTCTCTGACAAATGCTTTGAACTTGGTTTCAAGTTAAAAACCTTTGTCGCACAGATAGATTTAAGATTGCTTAGATGTTGTAAGTATTCTTTTGAAATCTTCTCGGTAGTTAATAACAAAAAGCATCAAACTGGAGTTATTTTTTATGTGAATTTATTCAACTTTAAAATGTCATCTCTGCTTTTAACTTGTATATTCAAAAGTCCTATTTTTAAATTGATGGAATCTTTTCTTCTAGTTAAAAAAAACTGTATGGGCGTTTCGAAATGTTTGAAAATATTTTGGCTGTTGCAAATAAAAAATTTACTCTTAAGAAAAAGGTTACCAAAGCATCATAAAACTGCTCTTAAACTTTTAATAGACTCAATTTCCGTTCAGACACCAGTTACATTACACTCCAATTTGAAAGGAAGAAAATGGAAAAAACTAACAAGTTGACGCCACTTTGTTGGTTATAATATTTATTGTTAAGGTTTGTCAGAATTAAAACTTTCTTTTGAAAAGTTTTAATTCTGATAATCCTTAACAAAAAACTATCGTATTTGATAGCATATAAGTCTCTCCCTCACTATTAAATATTTTTAATATTAACATACCTTTTAATATTATAGTATTATGGAGTTAGGCTAGATACAATTAATGGTAGTCTAGAGCGTCTGGGCAAACATTAGCTTACCAGTTACGTCAGATTCGTAGATGAGACTCTGACGATATTTTACAAACATTATTTATTTGTTTGGGGTGGCGGTTATATACCACCAGATACTATGTTTCTATTGATGAAATTTGTGTCGTGGAACATTTCTGCAATAAGTTGTCAATTTTATATACTGACACTCTTCTGATTATATCATATGTTTCATATATTATAGATACGCCGGGCACCTCGGTGTGGTGTAATGGTTAGCAAGCTAGAACATGTTACGACTGAGTAGTGAGTTCGATCCTCACTGGTTGCTCCATACTTCCGGCCTTGTGCCACATCTAAGCAGTGCTTAGAAAATCACTATATTATAGATACGCCTATTTTTGGTATACTTATTATGCAACAAGTACTCGTCGTCTGCAACACAAATATCTGCATACACATATATGCATATAGCATATGTTTAGGAGCACGCCCTTTTGCTTCGTCCTTAATTTCAATCCAGCTCACTCACTTTCTCTCGCCTCTCTTATTTCTAGAGCTTAATATTATTTTCACATTTTAAATGGTAAAGCAATACTTTGACTTTTTTTTTTTTTTTTTTTTTTACTAAAAACATCTGTTAGAAATTCTCAATTTTTTTTTTCCTTTTACTACATTTGACAGTTCTAGTGTTGGTTGGATATGTATCAAATTCTATTTTCTCTTGAGTTTTCTACAAAATAGTAATCTAGCGAAGAAATTGCTTATAATCCAGTGAAGACTTCTTAGAATTTGAAAAATTATGGGATGCAACAGATTTATTTTGGGGGTTGCTAAATGAAAACAAATTGTTTCAAACTTTAACGAAATAATTTTAGATCTGGTCTGTGACTTTAACAATGTACACTGACGATGTCATCGTTCTAAAATTATAATGTGATGACTGATTTCAAAGTTAATATGATGATGTCGCGTTAAGTTGGTTGCAAGTCTGGTTACAAGTTCAGTTGTGTTATCTCAAGTTTATGAACAAGGTAGCAAATATCGAAATATCAGCTGGTACATTAACACTAAACGTAGTATTGTCATAGCATTGGCAGCCTTTGTTACTTCCACTTCTCCCAGTGGGTCATTTTATACTTCCCAACGGAGCGAGCTTGTCTCTGTGTCTGGGCCGATTGTTCAGGCATGATGTTTCCGACCCAAAGAAGGTCTACTGCTTTGATTCCACTGCAACAACCACATCTAACAATCCTCTCCTTTGAGTAGGCATTGTATTGGATGAAAGATAGTAAAAAAAATGTTCTTTCTGTTTAAACTGGAACATACGGAGGAAGTGAGTAAATAATTTTATTAAGGGAAAATTCCTGAAAACAAAATCTAAATCTTAATGACTACTTTTTCCCAATAGCTAAATACAAATAATCCCTTTCCTTGAGCCTAAACGTTATCAATTATCTAATTAGTCTTTATTCCCTCATCTTAATAATATAAATCATAAAAATATATCGCACACATTACTTCGCCTAGACAAGTTATTATAACAAATTTGAACACCATATACAGACTATATGTAGTATTTCTAAGATAGTGAATCTGATTTATAATTTACAAATGAAGTGAACAGAATGCAGTAACATCCGTGACATTGTTTCATATACTGAAAAAAATATGACGTAGATGGGTTTTCGGTAGCTTTATAGAAAAATAACTTCTTGGCGACGATATAACATTATAAACTATTATTTAAGGAACTCATTCATGTATACAATCCACAGTAGCATTTACTTTGAAACTGCAATAAGAGATCTGATGTTGCCAGAACTTCAAAGAAAATTAATCTTAAAAAAAAAAAAAAAAAAAAAAAAAACCCTATAATAATACTATTCTATCAGCAATATTTACCTTAATTCATGCGCAATTGTAATTTCCCAGATTTTCAAAGCATAGATTGTGTATTGAACAATTTCTAGGTAAATAATGTCCAAATTCATAATTTAATAATAAATTTGTTTTTATCAACAGATATTTTTCTTGGTGTAGAAAATGATTGTAGGTAAATGGAGGAATAGTGGTATAGTTGGCAGTGTTAAGTAAATCCGTTATCTTGCTCCTCTCTTTGTCTCACATTATATATATATATATATATATATATATATATATATATATATATATATATACACACACACACACCGAGTGTGACAAAAATTTGAACCGTTGTATCTTAGAAATGATTAAAGATATCTTACTGGAATTCTCTGAGGTTTTTATAACACTATTGGACTCTATTTTAAACAAGAAGAATGTATAATTGCTTTCAAGCTTAACAGAAGAATTGTAATGAAATCGATCATAAACGAAAATGACATGTTCATCATTAATTAATCATAGCTAAGGATCGGAAGCTCGTGGAGTATTGAAATAAAATTCATATATATATTATTCCAGGATCATTTTCCAACTTATTCAAAATGATCTTTGTCCTCTCTAACCTAACTTTCTCTTCTGGATTAACAAGGTGCCTCACGATTTCATTTACACGTCTTTTTCACTGTTCTTTGGACTGTCATAGCTGAAATTCCTCTCTCGCGTACCAAACGACTTATGGATTGAGCTGGATCTTTTCTAATTGATCTCTTTAGCTCTAAGTTGAAATGATGATCCCTTTTGATGTTATGACCTCTTGATCCAGTTTTCCTCTCTGCAGTTCCCTCTTTTTTTAACTTATTCATCTTTCTTTTGAGGGTTCTTGAATGAACTTTAATGATGGAAGCCAGAGTATGAATGTTGATACCATTACTGAAGGTGTAAATGATCTTTTTTTCCTCTTACCATTGCTCAGTTTGGACGAGTTTTTTTTTTTTTTTTTTTTTTTAGATATTAAACATGTTGTGGGATGGACAATTATGCTGTTACACCATATATATATATATATATATATATATATATATATATATATATAATATGGAAAGTTTCTTACGTAAAAATAGTCCAACTAAACTCTAAAGTTATGATTTATATTGATGGTCTGCTTTTGGTTGATTCGAGATCTCTTGCGTCTCATGTTTTTTTCTAAATTCTTTTGTTCAAGGTTCGTATAGATTGTTTTTAATACTACTAACACGCACACATAGGAAACTTTTGTATCTCTGAACTTCAGATGCGACAAAAATTCTTTTGTAGCTATTAATCTATCATGCAGAAAAAAATCGAGCCCAAGACTACATGAAAGTAGTATTTTATGTGTTAGGCTAAAAATATTCAAATATCGACATTCAAATATGTTAATAGACTGTATAACACTAAGTGTTTTAGCTCATCTTTTCTATTAAAGATATTTTTGCCTTGCGAAATGTCATCCTTTCTAATACTAATGCAATTCTACTGATACATTTTTTGGTAGATTTTACGCGAAGTCGAACTTCACAAGGATCTCAAACACAAACACGTCGTAGAATTTCACAGCTACTTCGAAGATAACGAAAATGTCTACATAATTCTGGAAAATTGCCCACGAAAGGTAAGTCAAACTCTTGTCCAATTGAACTTTCAAATTTTCAGTTCAGATTTGTTATTAATATTTAATAAGCTTAGTGTAACAAAAAGCCAATTAGTGTTAAGATGATTGTGGTATCACTTTTCTAAACGGTAAAATTTTACCTACCCGCCGAGAAAATCACTATTCGAGTCTTGGCTTTATACTTGGGTTCAGACACTGAACATTGGGGTTAAATATGCAACTATTTCAGTAGGTCTGCTCAATACAGTTTTGAATAACGATTCAATACAAAATATTCACCAATCGTTATTGTGTAATTGTTGTTGGGGAAAACTAGTTTCTCCATTATCGATAAAGCTAAAGATGTTGAAGAACATAGCAAAGTTATAATTTGGAGAGACAACGTGAAATTAGGTATGTAAGATAGCATAAGCAGTATAAAAGCATTGCACTCTTATCTCTGGAAATAAATTAATAGTAAAGAGTTTAAACGAAGAAATTAAGCTTTATTTTAACTAGTATATCTAATGCAATCGAATAATCATGTAAGTAAACCGTATATGAAGATAATGTATGAGAGCAGGTTTTGAGAGATACTAGAGGGCAATAAGTCTTTTATATGCAACGATCTCTAAAAAGACATTTTTCTAGGAGAATTTTCAAGGAGATATGCGTCATTTTTCTTCTGTATTACAATGCTTCCAATTATATAATTCTCTTTAATCTTTACATTAGATTATATTATCTGCATTGTTTGTAAACGTGCATCAGTGTAGTCAGTTGGACATACATGCGCAAAATTAATCTAACTATATAATATATTTCTCTTAATAATCGAAAATGTCATATAAGTTTATTTACAACTTGTCTTAGAACGCCTGGCTGGAATCGAATCCCTGATATTAAACCGTACACGTCAAAATAATTTTAAAAATAAATTTGAAACAAAACTCTATTTTCCTTGGAATATTTTGAACACCTGTTAAATGGTTATAGCAAAATTTGCTTTCAAAGCAACCAACTGAAAAGGATACTATTGTGCAGTTCCTTCAAAACTTCCTGTCAAACAATATTTTTTCTGTATCTCTTACTGTTTTCGTTTCCTTTTCTCTCTCTTTTAATTTTAATTTCATTTACCAACACATGTTTTCTTGCATCCTTATGTATCAACTTAGATTGTTATACAACTACCATATGCAAAGGTTTTCGGTTTAAAAGAAAAAACTATAATAACTGAGGAAGAAGTACAAACATTTTAGATAAAATCTAAATGTATTTTCATAACCAATCCTTCACCTAATATTTGAAATGTTTTGTATTCATGATTCTCAATCGCCCACAATATACAGGAACAATGATCATAAAAAGCAACGTATTCGTTACGGCTTCAAGTTTTTATTGAAGCCATCAAAAACTTTAGTGATTATGCTATCTCGTCGCGTTTGATGCTGCTTGTCAAAACTATAAATATATTATAATTACATTTGTTTAAACTTCAGTTCCATTTAGGATTTTTTCACTCGATTACATCCGCTGGTAACATTGTAGAGATGATGAGCGAATTTATAAAAAATTATAAAAATTCTATATAGTTAAATGTACAGAAAAATTTGACTATTTCACTAACAACTTTTTATTATTGATAAAACAATACTCAACATCAATAAATAGGGTGTAGCATGAAAACTTCTCATTAAAACCTTCAGTGTCTTTGTGCATGTTTATTTGAATGTTTAACTTATTTGAAAACTACTTGTACTGTCAAAAATGAATATATTTATTTGTTTTTGATATTTTATTAACATTTTTTTTTTGTCATGTCCCTTTATGCCTCCTCACAGATTCCGTTTCTTATCCAAGAATCAAGAACAAAATTACTATCCATTTATCTAAGTGATAAAAATACTTTAAGATATAAATAGTTATATTTATCAAGTTTAAAATAGAACTTTCTGTTTACACTGTGTTTCAGAATAGTTTTGTGTGTAAAAGATGGGGGAATAATCCTGTTACAATCATATTTTCCTATTGAAATTTTCTTCCGTAATCGATGAATATTAAATCATTTTCATTAATTAGTTGACTTTCAGTAGGCTTTGAAAATGTGTAACTACATAAATTTCAAGCACAAATAATTCT